>CM068322.1:15810809-15860809 GCA_034766995.1 Acanthacorydalis orientalis | reverse complement strand
AAAAGGTTACACACTATGTGTAATATATATATTGAATGCCTTTTGAGATGTCTTTAATGTTTTATTTTGTTTATACATACATGCACATACATTTATATATATATATATACATATAATCATAGTGTCTCACAAAAGTCTTTTATAAATTTGTACACAAATTCAAGGATGCAAAATGAACCAAAAAATATGTAAATATTATTTTTATTATAATAATTGCTACTGAAACTGTAGTTGAATTAAGTTCTACGACTGAATTTTTTATTTACTCATAAAGGACAACATTTCTGTGATCTATTTGGAAACAGACTTATCTGTATCTTACCATTTTAAGGGTAATGGTATTGTCATAGAAATTCGTATAAGTAATTAAAAAAATGATTAATAATTAATTATAGGCCTGTTTTGATCAGAAAAAATATCTGATTTATAAGAAAGTGAAAAATTCGTATGTGACGGTATTTTATCTTATTTAATTATACTTCTTTTAGTAGTATTTTTATTAGAAACGTCAGCTAATGTTGGAAGATGGTACAAGATGTAACTGAGTATTGGGTGTTAAATCCATGACCCATGTCTTGTGTAGAGAGCACAGATAAAATTTCGATATAATATAGAAAAATATGGACCAAAAAAATTCAGAATCAATTGAAGGTTTTGTTTCTATCAGTCCGTGTTTTATGCCATAAACTTATTGGGCTATCTTACCGACCATGTTAAGAAATTGTTTGTTTTTTTGGGATAATATTTTTGGACAGAACGTAAAGTTTATGAGCCTGGTATCTCATATCGCACTGTTTGCAAATGTTTAAAAATCATTTAACATATGTACAGTAGAATTTCAGTTATTCGGGGTAACCTCTACGTCATGGCTATGCCGGATGACAAAATTTTCGGATAAGCAGATTGTATTGGTTTTTAAATTAATGAAGGTGCACACATAGTTAATTGAGTTAAGTAATGAAGATATTTATTGAGTGTTATTATTACACATAGTATGCGCATATGTATATGTATGTAGTTTTTTGGATTTAGAAAATAAATTATTTAGAAAAAAAGTCAGTAATTATTTTGTATCTTGGAAGCAAGCAATTTAGTTGCAACCATATCTCTGATATATCGCAGCAGAGCCTCCTCTTCAGATTATTAGCCTTTTTCAGTTCTTTTAAATATTTCATGATATCTTCAACTACCTTGATGTCATGAACATGGCTAACTGTTGGCTAGCGCGAAGTTCTTTCTTCTTCCTCTTCATTTTTAATTGTTAGCTCTTGAAAAACTTGGTTAACGATTTCATCGTTATTTAAAATTTGGCATCCAACTTTATACTCATCTCTATTTAACCATTCTCGGATATATTTGCCATCATAATCTGAGCATCAGGTATCTCGTGTATAATATCAGTAGCTGCTGCATCAGCCGAAAGTTTTTCTTCGTGAACTCCGAGTTGTTTTATTCATAGGCATGATGTGAAGTTTCTTAGCCAATCTTGGCTTGCTTTGAAATCGGGTTTAACACCTAATTTTTCATTGAAAGAAGCGCTAGTTCACATAAGACACTACCTGGTATAAGATCTCCGACTCTGTGTTTTTGAAAAAATCATACAAAAAGTGCTTCATCCAAAGCTGTGTTTTCTGTTTTTCTCATTGTTTTTCGACATGGATCATCGTCTTCGATATCTTTTTAAAATTTCCAAATGTCTGCTTCATTTTGAATTAGTTTATAGACAGTTGACGATCCAATGTCGTAATTATGACATATTTTTTACTGTAACACATACATAACATTTTATACTGTTACACCTTTTTTTAACAACCCAACGATTTTAAGTTTATCATCTAATATGAACACTACACGCTTTCTTCATTTAAAATTTTCTGTATCCATTTTACCAAACAAATTTATTAAATGGCACCAGAAACAATCAGTTTAATGGTTAAATGATGACTGATTTAAGAACGAAATCGAAATGTCCCGAAAAATATGCCAGCATGTGTCAGCAAAAACAACAAATCAATTTAGACAATGAAATAATATTCATTAGCTTATCTTAAATTCATTCTCTCATAATAAGATTGTTTATATTAAAATAAAAAAAACGATTTGTATAGTGTATCATTGTAACGTGTAACATATATGTATATATGTATATATACACGTTATAATTATCTGTCCGGATAATCGGTTTTCTGGATAATTCGATTCCGAATAATTGCAGTTCTACTGTACTCCTTAAATTTTATGTAACAGAACATAATCTAAATAATATAAATATCAAAATAAAATGGTAAAAGATTTAATTTTTTACAATATAAATATTTCTTCCATGAAAAATCGAAATTTTTTAATATGTACAATGTCGGATACTTTAGGCGGTCTTCGGACACAAGGACACAAACTGCCTTTCCTTCATAGTGAAAACATATTATTAGCTATCATTTAATGTCTAGTAGAGTTTGCTCTTTTTCTAAAAATCAGATGATTCCTTAGTAAAGACGGAGCACATTAAATAAATTATCAATGATCAAAATTCCACAAATCTTAAAAACAATAAAATATTTATTGTTTCAACGCGAATATTTTTTTTTAATTTTGAATCTCCGAATTGGTTTAAAATATACATTTTCTTGTGAGATATGCTGTTTGTATATATAACACGTTATCATTATTAAAGAATATATCATGTGTAGGAAATACGTCGACTTATAAAATGATTAATAAAAGTATAATAAAAGACAATTACCAATTTTATAGCTATTATTATATCATCTAAAACCGCAAATACATTTTTATAAAGTGTATTTCTTAATTAATATTTCCTCCCACCTGGTAGGTATCTGAGTAGATTTACAATGAGAATTTATATCGGTGAGCTGAGTGCATATTATAATAAAAGATATATTAAAATATGATAAAAATGAATCTTCAAATGTAATTAGAAATTTCCTTATTAAAAAAGTTAATAATCTTTTAGTCACTTTGTCATCTCTCGTAGAGATTGAAACATTAACATTTTAAAAATTAATTGCTTTGCTAAAATTATAAGGTCAATTTTATTATAGTGTAGGATTGTTAGGTTCACTCAACTTTTATTTAATTGGGCACTATCTAATAAATGCATAAATTTTTAAACGTAATAAACGATAAAAACGAATACGTCAATTTTATCAATAAGAAAAAAATGATATCACGTTTTGATGTCATGTATAATAAAATTAAACGTTTAAGGAAAAACGTGTACTTGGCGCCATTTTTATATTCATCATAAAATAACCTACGGTGTATTTATAATATATATACTAAGTGTACTATTAATAATTGATTAAAATAATCCATTACAAATATAAATGCGAGTGAGATGTATAAATAGATGAATAAATAATTAATATAAATGATGTATTAATGATGTTTCGCGTTGTTAGATGTACAGCCTACGTTCAATAGTATTTCAAATACAAATGAATAAATTTAAATAATCAACAGTCATACTCGTATACACATTCAAACGTACATACATACATACATACCTATATGTATATATATATATATATATATATATATATATATATATATATATATCTAAGGTCGTTTTAAAAGAAATAATTTTTATAGTACATGTTCTAGAATTAATTTAATAATAAGGAACATTACATTTTATATAAAATATTTAAATTTACTATATTATATAATTCTATTATTAAAAATACAGTTTAAAAATAGTAGCAATTTAAGGACTTCTATTTTAGGATTTTATTATTTATTAGGTAGGTAGGAAAACAATTGCGGTTTTTGTTCTCTGAATTCTAATCTTAGCTTTTTTCAGTTAATATCATTTCATGTTAATATCATTTTAATAACCACTTTTCTGGCTGTATTTTGGTAATATCGACTTTGTTTTATAATTAATTTCGCTTCAAATTAGTCTATTGAATTAAAGATGGACAAGAAGCAAATAAAAGCATTCTTTTTGAATGAGTTCAAAACGGGTGGAAAAGGAACAGAATCTGCTCGTAAACTAAATGATGCTTTTGGTGTGGGTACTGTTAAGGAACATACGGTGCGATGGTGGTTCCAAAAATTTCATGCTGGGGATGAGAGCCTTGAAGATGAAAAAGGTCGAGGACGTTCTTCTTCAGTTCATAATGATCAACTGAAGACGTTAATTGAATCAGAACCACGCACAACAATTCTAGAGCTTGCACAAAAGTTAGGCGTTAGTCATCTAATAGTTCTAGACCAGTTTAACGTTTAGAAAAATCAATAAACTTGACATATATATATATACATATATATATATATATATATATATATATATATATATATATATGAATTTGAATGCAATAAATTGCAATTATTTTACCACTCACCTAATAGTTTTCTAAATACTTTTTAGTAAATTATTTTTTAAATCAAGGTCATTAACATTCTTAAACATCGACTTTCATATTTAAAAATCACTGATGTTTTCAACATTAATAATTCAAGGCAGATATACTGCACATAGAAATTGGTAACGCTCATATTAATTCCATGATTATGAGGCGTAAAAGGGATTATGGCATAAATTTGTAATTTTTTCGCATTATTTACATTATATTTTCTTTTATACATAGAATACATAGGTTAATATTTTAATTGGGGCCAAAGATACAATTACTCATAATAAACTAATATAATTTGATATATTGTATTCTAACAATTTTATTTTGTGATAAACTTCATAGCCTCAACAGAATTATTGACGGATAAATAATAAGAGAAATATTATATTTTTATAACTAGATTTTGAGCACTGCATATTTTAAATACATGTTTTCATTTCAGAGTACACTTCTTAATCGCCAGTAATATTTTAGATTACAAAAGTATTTTTAATATTGCTTTATCCTCATTGTTAATGTAAAACATTGGTTAGTAAAACATTGATTTTATAATTACATAAAATAAAAAACATGGATATTCGATGTATATCTTTAGTCATTACTTGGCTTTTTTCTTTGTAAAATAAAAGTAAAGGTTATTCTGTAGAATTTAAAAAATATGAAAGTGGTATAAAGTACAAATAAATTGAGTCAATAGTTTTCAAATAATTTCTATGATCGTTTGATGAATTAATATATTTATCACAATGTTAAGACGAAAGTTAACCTATTATACTGTAAAATAATGCCTAGAAATTGTCAAGACACTCATTTTATAAAAAAAATGCAATTGAAACAAACAAATTTATATTATTTGTGTCTTTAAGATTTTTGAAGCAAAAACATTCATTAATATCTAAAAATTGTAAAAAAAATTCCGTAATCAATTAATTTTTGTCTTATTTTTGTTAGAATCTTGAACGTTGTTATTTTATGATTTAGTTCTTACTTATGTTTAATACAGCGATTCTATGAGTTTTTTTATAGGGCATAATGCTATTAAATAACTTATTTTTATTCTAAAAATGTTATATATTTAACAGATAATTGTAAAGCGATAAATAATATATGTTTATTTTTATCTTTATGGGAAAAATAACAGAATGGTAAATAAATGTGTAAAGAATAATATAAATATTTTAAAATATAAAATGTGTCTTAGTTTTAAAGTAACAGCATTTTTCTATTTATTGAAAGAATTTCGTTTTTTCATATTGTGAACTATTTTAAAATAAAAATGATCATTTTCTAAAAGTTAAAATTTGTTATATTTAAGTCTAAATATTCAAATAAAATACGAGCACTAGTAATCTTATTTGTCGACGCGCCCCTAAACCCCAAATATCTACCTATCAAAGAAAATATTTGAATTTATATTCGAGATGTATTGTGTTTAAATATTTTACTATTTTTCAAATATTCGTTTTAACTTTTTATTTAAATTTTAAGCAGCAAAGTATAAAAGTATTCCATGCGAGAAAAGTTCAAATAGCAGAAAACCGCAGATCTCTACAAATACAAATATTTCACGAGATTTTATTACGACTATTCTTATTTCTTTACACATCTGTACTTACAAAAAAGATTAGAAAAGAATACGTGATCGTAATAATATGAAAGATGCAATAAAACAAGATCATACACAAGTTTAAGGAAACGGAATAAATCAAAGTTGAGGGGTGGACTGAAGAGATAACATACGTTACTGACCTAGTATCCTCATATTTTCTTCTTTTTCGACTCGCAAAGAAAGCTTTACGTTACATTTTAAAGATGATGGAATCTTAAAGAGATCATATTAACAGAAATATTGTATACGTCTTATTTAATTTATTGATATCTCTATTTCATTTTAACTTTTTTAAAGTACATCTACTCTAATTAAATAATGAAAACAAATTCTGTTAAATGTTGTTTATAAATTAAATATTAATAAAATGTACTTAATATTTCTCACATTTACAAATCAATTAAATATTCATAGCTTTTTATATTTTATGTATTTACATTTTCTAAAAAGTAATGAACTGAACAATTTTTTTAAATTATTATTTGTATATTTATTTTTTATTGATGATGTTTTCTATTATATATATATATATATATATATATATATATATATATATATATATATATATATATATGTATATAACATTAAAACAAATCAAGAATAAGAAAAATTAAAATTTGAACAGAGTACATGAATGAAGGTGGAAAATAATTATCGTTAATGAAATGAGAGTTAGAGAAAGGTTTTTTAGCAGTAAATCAATAAAAAGTGTGATTATAAGGTAACAGTAATGTTTTGTATATAAAACAGAAATAAGAAACATTTGTTCACTTTTAATATTTGTTAATGGATTAAATTGATTTCAACAGTACTTGTCATTCAAAATTTCTACGAATAAAACTTTCATTATGTGAATTGTCTACAGTTTAGATATTAATTGTTTTTCACCATTACAAAAATTAAATATAATATTCACGTTTTGTATATTATCAAAATGTAAGGAGCTGATATGAAAAATGAAAATTTTTAATTAGATTTTTTGTGTCAAAACATTTTATTTGATTTTATTTAAGAAGACTTCTTCATTTTTGTTGTTCCTTTGGATATTTAAGATTGGCAACCCGATTAAAATAAAAATATAGGTCTTCAGATAGTTTAAGTTGAATATAGAATAAATTTAAGTTATCTAAAGGTATTTTATCTTTATATTTTAAGACAATTGATCCAGAGAGGTTTGTTGACTATTCTACAGATCTGCACTAAAACAGGTCCAGACCATTACGCTTTCTGATTTTACCGGTATTTACTGAATACAATTTTCATGCAATTTTTAACTGATCTTCCTTCTTACTAGGATCATCCCATCGCCTACATGGAGCTTGAAGTTTCCTTTGTCACTGAAAACCATATTGTTTTATATCTTCTGAGTCTAGTTCAGATAGTCTTAAGTTCACTGCAAGTATTTTAATTTCATTAACTGCGTTAAATATGGCTTTCTTAGAGAGAATGAAACTTATATTTCTTTAGTCTTTATTTCACAGTTCTTTCAGAAATTTCTTCATTACGAGTACGAAGAAGGTTTATTCGTTCGAAATTGGAAAATGATTTTAAATAGGAACTTATCTCCTATGATAGTTTTACAAGGCTTTCTAATCTAAGCCTTCCAACAGTTGTTTTTAGTTCCTGTAAATCTGCTGCACTAATTTTTTTAAAAAATCTGGCTACTGTAGTTTGGTTAGATTCTCTCCTCGCATAGCAAAAATTTTCTTCAACAAGAGTCAAAATAGCAACTTTGTTTTGATTATTAAGTTGTAGCATTTTTCATGCATTTTATACTATTTTTTCTTTGTTTTTATTTTTTTAAATTAATAAATTACCGCTGTAAAATAAAACCATCATATATCCAGAATATCATTTATTACTTCCTCCATCATCAAAAGTTCAAACGTCTGAGAGACCTTTTAAAAAAATTGAGTTCTCCCAATAAATGTAAGGTGATGTATTTTTTTGGCCAGTATTATATATATATATATAAATAAATAAAAGAAAAAAGTGCTAATGTATATATTCTATTGCTGCTTAAGTGCAATAAAATATTTTTTTTTAATTAACGCTTTTCATTTCTATTTTATCGTTGACGTATCGTACATCCTTAATAATCATTCTCGAATTCTAAATATGTACACGAGAATATATACATATATATATATATATATATATATATATATATATATATATATATTGCAAAAAACTGAGATAAATAAACATAAAAAATATAAACATCCATTACGCCAACGTGCGTCGACGTTGTATGAATCGCAACGTTGAAAACAGCATCATTTTACATTGTACCCTATAATTTATGTTTTCTATTAAGGATTCGTACTGCAGGTGCTTTATGACATCACGGACGCACAGCAAAGTAAGACACAACACGTTGTGACAGGCCCACGCTACCATCGAATCCGAACGTGTACGTCGGATCGCAACAATATGTATGTTTAGAATTGCCATATATAATAAAATATGAATTGTGAGGCGATGGTAGACCTAAAGTGAACGTATATTAAACGATAAATTATCGACGAGGTGACAGAAGAGATGTTCCGTTCGTGCCTACATCCGAACGAACCGTGTTAGTTGGTGTGTGTGCGACGTCGTGAACAGAACTGGGGATCCTCGCGCACGCTGCAGGTTCAATCAAGTTCAACGTTTATCCTACACGCTTGTGCAAGGCTGAGGGCCGCACTATTATTGCATTCGATCGATTTTATTGCCTTCATTTAAATGATTGCGTCGTTTACATTGAGTACAAGATCGATGAACGTGAAGATAACACTGTTGTTATATCTGTAATGTGGGCGATATCTGTACGATATGAGAACTAAAATTGTTCGTGTACCGTTTGTGCTTTACGTCGATCCATTAACGAGCAGCTCTTAAATTTTATCTCGCCGTGATCTATTTTATTGCTGTATATTGTGGCACCGTTCAGGACTCGTACTCTTGTCGAAATTCTTAAAAGCAGGTATAAGTAACAATAGAATTCTACAACAGCTTCAAACAAAACAATTCACATCAAAAAATTTACTTAATCGATCCGAATTGACGTTTCTTGTGTGGATAGAAGCATTTATCAATTACTGAGTGTCATTTGTGAAAATATGCTATTCTTTTTATTTTTTATTATAATGTTTAGGTTTCTTTAATGAAGTCATCGCATATTTTTATTCTTCTCTCTTAATTGACTATTTATAAAATTGACTATATATATATATATTTAAAATTTACACTCATTTACATATACAGAAATAAATTAAAATTTGTATGTTTAGAAAATGTATTTTTAGTGTCTATAAGTTATCGAAGAGTGTAATTTATTTTAGGTAAATTAATATCATATTTACTCTCCTAGTGGGTTCGCCTTTTGAATTAAACGAATTTTTTTTTTATCAGTTGAAGATAAAAATTCTCATAATTCATAACGATGAAGATTTGAAGACTACTTGGAGAATATATAAATGGGATCAATATATATATATATATATATATACATATATATATATATATAAATATAAATATGTGTGTGTAAGAGAGAGAGAGAGAAAGAAAGGAATAAAATACAATAAATGAAAATAACATATTTATTTAAGGTTAATGAGGACCAAAAAATATTTTAAAACAAAATAATAAAAGCTATAAGCTTCAGTAAGGTCTCTTATTCAGAATTTTTATTTCTATATTTCTAGAAATATTAATGATTTCGGTTTAAATTTTACTATTCTTTATGTATTATAAGGGAAAAAGTTATATGACAAAGTAACGAAAATGTTATTGAAAAAATAATGAAAATATAGTACAGTAAAAAATCTAAATATCTATAGGAATAATTTCATATAATTAGTTAAAGTTTAAAGTTTTGAATAACGTAGTGAATGAAGAATTGAATCTTTCTTTCTGGTCAGAGAAATGGGAAATATTTAACTTGAATTTAAATAATATTAAAATATATAATTTATATTAGTACTGAATACTATACATTTTCCAATCCTTTAACAACAAACAATACCAAAACTTCAAATATTTAATAACAGTGAATACGGCAACGAACAGGGAAATTAAGGAAAAAATAATATTTCAGTAATTAAAAATTTGAGAAAACAAGGAAATTACTGACTTTAAAACACGAAATTTTTAGTACAAAAGTTATATTGGTAGAAAAATAATTCCGGATATTGTTTTCCGAGTTCTAACCTTAATATTTTCATTGAAAGTGTCATTTTATCGTGTGCATATTATGCAAATATCATTTTAAAGTGCATTTTTTTTCTGTATTTTGGTAACATCGACTTTGGTTTTATTATTAATTTTCCTTAAAATTGCGCTATTGAATTAAAGATGAAAAAGTAGCAAACGAAACCATTTTTTGTATGAGTTTAAAACGGGTGGGAAAGCAGAAGAAACTGCTCGTAAACTAAACGATTCTTTTGGTGTGGGTACTATTAAGGAACGTACGGTGCAATGGTAGTTCCTGGATGAGAGCCTGGAAGATGAAGAAGATCGCCAACGTTCGTATCCAGTTCATCAAGACCAACTGAAGGCCTTAGTTAAATCAAAACAACGCACAACAATGCACAAACCTGCATAAAAGTCATGCGTTAGTCATTTAACAGTTCTGCACCACTTAAAATAGCTAGGAAAATCAAAGAAAACTTGATATATATACACACACATACATATATATATATATATATATATATATATGAATTTGAATGTCATAAACCGCAATTATTTTCCTACCAACCTAATAAATTTCAATAACAGCACCTACATTATTAAGAAGGATTTCTGTTCACAAATAATTTAAATATATATTTATAATCTTTCTTATCGACTTAAACAAATTATATAAATTTTGTCTCATTTTTTTACAAAAAAAAATAAAATTGTTTAAATTTTATTTTCAACAAATGTATATTATTTATTATCAATTAAATTACTATCAGTTGAATAAAAATCAGCACGGATATATGTTAAATTAAAACATATGAAGTGCTAATCAAATATATATATATATATATATATATATATATATATATACAACTCATTTTTATTAAGAATATATAAAAAAATTGAACGGATACATTTAATCATATTAGTAAAACTATAAACGAATCTTAAATTAAGTATATTGAAACTGTCAAAAATTCAAAACGTAAATCTTCCTACGTATATCCTTTATATAATTACCGGTTAGAATTGCGGATGATGGACAAAAAATACGACGATGCAAAATATAGCAGGCAATAAACCAACGCGTGTGTTTTTTGTGTGTTCTAGTCACATTGTATCATCGTGTACGTGGTCTGTATCTTCAGATACACGAAACTTTGCTACGAGCAAATCGTTAAATTAATTAAACAAATAATGAACACGATAATAATGTACTTATTTTTATAATTAATAGTTATCAGGTTGTATCTTGGAGCTACATATTTGTAGTTACAATATTATTACTATTTTGCTGTAAGCAATGTTTGATTACTTTCTGTTCGCATAAAAATAATCTTGGCATTAAAATAATCTTTTACTATTCGTTTCAGTTGAGTAGAACTAATAGAAGATTATTATATATTATAGAATCATCAATTTCTTTATTTTGCACCAGTATATATATATATATATATATATATATATATATATATATATATGTGTGTGTGTGTGTATGTGTGTTTGTTGAAAATATGAAATGTATATAAAAGAACGAATTGAACAGAAATAATCGTATTAAGTAAAAAGGTATCATAAAATATATAAAGATTGAATAAAATGAAAGGAATATTATTTAAAATAAGAATGTTAATAAGAAATGATTATTAAAATATTTTTTCTTGAATGTTAGAAAAATATAATGGAATATGCCTCTATTCGATTTTCTAAAAAGGGTGATCTATCAGAGAATATTTTCATAAATAATTTGAAAAATTAATAAAAGCATAATGCTTAAGAAAATACAATAAGGGGTGTTGCAAAAATGTCTGTATCGTTGCATGCAGGTGGATTTGTTTCATGCTGTCAAAATTTTTATTTTGAAATTTCATTGTTCATGCTTCATTTCTTGCATGTATTGTAAAATTTACACGAAAGATGACACATGAATGAAGTTAGTGATGTTATAATAGAATCTCTGTATAGTAACAAAGATATAGAAGAAATAAAGATGGAATGAATTGCTACTGTACTTGATTTTTTTGATATAGGTTAAACAAATTTCAATTGATTTCTCCTATTAATCGCAATCTGTTTTGATACTTAGATTCTATGATCAGAAGACTGAACAAAAAACGAAGCAGGAATGCATGACCTTAGCCTTGACCTTAGCCTATGACCTAGTAAGCCTCAAACTTATACGAATCGTATTAGGTACAATAAATTCATCTTATAAAACCCATATATGGTTTGATTAAGGTGAGGGTCACTATTATTCATATATGGTCGTTAATCCTACAAAATATGACCTTATTTATCGTATAAGGATCATATAAAGTCACTTTATAGGCCTTGTAAGGTTTATATAAGTTATATACATACATATATATATATATATATGTATATATATATATATATATATATATATATATATATATATATATATATATATATATATATATATATATATATATATAAGGTGCCTATATAAGAACTATGATCGCTTTGTGGATTATATAGGGAATATATTAAACCTTGTACAGAAAATATAAGGTTGAGAATTATTAAAGCAGTGAATAATTAAAAGTCCTTATTCAAATCTGGGCATGCGAACTGGTAAATACCGCTTTTATACTCTTATTAACTGGTTAGGCTTCGTAATAAAATTGAAAGTTTAAAATTCCCTAAACTATTAAAATTATTATTATTTGTGTGTTTTTCTGCATAAATAAATAAAAACAAAAAAATTAAATCTATAGAAGATTTTTTAAAATGGAAATATATATTCGGGGTGTACAAGAATAAAATGAAATGAAGAGATTATTTTATGGAGTAATGCATTCGTTTCAATCCACGTTTACAGTTTAATGAAACCCAAACCTATTGCTTTTCACACCATAGAAAACTAATAATAAAAATTTAGAAAGTGTTTATTAAAATATTAATACTCTTTTAAGAATATTTTTATGCATGCATTTAACAAAGTAATATATTTCTCTGAACAAAAATTTTTATTGGTGAAAAAATTGAAGACATAAAATTTACAATAGAGCAATATCGATTAATTGTATTAAAGTTGTTATCAATTCTAGCTGATCTTATGATTCACAATAATATAAGTAAAGAGAAACGTAAAAAAGAGGGGAATTTGTTAAATTTTGGTATAGCTGTTCTTAGTATATTAAATGGAATGAATAAATTAATAATTGTAATATTTTGTTGACTTGGTAATCTTTTTCTTTTTAAATAGCGCGAGCTTTTATCTTCTATTATCGATTTCACCACCTGACGTAGTTGTGATAACTGCTGAATTATTTACATCTACTCGAAAATAGGACACGTACCAAAACTAATTGTTTTCACCAGGTCGATTCATCAATGGGATCATAGATTTAAAAACAAACAATTAGTATTTTAATATATTGTTTTGTGTCATTTGAAGCATATTTCTATATAATCGTTTTTATATACACAGTACTGTATATATTTTTTTTTATTTTGCGGAAGGATGGAGGGTGGAAGTATTGTCTTAAACAATATATATATATATATATATATATTTATATTGTTTAAGAGTTCACAAAATATAAATCTGATAGTGTTCTGAAATTGAAAATTCAATCAAATTTAGAAAAGGTGGTAACTATTTTCGGCGATATTGAAGAAATATTCTTGACTGACTATATTTATATCATAGATGACTACTGTCACTGGAGTATTAGACCTAATTGATTAAAGGATTGCGTGCTATTATCATTGAGAAAAGGCGCGGTGTAATGAGAGGAGGTGTGCTGCTGTTGCATGACAACACACTGGTTACAAATCACTAGTGTTGCTCAGACTGCTGTACACGAATGTGGTTTCAGACAAATCAGCCACTCATCGCAAGATCCTGATTCAGCCTTTAGCGATTACTTCCTGTTTCTAAATTTCAAGAAGGGTTGAATTAACGGTAACATTTCGAGACTGATGAGATTAACAAAGCTGTTTTGACTTGCACTATCGTTATTCGAAAAGTGTGTTAAATTTTGTAAATGCTATCCTGAAAAATAAAATATATTGAAAATTACATTTGGTTTGTTGTAGTGTAGTGAAATTTTCTACAACCCTAGACACACACACACACACACATACACACAAATATATATATATATACCTGGGTCGTTTGAAAAGTATGGTAAAAAACTACATCAAACACCGTTTTTTGAAAATCCTCGATTTTATTTCTTAACATAATCTGCATTAACAGCTACACACTTTGTTCAGCGAGTCTGCAAAATATGTATTGACAGCCGCGATGATATTCTCATTCAACGAGAATTTTTTCTCACCGAGCCAAATTTTCAAGTTTGGGAAGAGGAAGAAGTCGCACGGATCCAAGTCTGGAGAATAGAATGGACGAAGAATAAATTCGAAGCCTAATTCCTTGTTGCAATTTTGCCATTACAACAATCGAATTGTGGGACGGCGAGTTGTCTGGTGAAAAAGTACTATTTTATGCACTAATCTTGTTTCAGTTCTTCTTTCAAACGGTTCAATAATGTTGCACAATAGACTCCTGTTATGAGTTTTCCCTTTGTGAAGTAGTTGATCGGGATGATTTCTTGTGAATCCCAAAAAACAGTGGCCACCACCTTTCCAGCCGACAAAACGGTCTTCAACTTCTTCAGTGCACTTTTATCAGTCGTTGTCCTCTGTTTTGGCTGCTGCTTCGACTCAGGTGTGTAGTGGTAGTTCCATGTTCATCCACGATGACAAATCGACGCAAAAAGGCATGTTCGTTTTCTCCATTTGTTGAAACTGCTAAAATGCTCGTTTCAAACATCTGTAGAATGTTAACGCATCGCTTCTGGCTGAAATTTCGCCTATACTAATTTGAAAAATGACACTTGATAGTTGTAACGTTACCAAATGAATGAAGTACCACATCATAGAAATTTATCAGACTTATCAAACGACCCTTGTACATATAAGAAAATACAATGTTAAAAAATAAAAAAATTGAAGTTGTTGGTATAAATAAACGATAATGTTTATTTATATTTATCACAAATTGATTGAATGACTTGTGTAATAGTTTTTAAAAAAGAAGCATCATGTTAAACATAAATTGAAAAGTAAAATAATTGAAATAGAATGTAATCATTCATTTTCAACATTATTTTATTTTATAACAATCTTTGAAGTTTGTTAAGAAATTTCCTCATCGTGAATATCTTTCGACTAGTATATTTAAAATACCTATATAAATTAATTCAAATGCATCATTCAAAGATATTTATGTGTTATGAACATAAAAAGATACAGCAATAGATTAAAGATAAGACATTATTGATGTATTGTGATTTGAAATTAAAAAATACATTCTAAAGAGAAAGAATATATTTTGCATAATATACAATGGTCGTTTTGTTAATGTTTTCTTTATTACATCTATATGTGTTCTTTTGTGTTTCTTTTTATCGAAACAATTTATTTATGAGTGAATTTTATAAATCAAAACGTTTCTAATATATAAAATAATAAGTAGGAGGTAGAAGTAAATGTCATTAATTTTTAGAGGAAACAAAGAAGATTTAAATATTATATTCGTTATGTAAAATTTATTTCAATGAAAAGTTTGGCTTAATGTTCAAAATATAGATTTTATATTCGAAGAAACAACTGTAATTTCTTGACCTACAATTACTTTTGCTTAGTCTTTGATTTTAATAATAAGAAATGTAGAAAATCTTAGTTGGCATAAATAAGATCTAAAAGGGATCAAATTAATTACAGCTCGGTTAAAGAAGTGTGTAAAATATATACGTGGGTCGTTTGATACGTATGGTAAAAAAGTAAGTTAAACACTTTTTTCGAAAAAATACATTTTATTTCTCAACATAGTCTCCACTGAGGACTATACACGTGGTCTAGCGTGTCTGCATAATATGCATTTACTGCGGCAATGATACCCTCATTCGACAAGAATTTCTTTCCACCGAGACAAATTTTCATGTTTGGGAAAAGGAAGAAGTCGCACAGGGTCACATTTGGAGAATAGGGTAGATGAGCATTTAATTAAAAACCTAATTCATGCAATATAACCATTGCGACAGTCGATTTGTGGGACGGCGCGTTGTCCTAATGAAATACTACTTTTTTGTGCGCCAATTTTGGCCATTTTTGTTTCAGCTTCTCCTTCAGACGGTCCAATAATATTGCATAATAGTCTCCTGTTATCGTTTTTCTTTTTGTTAAATAGTCAATCAGGATGATTCATTGGAAATCCCAAAAAACAGTAGCCTTCATCTTTCCACCGACAAAACGGTCTTTGCCTTTTCGGCGCACTTTTACCAGTCGTTGTCCACTGCTTTGACTGTTACTTTAACTCAGGTGTGTAGTGGTGGATTCATTGTTCGTCCACGGTGACGAATTAACGCAAAAAAGCCTGCTCGTTTTTTTCTATTTTGTGGCAAATGCTACAGTGCTCAACTCAAACATCTGTAGAACGTGAATAACGTGTCGATTCTGGTTGAAATTTGTCCTATGCTAGTTTGAAAATTGACACTTGATATTCGAGATGTTGCGAAATGAATGGCGGCGCCACATCACAGAAATTTACCAAACTTATCAAACGACCCACGTATTAAAGATTTAATCTTCAATTTTTGATTTGAATGAAGATTATCCTGATAGGTTTGTAACTTTTTATGTTTTAAAGGTCAACTAGATTCATCTATGACTCTCTTTTACGGTGTCTGCAACTTCTCGAAGGTAGGAACCGTATTTTGAAAGACGCAGATTTAATTGAATATCATATTCATTAAATTGCAAAAAATATATATTTATATTATATTATCTTTTATTTTCAATTAATTAAAAAAATATTAATATAGGTTTATTAAGTTTTGGGTTATCTTGCCCTGAATAAAGTAAGTGGAATAAAAAATCGAACACTAAAGAAAACTAAAAATGTAAGGGAATAATGTTTTAAATATAGATGTACGATTTGTTTTAAAAATATTTTAATACAGTTTATTGATATATATATATATATATATATATATATATAATTGGATATTTTTTTTTATTGCAAAATAATAATTTGCAGTGTAAGTCAATGTAATATAAAAACTAATTACTCATAGTATATCAAAATTTCCGGTTCATTTACAAAATTAAAATAATAGTATAAATAATAGTGAGTGGAATAAAAAATCGAACACTAAAGAAGACTAAAAATGTAAGGGAATAATGTTTTAAATATAGATGTAAGATTTGTTTTAAAAATATTTTAAGACAGTTTATTGATATATGTATATATATATATATATATATATATATATATATATATAAAATTGGATATTTTTTTCATTACAAAACAATAATTTACTGTACATGTTAATGTAATATAAAAACTAATTACTCATAGTATATCAAAATTTCCGGTTCATCTACAAAATTAAAATAATAGCATAAAAAAATGCAGTCGTTATTGAAATCAGTTCACAAGTACAGTTTACGCTACAAACGTTGTACATTTGCCAAGGTGAATAATACAGCCTTGGATGATTTACTACAGTGTTTGCGAAGTGACCAGTTTGTTGTACGCATAACTATATAAGTTAATCAAAATATGTATTAACATTTTTTTCTTAATTACATATTCTCGAGTTACAGCCAACAACGTGGGAAATTATCGCCGTGATCTACATTATTACGTTGTTGTGCACTGTTTTAAGATTTCGCATTTACATCTTCGCGGAAGTAATCTCGCAATGTGCGAGCGAGACAGTTATCTGCATACATACACACAAATTACACGAAATGTATTATACGATTTAACTAAAACGTAAAAATTAGCAAAACACAAACGTTTAATCATACCGCCCACAACGGTAGATCCAATATAGAGTCTATAACTTTTCATTACGTTTACACTAATCAGTTGTTGTACTATTTGCTAGGAACAAAACGATATTAATAATAAATGTAACAGTTTGTTGTTTCAACTGTCATTTCTGCACACATTCACATAAATTCCTTATTATGTATATATATATATATATATGAAATGCTAATACAGTATTTTATTATGTAAATTGTGGGAATGTAATCCGAATGTCCTGTTTATCCAACTAGTAAGACGGCACTTGTGTAAGATGTATAACTAAGATTTACATCACAAACAAACAATTAAATTTGTGGTACAACTATGAAAGTTTCAAAATATATACTGTTTACTTAAAATAATAAATTTTTGTTTCGCTCATATCATTTAAATCATGTTTTAATACTTACTATATAAGTTAAGATATTACGAACAGTTTGTGAGATGTAACTTTAAAATATGTCACATTTGAAGTAAATGAGTAAAAAATAATGTACTAAGCAAATCTACAAATTTAATTTTGATACCGTGGTAAAATTCATTTGCTCGCACGAAACCAATATTCTAGCAACATCATATAACATTTTGTTATCGAAGTTGGTTGGTTGGTTAGTTATTGGAATTTTAGGGTACTTCGACAGCTCCCAATTATCAAAGTATTAAATAATTTCCGATGGTTTATTTTTCTGGTTCTTATATCTATTTCTATAAAAATTCAATCATTATTATAATTCAGTTATAAAAAAAAACATTTTTCTATGCATATGCTCTAAAGATAATGGCATCATCAAACATTATCTAGATGCACAATAGTCGATAAATTACTTTCAGGGGTTAGTGTAATTATCGCAGAGTATCGGTCGCTAAATCCAAAATTTATACTTCATTAATTGCGTTGAGATTTATTGGTTTCAAACATGGGAGTACGCTGAACCGGAGAGTGCTAAGGGCACATTTAATATACAACATTAAATATGTAATAGACTGCAGTCCCTTGTCAGAATTGTTGAATGTTTTGATAAGAAACTTGTGTTTTGATATTGATTTATTTGTAAAGAAAATCAGGTTTGTACTGATATTTTAAATTACAGTAATTAATTTTATATCCTTTGTGATGTTTGATTACAATGTGTTTGCAAGATATAATATATCCAAATATTTAATATCCTCTGTTAGTTTCTATCAACATCAATTTACTGTAGAGTAGGTCAGTAGTAACGAACCTATTAGTATGCGTGCTTTATGTCAGTTTTATCTGAAGATGTGTACTCTACTTTATATAGAGTACCCATCATCATTTAAAACTGATAGTCCAGAAAATTGTCAGTTTTTGACTGTCATTTAAGAGTGCATGTCATAGTGTAAAGACGATCCCATAATGCTCTGTTGTTTTTATAGCAATCAATAATAATAAATTTTTTACCTTTAATTTTTAATTTTTCACGCAAAAACATGAAAACACACTTTCTTGCTTCAAATTTTAACATGCAAAAACCAAGAAATCTTTTTTACTTCGACGTTACTTGTTAAAATCACGCGACTAACTGACGACTGACAGAAACTATGAGAATCCAAATTCAAAATTTTCAACTCTCTTCAGTCAGACTGACTGTCAGTCATTTTGACGCCTACATTATCAATTTCATTATCATTCATCCCTCTGACTGTTAGTTTTAACTGATGATGTGTACTCTACTTAAAGTGGTGGAGTGAAAATTTAATTGTCGTATGGAACAATGAAAAAAAACTTTTTTGAAATACTTTTTAATTGGAAAGAAAATTTAATCAGAAATTCATGAAGAATATCGAAAATAGATACATTTTCATCAAAGATGCAAGACCGATTACATAAAAGATTTGCTCTTAAATAAAAACCGTATTATTATTTAATTTTTGAAATGTTACATTTTAATGATTACTTACAAGCATATGCGTTGTTAAAGTAGTTCTAAGAAGGTACTAATATTAATATAATTTGATCAGTAATATTAATAATCACAGTAAATATGTATAACAAAGCTCTTCAAATGCAAAAATTTAAAAATCTGATAAAATTATTCACAATATTTACATATTTACATATATATATATATATATGTAAATATGTGAGTGATTTTAGTTACAGTGAAACGATAATAAAACCAACAATTGCAAACCATTTCAAATATATGTAGTCATAAAATAAAAAATATACAAAAATGATTCTGTTGTAAAATTATAATGTATTTAAAATAACACTAATAACATTTTTTTTTAATAATTCTATGAAGTAATGAAACAAAATTTAACTAATGTGTTTTTAAAAAATATCGTTTTAAATTTAATTCAATAAGAGTTTGTCAATAGAGATTCGCAAGATTCTTGAAATAAACTGTCGTAAAAACTGAAACTGTTTAAAAAAACTGGTATTCATTCAAGCGTTTTAATAAAAGAGAGATTCTCACATTTATGTTACAACAAAAATCCGGATCAATTTTTCATCGCAAGATTTTATATTTTTATTTGCCCTCTAAAAAATAATTAAATTCACGAACTATTATTATTCTATAAGTGTCAAAAGACTGCAATTATTGAGTTATTTTCAGATCAGGGTTTGTATATATTAAATTATTGTATATATATATATACAAAGAATAAAAATACGAAATAAATCTCACTTTTGATAATGACACACTTATTGTTATAAATATATAACACAACCCGCATTAAAAAATTGGCATTTCAAACAGGCCTCGATTATGAAAACAGTTAGCTATATATCATTTTACGTACATACTATGAATGCAAATTTCACTTCTATTAATAATTTTTTAGATAAATTAATTAGGTCCAATCGTGCAAAAAAGCTTTCTCTGATCATAAAAATTGTTGATGATTTCAGTTCCGCATTTAATTACAATTTGTAAAAATATGTACTTTAACCGTGCATACTCCTAGAAGAATTAAATAATTTAAGAAAGAATATTAATAACATTTTTGTATCGGATATGAGCTCAAATTATAGCTTAATGAACGTATTTTTATTTAAAGATGGATATACTTTTAGAGAAAAATCAATGGTATTCTATAAAATTGTATTTAAAGTCGAAGTGGAGGTTTAAAAAAATCGCTTTTACAGATCTGAAATATAGGATGAAGATTTCGTTATAGCCCATGAAAAATATAAAAGTTTACGTTATATTATTTTATGTTAAATGGAAAATAACTGATTATAATATTAGAAATTTCTATAAACGTTGACGATCTCTTTTAGTGGAAGATTAAAAAAATTAAAATTCCTCTATATTGATTTAAAAACAAATATCTTACTAAAAAAAGACATACATCACTAATTCATAATTTTACAAATATATTACTGTAAAAAAGTAGCTGAGGATGATAGTTATATCACTATTAATTTAGAAATATTAACCATCAATATATTATGTCTTAATATTTATTTAAGAATATTTAAAAAATATGTGGAAACTAAACTATCAGGATTATAAATTAATATTTGATAATAACAAACATTTCAATAATTTAATAAAAAATACAAAATAATCAAAATGAGAATAGTTCCTAAAATATTTCTGACTTTTTGTTACAAATTAACTTAGTAATGTTATATCGAGTAGTTAAAATTAAAATAAATGTTAATTTATTTTTTATAGTATTAAAATAAGTATTTAATTTGTTTTTAAACCCTATATCATACATTGGCAATTAATACATATTTTATTAAAATTTATACATATATATATATATATATATATATATATATTTATATATGTATGTATGTATGTGTGTGTGTGTATGTGTGTGCGTATGTGTATGTGAATGCATGTGTGTACGAGTATTTTGATGTACGTTAATAGATTGATTTACGAAAAGCAATGATGTCCACGATGCAATTTCGCACCCTCACACAAGATCCTCAAGAAGTACGGTCGGTCATCGTGCTGAGATAACCGCGTCTACGCATTCATCCACATCGTTATTTTGTTGTATTGACGGATGCGGGGTGATGGAGGGAGTAGATGATGTTTTGCTATAGCCGTGTATATAAAATAGATGACTGCGTGTCCAATCCCTAACACTGTACCAATCAGACTGACGGGCACCGTAACAAAACAAGATCCTGTGTGTCGTAGAGGCCCCGTACACACAGCAACCGTACCCGAAATCGTTACCGGCACTTCCCAAAAACACATGCAAATTAAATGATCTATATCTAAGGACGTATAAACGAAATTAACAGTCGGTTCGTGCATGTTGTGTGTAGATGGTGATTACAATTTTGTATGAAAAATCTGTTGTCGTCTGTGATATTCTCTATGTAAATACAGTATACGGGCAAAAATGCAGCTGACATGCTTATATTCTGTAAGTTGTTTTCATTATCATTCAGTTTTAATTATGAACGGACTAAAATAAAATTCACAAAAGATAAGATCGTCTAACATCACTGTTTAATTACATCAATGCAATAACATACTATAATGATTTTTTTCCATTAAATGATTTTTCCAAAAAATATAAAAATGATGAAGATGTGCATTACACTTATTACTAATGTTTATGTATTTTTATTCCTGCACTGTTTAAGAAATGTTATTTTTTATTAATATTGTTGATATTTTATTTCAGTAAATAATATTAAAAAATTGTTGATATTCGTAAATGTACAATGGTTTTATGTAATTTTATTTTTGATGGTATGTTAATGATTAGGACTTGAAAAGCCTTAATTTTGGTAAATTGTGAATTTTAAATATTTACAAATGTTTTTTAATATAAATATATATATATATATATATATATATATATATACATATATATATATATATATATATATATATATATACATATATATATATATATATATATATATATATATATATATATATATAATATTGATGTGCGTAAAAAACCTATAATCTTCATTTAATCCTTCAAAGACAAAACACCTTCAAATGACAATTCTACTTATTATTTCATCTACATAAATTTTAATTTCCTTGATCAATTGTTTGGGGAAATATAATAGAACTATTTTATTGAATATTACCTATTATAATATATATATATATATATGTATATGTGTATATATATATATGTATATATATATATATATATATATATATATATATATATATATATATAAATATATATATATATATATATTATGCATAATAAAAAATAAACATTACAAATAACATCATTTTATAAAATTAAATAAAAATTTAATATTTGTATTACATATAAAAAAACATTCAAATAAAAACAAATATGAAATGTTTTAGATATCAGGTACATCAAATATTATTAAATATTAGCTTCTTTATGTTATACTTTTATTTTTTTTCTGAAACTTTAAACTTATTTCACAATTAAAAAATAAATATATATATATTAATTGAGATTTTTCTTACATACTTCACAATGGAGGTTGCAAGTTTATCAACATATTTTTTCTCGAACTATAATCTGAATTCAAAATAGATTAGAATTTATTCAATATAAATATTATTATACTGAAACGATTTAAAATTTCATATTAATGCAGCATATTAGGTCTTTAATTTTCTATTTTTCAAATGTAGGTATGATAGGTATTATGTATATATGTGTATATCTGTACATATATATATATATATATATATATATTACATACCAAGAAAAGTACATTACAAAGTAATTTAGTTTAATAATAATATTTATTATCAAATTATATTACCAGTTTAATCACAAATTCTACTCAACTTTTTAATCTATAATATTGTAATGTAGAATATTTCATAAGAGTCAATTGTACATTTTTACAGTATATAATAAATAAGTAAAAATAATAATAACGATTAATACATTATTTTTTTTGAATTTAAAATCGAGAAATTGGCAATTACATTTCATATATTTTATCAAATTATTGAACTCAATCACTGTTCGTTAATGAATGAGTTAATTAATATGTAAACTAAATGTATTAAACAAAAAATGTAAGAAGAACTTGAAATTTAAGAAAATATATAAAAATAAATTTGAAAATGAAACAAGAATAAGAAATTGAATCGTTTTTATCATATAGGTAACTTTTTATCCTTATTAAATATTATCTCTTGAATTTTATACAGACAATTTTGCTTTATATTTTGATTAAGATATTCTGTTATAATTTGTATATTTATTTATTTTTTTTACTATTAATAACTAACAGTATTAAGTCAAAAGTTTATTTTTAAGATATAAACAATCATTTACTAAAAAAATATTTCAAAAATCATTTACTAAAAAACATTTTAAAAGTCAATAAATGAAGAATCTTGATAATATGTAAATATATACATTAATAAATCAAGTACTAAATTACATTTTGATTTCATTTACATTTAGTTTGATACATTGATTTATACATTTATATATATATATATATATATATATATATGTATATATGTATATATTTATGTGTGTATATATATATGTAGATTGATTAAACTGTCCAAATTCTATTAACTACAACTAAGCAACATTAACAGTTTCGCAAATATTAATCATTACGATGTGCGCCTGAAATCAATTTAATTAAAAAGTTGTTAAATTAATGAAGCTAATATAGTAGTCTAATAAATGACTAAATTCATTAATGCTGTTCATTTGATCTGATACTGGATTATATAAATAGACTTTGAATTAAAATAAACGAATAATTTACTATCTGTTTATTATATATATATATATATATATATATATATATATATATATATATATATAATTAGTTATTTAGTTGACGCAATAGGTCATTAAAATTCATTGTTTTTATACAAAGATCACAAGAAACAGATTCATTTATTTTATCTTACTTTTTGGTAATATTTCGTTACTTGTTCAGGATGCTGTTATATTTCCGTTACTGAAAGTTCAATGTCGTTTTGAGGAAATTGTGCTGATAGTTTTTTTAATCTTCTTTTTTCTTTTATAGACAAGTTTTTTTTTAAAAAAAATTAACGTGCAATTATTTTTATACAGAAAAAGATTAACTGAATATACTAATCTATACGTGACTTTTTATGGACAAGTTATCACGAGACTAATAAAGATTATTTATTTGATTTGATTTATTAATCTAACATTCACTTTAATTTTCTTGTTGGATAGAAATTATCTCTGATATTCCTAACATGAGAAAGTACTATGGTGATATGTTATTCAGTAAGATAAATACAAGTAGTCTGTACTGAGAATGCATGCACCTATAATAATTAAGTGTCTAGTACTTAATGTGGTTACTAGCTGGATAATGTATGTTGATTATTATCAATATTGGAAAAATACGGACATCAAACGTGTCTATAGTTATTTTTGTCCGTTTATATTCGATTAGAATTTTAATTGTAGAATTTATTTCTTAGATGCAAATTTTATTGACGAGCATGCGTACTCTTAGTGTCCGACTTGGTTTGAATTTTTTTGTATTCCTGTCAGCATAATACGCTTAAAACTTGAATTGAATACTTGATCTTGACAATGTTATATGTACATATATCAAATATTGATAATCGATAAAAAATTGATAAAAATTTAAAAAGTTATAGTTAAATATATTAATCCATACTTAATTACACAAGATCAAGACTAAGTTGTAGATAACAGTGTTTTACATCAAACTAAGAGGTTTTTCTTTTTTGCTCTGAGTGTTATTGCTTATCTAATAACAGATATTTATATGATAAAAGTGTATATTGATACAGAAATTACAATATAATTACAAGTGAATATCTACTTGTAAAAAAGGGAACCATGTACTCACCGATGGTAGGCAATGCGTTTACTCAGTAGTTAACTTAAATAAAATTTATTAAAATATTATTTAATTATAATTATTACAAACGACAAACTGAAATACTTTGTCTTCATATCTTTATTTTTTTCCATACAGTATTTTTTGTCTTTCATCCTATTTTTTACGATTCTTAGAAAAATTTTCAATTTTCATGTAGTAGTAAGTTTACTTTATATTAAAACTATAAGAAAATTAATTATTATTACAAAATTATTGATATATAATAGGATAAATATTTAAATTTTGATTATATAAAAAATAAAACATCTATAAAGTTGTTTTATTTAATAAGCTTTCAAAATTCTAATAATTTCTTTACATAATGTAAAAAAAATTCAATATTTGTATTATTTGCGACTTTGAAATCGTCTTACTAGTATTTATTTTCCAACCATATGTAATTTAATATATCCATCATTATTTTTTATATAAATTCTTGTATTATTTCTTTTCAATCGTTCTAGTCGTGAATTTTTTGAGAATACTTGACGGTTTATGCATCATTTTACAAAAAAAAAGCAATGATACCATATTGGAGTAGGATAAAAAATTGCTTCGGTTTTGTTCGTTAACTTATTTAATTTCTTATACAAATCTTCTAGAAAATTATACTAAATAAAATAGTATTCTGCTACTAGTCCTTAATTAGAAAATCTGAATAACTGGAATGTAAATTTTTCGATCAAAGTATTTGAGTGTATCTTAAATTTCATTACATTTTCCTCTAAAAAGAGATATGTTGCTTCATGTTATTTTTAATCACACACTATTCTCTGTTATATATATATATATATATATATATATATATCACAAATAATCTTGAAATAATTAATCATTTTTAAAAATGATAAATATGAATTCAGTAGCAATAAAGTAATACAATAAATACAAAAATATAACTTCTAATATAATTTTATATTGTTTTTTAAGAAAACAATAATACTCCTTGATAATAAATATTACTTTAATATAAAAACATAATCATTTTTATAGAAAAGTTAAAACATAAAAAGTCATAAATAAATTAGTACATTTGTGTTTGTTGTAATTATTGAGTATTTTTTGAAAATTTTGTTTTAAAATAAATAAATAACTAGACACAAATAAATATATTAATAAAAAATAAATAGATTATTTTGATGGCATATAATCAAATGAGTAGAAATAATTGTATATAATGCAAAAAAGTATCCTTGTGCGTATAAGAAAAAATATATAAAAAGCGACAACCTACGAATTATAATGATAGGTTTTCAATTACGAAGGTCAGGTAAATAGATTATAATCTGAGATTAAAATTATAGGAAGCCGGTCAATTTGACAATACATTACTGGCAGAATAAGTAAAGGCTGGTCATTATCACGTCACGATATCATAAATAGATTAGGTTTGATTTTTAATTCAATTTGATTTATTGTTGTATGTATAATGATATGAAAATTGATTTAAGTCTAATGAAAGAAACTATCATTAATGACATCGTAGTTACTTTTTCTCATATCTAGATTTGGAAAACGGTGTAATAAAAAACGTTTTTTGGTTTTTACAAAAAATGTCAGGTATTCAATTATAAAAAAAATATTTATAGAAAATATATGATTTTAAGAATATATATTTTTATAAAAAGTAATTTTTAATTGTAAAATTATTTGATATGACTTTTTAATTAAGGCATTCTTTTCGAAATGACATTTTAGGTTTACCAGTTCATAGATTTAATAGCTCTGCTTTAAATTTGAATGAATATGAATATCAATCAAATAATTTAATAAAATATTTTTATTAGTGATTATTTGTGCTTAAAGACACCGAGATACGTTATGTATCTGTAACGATGCAAAATGAAAAATCGTCGGGTGAAATCAGGAAAAATCAAAATTTATCAAAATCATAACATCTTGACAATTGACTTAATTAAAATATAATCACTTTACACAAATATCATCAATTAATTCACACAACAATAATTCATAAAAATTTTGTATTTATGTTATATTAAAAATATTAAAAAATTAGTTAAAATAAATGGAAAATAATCAAAGATTATTTTTTTTAAATACTTATTAATATTTGTTATTTGTTAAATACACGTAATGAAACAAATATTAAATTAATAGTTTGATGAGAAATATAAGCTAATTGATTTTATTTCTAAGCATATTTAAACAAGATATAAGGTACTGATTTTTTCTAAAGTTTTAGTTTCAGATTGGTCATAATATATTTCTTCGCATTACATTTTAAATAATGTACTTTAAGAATAATAATTTGTGAGAGAGTACATGTTACAATCATTTTTCATTTTTTTATTACCTTAGTCTCGATTAAACACGAATAAACAGAAAATAACATTTAAGAATACATTGCGGATAATTTCACATTCACAAAAATAATACAATTTTCTTTAATCACAATATCCAGTAATTAATTAATGTCTATTTCGATAAAATTCTATACTTAATTTAAATGTTATTATAATTATCTTCAAAGTGAAGATATAGAGAATATGGAAAATATTATCTACGGTTAGATTGCTAATTCATTACTGAAAGGAAAATAAAGAGAAACTCAGTTTAGAATCAAATTAATAAAAAAATAATTCTCATTTCACTTATTATAAAAAACTATTAATTACTTACATCTAATTTAAAAACTATAAAAAGAATAATAAATTTTAACTCTGGTATTTAATTATAGGATAATTTTCATTATTTTAATATTTTACAAATAATATCATCTTGAGTAATAGCTTTAATAAATAATTAAAGAAAGGAGATAAGTCTATCAATATTAAATACTCTTTTTGGGTACAACTAAAAACAATCATATTTGTTATCATAAGTAGTTTTACTTACAATTATTATTATTAATAAATTCTTACCATTATTATGAATATTTTTCATTTTCATCAACAGTCTTTTCGATTTGTAATAGAATCTCATTTCCACTAAATAATAAATCTGTAAATTTTTGAAATGTTTGACTATATAACAGCTTCATAAATTATTCATGAGTTATTATAATTTTTGGTTCAATTATATATATATATATATATATATTCTTGTGAATATAATTTGAATGAGGGATGATTGTAGACAACTAACTAACACGTTAATGTATTATGCAAAATGTTTTCAAAGTTTCAATGCGTTGTTGGTGTATTATGTTATATTTTATTAACAAAGAGATTGTCTAGAATATTTAATCAGTTTAAATTTCAACAGAACACTGAAATAAATAAATTTTTTAAGTATCTATAAAGAAAAATAAACGAAATTAATTACTGAAATTATCGTAAATCTTACTAATTATGAATCAAAACTAGAAAGTGTAAAAAAGATTCACTTATAATTTCTACATAAATTTTTATTCATATCTTAATTGGAAATAAATCAAATAATAAGACAAAATAAGATAACTTTTTCACTTATCGATATTCTTAATATACAAATACCTTTGTCGTCAAGTTAATAATATGTAACTGTCGGCGAATAAGAAAGCAATATTATTTTTACACTGCATTAAATTACATGACAGAGTTGAATGCCGTTTTCTGTGTGTATTAATTAATGTGTCAATACAACAGATTTATATATTCAGTACAATTATCTATTTCACAGCTGAATACACTCTATTACTTTTGTATAATAACGTTATCGTTAAATAATCTTCTATTCATTTCGTGTTTTTGCAGAATAAGTAATGTTATATTGTTAAGTATTTGTGCGGAAGATTTAAAAGATAGATGATGTTCTATTGAACATACAAAACAACTTTATTGTAATAGATGATACAATATTGTGTGAAAAGAATTAATTTCCTATGTTATATTTTGTGTAGTATGAATGACTTTCATGGACATATTATTCATTTTTTTGTATGCTTGTATTAAAAGTTTTTCTTTGATAAATCAAACAGAATTATTGTAAATTGTAAATTAACTGTAAAATTATTATTCTGCACAATAAACTATAAACAAAAATTCAAAATATAATTAAATAAGCTGAAAAATTGAATATTTTGAATTAAATATTAATATATTAATAAATTAATATATTAATAATTAAATATTAATATATTAAATATTAATAATTTAAATTAAATAAGAATATGATTATTTTTTTATAATAAAATATAATAGTTTATTGTTAAATAGTTATCTGTTATTAATATTTCATTTTCAAATTTATTATCAGAATTAATAAGTAATCAAGAAAACTGTAAATAATTGTCACAAGTTGGAAGGAAAATTTACAGCTGATTTTAATAATGTAACCAGATAATTCAAACACTATTCAACAGTTTATGTAAATTTCAAATTCGAAAAAATACAACCACTAAAGTAATAGTCACATTCAACCCTCAAACATAATGTTTGATTTACTGATTAATTGCGTGAGAGATTGAAAATGTTCATTTAAAAAAACAGTGAAACAAGCGACATTATGTGATAAAAATTGATTTATTGACAGCACGCTATTTTAATGACTCCAAACATGTATAAACGTGATTCATGTGCAATAAAAAAATGAACATAAATATTATATTCTCAGGTGTAACATATTATATGGATCAGATATGAAACGTAAAACGTTTTGGTGTAGATTAAAATCGATGTTAGTCTATTTTTAGAAAAAATATATAGTCAGTTAATTTAATATCAATAAATATTGAGAAGATAATGGATGTTGTGGCGATAAACACTTTCGTCGTTACAAGATATTTTCAAAGTATTTCTTAAATAACGATATGTTTCTATTTAGACTCTCTCACATTCATTTTATAGAAAGGAATTATTAAAGCTCAGTGCATTGAAAAATCTGAATTAGAGAATATAATAAATTCAACCAGTTAAAAGAATATTTTTTGAAAAATGTCGAGAAAATTTAATGAAGTTTATAATTAAATATATTTACTGTACTAACAACAAAAATAGGATAAAAGAGTTAAGAAACTTTTTATAAAACTTATGTTTCATTATAGACGTCAAGCTCGACGGCACTGCAGTATATAATTTACTGCTGAGACCGTGTTATTTAATGTAAAAATAGTTGATATAGTGCAAAGACTTTCATAAATGACAGAAAATGTTTTTAAAAAAATGTAAGGAAAAATAAAAATAAACCAACGCTTCATAATGTACTGAAATAAGAGTTGAAAGTCTATGTAAGTTTTTATAATCTTTATATTCTTGTATTTAAATTAAATTTCAAGATAAAAAATAATACACATCTTATAATTTAAATTAGAAATGTTATTATTAAAAATACTGTACTGAATTGTACCGTAAAAGATTCATAGGCGTATAAAATTAAAAATGAATTAAGGATTAACATCAATAATAAAAAATAGTTATCAGTTGAAATTTACAAATGTCTTCGTATATTTTTGATCTTGTTGGTGCATTTGCTTGTTCTGTTTGGTGTTGTTGGATCACTTTTCTAGTATTCTGGTACAACTGGTATCTAATTTTGTGTCATTTCCTGATGTTTAGTACGTTTTTGTACGGTTTTAAGTCATTTACTCATATATGCATAATTTAAAGAGAGATTAAAATAATATAAAGAGTAATGCGTTATAACTTCACTTTAAAATATAAACCGTATTCCTGAGTAAATTTATATAAACTAACGGAAAGCGTTTAAAAAACCTACCTAGATATCTGAGTGTTTGGAAATTTTCTCAGCTTGCAAGAAAATACAAGGTATAAGAAGACTACCGAACGAAATACAATACATCTGCTGGTTAAAAGGCTCTAAACTACTGGGATATCAAAATCGACGATATCTCTTGAGATAACATCAAATACACTTCGTTAAATTCACGAAAAAAATTCGTTTAAAATTTTGTATATGGAACTCTACCAGAAGACAGCTCTATAACAGAATATATCAATAAAATACTTCAAGAGATAGATCCAAAAAAACACCAGCTAACAATACAAGTTGAAAGTTTTTATCATTGGGTTTGGTTTAATAGAAATAGAATGTATATGGCCTATTTTATATTACTTTCTCCTATTTATTACTGTTTTATATAAGTTTATTTACTCGAAATTATTTCCAATTTGATGAAGAAGAATTTTTAATGTATATTTTTTAATTTTTTTAATATTTTTAGAAAATATAATGCATGTACCTTTATAAGATATACATATATACATATATATATATATATATATATATATATATATATATATATATATATATATTTATAACAGTGTTTTCTCTAATTTGGATCAATTATATAAATTTATAATAATTGAAAAAGTTAAAATATTTATATTTTTATGTTACTTTTATTTAAAATTTATTCTTTTGTTATATTTAATTAGAAAATGAAACATTCTGTTGTATAGAAAATATTTTTTCATTCCACAAAAAATTATTTATGAGATACATTTTAGTAGATTGAATATATATATATATATATATATATATATATATATATATAATTTTTTCATCTGGTTTATACAAATAAAATTCTTTTCTGTGTATCAGTGTATCGAAATGCACAATAAATTAAATTATTTGACGTTTTTTCAAACCAAAAATATAAGATCTGTAGTATTTCTTCATAAAAGTATATATGTGAATTTTAGAACTTTAAATCAATTGGATTCAAATAAAAAAGAAACATTTACAAACAAACTACCCACTTGGATGTCATGTCACAATCAATTCATTCTGTATGTACTTTTTCCTTTATTGTACCAATAAGTTGAAATTTTATTTTATATTTTCATCTAAAAATGCAATTAGTATTCAACAAACACACACCTTCTGTTAAAAATAAATCAATAAACATTTTTAAGGACCGAAATTCTTTGTAATTGACTTTCAAAGACACAACTTTGTAGGTGTTTTCTACTGATTATAGAATAGTAATAAAAAAAATACACTAAGAACGTCTAGTGATATTTCAATGTCTATTCTAACGAGTGTGATGATACCGAAGTAAAGTATTTTACGTTCGACATGCTAATGACAGTCCTAAACGAAGATCAATGCCCACGCCCCATACTGGAACACTAGATTAATGACCAACCGTGTACAGTTAAACATACTACTCAATCAATTCATACCGTAACTCAGATCGTGGGTGAACACGCGTTAAGATGAAGAGATTTTGTGTAGTTTATGAGTTTTATGAATTTCATTTGCCGTTTATTAGGGTTTACATGCAACTTACATGCTTACTATATTCCACGATGTGCGATTTATATCCGAGATTTATCACTTTATGTATCAATTCTCTGTTAAATACACGTAAGAATGACAAACTGTATATATATATATATAAAGAAATGATATATTATCTAATAAAATATAAAAAATTCGGGATAAATTATCATTTTTATATAAAAATTAAAATAGTAGATACTTCAATACTATTGTATAATAATACATATTTAAATGGATTTTCAAAATTAAAAAAAATATTAACAAAATATGTTTTTTAAGTTTATAGAATAATAATCATTACCAGTTATACATTTTAGTTTAAGTTTGAAAACGGTATATCACCATATTAGTATATTCTTTAGAAGTTGAGAAATTTTATATATATATATATATATATATGTAAAATTATTTTTGATTAATTTTCATGAAATAAACATTTTTTTGGGTTGTGAAGAACAGAACATTATCTATTAAAATGAATTTATCCACAGTGCTACAAACTAACATATAATGATGTTGTATTCAGTGTAAAGGAAGAATTCGTGTATGCTACAGCTATGTTATATACTTGTTCAAATATTAGGTCGGTAGAATAATCATTGCGGCTTATGACATTCAAATTTATATACATTTTTCATTTTAAATGGTCCAGAACTGTTGGACGATTAACATCTTACTTTTGTGCAAGCTTTCGAATAGTTCTGTGTGTTGTAACGATTCAAGTAACGCCTTCAGTTGGTCGTTATGAACTGAAAAAAGATTCCTGAGATCTTCTTCATCTTCAAGGCTCTCGTCCTCAGTACGAACTTTTTGAAACCATCATTGCGCCGTACATTCCTTAACAGTACTCATACCAAATGCATTTAGTTTACGAGCAATTTCTGCTGCTTCACTACCCATCTAAACTCATACAAAAAACTTACTGTTATTTTCTTCTTTTCCATCTTTAATTCAATAGCTCAATTTGAAGCAAAATTAATAATAAAATCAAAGTCGAAGTAACTAAAATACAGACCAAAAAATGCACTTTAAATTAATATTTACATAAACACGATGTAATGACATTTTCATTTAAAAAAATTAAAGGTAAAATTCAGAAAACCAAAACCGCAATTATTTTTCTACCAACCTAATATATTACATTTTTTCATACTTTAATAATAAAATATTTTGTAATACTTAAATATTATTTTAGTCTATTTTATTTTTATATTCTCAAATATTTGATGGTTATGTTCCTTGAAATCAGTTCCTTTTGAATGATATATTTATAAATGTATATGAGAAAATACTTTTATAACTTTAAGAGATACTTGTAAAGAGACTTTTGTCATTTTAATTCATAAACTAATAGAGAAACAAATAACTCAATGGAATTAATTTATATGATTGTCTAATTAAAAACTACTATTGATATTTAATTCTGGTTGACATTTCTAAATTATTTATTTTTTCTTTCTCTCTCATATATATATATATATATATATATATATATATATGTGTGTGTGTGTGTGTGTGTGAATGCATTTTTTGTGAACTGTAAATTAAATCAACAATCGATAAAATGAACAGGAAATAAATAACTTCGTATTTTCGGCATTCATTACGAAATTTGTAAAGTTTAATTACATAAACCTGAAGGTTGTTTGGTGGCGATTTAATGGACAATATATTATACCCACCCACAGCATTAGAACGATACTGACAGTTCATTTGTCTTTGCACTAGAAGAATGAAAAAAATCTAACTTACAAATTATTCGTCACACCTACATGTACACATTGAAATATCAGTTTTCTAGTGTAATGTTGATATATTCAATAATAGAACTTGAATAATTTTTTATACGCCTCGTTTTTTCGTAGTTTTCGTACCAGAGACTGTACAGCCGTGACATTGAAGGTCGTTAACGAAAATCGATTTATCAAAAATATGTAGAACAGAACGTGGTTCACTTACGATAAATAAATGTACGGTATGGGAGTATAAACGAAAATCAAGTGGAAATATAAATAAGCTCGTTAAAATTTATAACGGAATATTTAATACATAACAGTATTCTGAGATAGGAAGAATATAAGAATATTTTTATACATATGAAAAAATAGAAACTTATTTTTGTTTTTTGTTTATATATATATATATATATATATATATATATATATATACATATTAATGAGATCACAAATTACTACAAAAAATAAGAACGATTTTTTAATTTTTGATTATAGAGTTTAAAAGTAATATAGTGTTAACACATTTATTTAAGTGCCTTATTCGGTTTGTATTGTGGAATTAGCATGATGCATTTTTTAGTTTTTTTCTGAATTTTTAAAATGCTAGTGGAGGTTTTTTAATCATTGGCAAAATGAAAATTTATATAACTTTCATTTCAATATTATTTTATATTTTACTATTTAATTAATTTTATTTAAAACTAAAAAGTATTAAATAAATACATACGATCACAAAAATGGTTCAAAATAAAAACATTTTATTTATAAAATTTTTGATATATATATATATATATATATATATAATATATATGTATACAATATTATAGAAATATATACACCTAATCATCGATTCACATAGTAGATTGATTCCCCAAAATTACCGTGTAAATCGAAATTGTGCAATTTGTATTCACATGTCATATTAAAAAATATGGGATAGGTTTGACAAACACGCATTGAAATTTGAAAAATTCTACAAATATACCTGTTGGTGTTGTCCTTCACTATAAATATTTTATATAGTTTACAGTTGGTCTGAAGGGATGGAACGAAAGCAATGAAAGTACGTGATTCATAATCACTCATTTTATGTAATGTTATTCAAAGCTGATTCTTTCAAGTAAAAATCCGTACTGATAAATGTAGAGCATATTTATTTAAATTATTATTTTTCTATAGTCAACACTATTTGCACTGTTGTTATCTCGAATTGATATCGTTATTTCAGTTCAGAAAAAAATGCGAAGTTGAGAGTTTCTGTTATTGTTAGAATGCAAAGAAGCAAGATGCTGCAGTGGTGTATGTGCTTATTATTTTGCACAGGAGTGTGAATGGAGAGCTTTTTTAAATTGTTTTTAAACAATTTTTTTGCAATTCTGTGACCGTGTTAAACTGAAGTAGTGGCTTGTAAATGGAATTTTTTCCGCATTTCTCCAACCGTGTTAAACCGAAATCGTGCAATTAGAACTTTAAGCTTGTGTTTAATATCTAACAGTTTATTATTTGAATTCTAACTTAAAAGAGGTCTATGATAATTCATTATTATAAAAATGAGCACTTAGAAAATCTTAGAATAAAATGTCAATGTATATAAAATAAGTAATCTTTTCTTACAAGTAAAATAACGATTATTAATTAGGTCAACTGTTACTCTTTGAATTACCTTTTATTATGGCTATGTCAACGTATTAATTAAATAAAATGTACTGGATTCATTTTAGTTTCTATGCACTTTATTACATGTATGTATATATATATATATATATATATATATATATATATATATATATATATATATATATGTATAGTTTACTTGAAAGAAAAGAAGCACAACTTGAAAATTGTAAGTTTTTCCAGTAGTATATTAACTGTAATATAATATTTTGAAATTTTCTTTTTAATCTTTATTTAACTCTCCCGTTCCGATGCAGTAAACTCAGTTGACAGCCTGTTTTTATTTGCAAATTCTGTAATGATATTTTTAAGTACTTTTATTTCTTGTCATACACATGTTATATTAATACTAATCGCTAGTGTAAGGATTGACCTTGATGTTCAACTAATTAAAAATCATTCTATTGCTTCACAAATAGTAATTATCATGAAAAATATTAGCGGTGAACTGTATTCACTGCACCGGTAAGGAGAGTTTGAAGCGGAAGTGTTAAAAACAGTATTATGGATATTTAATTTAAATTTCTTCAAATATCCTGCACTAATATTTTTAAAGTACTTTTGTATGTTTAAGTAGTACAAATAAATGTCTTCTTTTTTGATATTGTGTTATTATTTTCTTTAAATACACATATATATATATGTATATACATATATATATATATATATATATATATATATATATATATATGTATATATATATATATATATTCATATATAAAACTATTTAAAATTTATATTTTTTGAACATTTCTTTTAATTAAGAATCTATTGGTATTAATCAATGAATAAATAATGCTATGTCGAAAGGAAAGATACATTTTCTGTTATTTGAATAGTTAAAAGTTGTTTATCTGCTCTATTTCACAACACGAAATCAGCAAATTAATTCCCTTAATGAACCTCTGCTTGAGCAAGATATCAGATAAACGATCAACTATAAATGAAAAGCATTTGTTTACGACTTTTATCAGATCGTCGAAAGTTAAAAGCTTGTGTGTATTTTTTACAGGTTTTTCTATCGACGTTACTGTTTGTTTTACAAAAGGTCGCCGCTATGACGTTTAACTCGAATGGAAATTTCCCATACAACACTAACAATTATGATGTTTTCAATACGAAAACGATACCAAATAATCGTTATACGATTTCTCCAAGCGTTTATCGATCCCAGACCGATACAAATACATATTACTCACCGTACGTACAAAATAAGCCACAGCTCGAATCGATCGAAAATAAAATACAGAGAATGGTTCCCGGTGATGTTAAAAACAAACTACTGCGTGGTATTAAATCGGATTTAACGAAGAGGCCGCGTCTTAGTTTAGCGGAATGGGGTAGTTATAATATACCAGAACCGGAAGGGCCTGGAACGTATGCTTGGGGTTACGACATCGAAGATCCAGACACAGGAAATATACAATTTCGGTCGGAGGAGAAACACGCTAACGGCAGTATTACAGGAAGTTACGGCCACGTTGCACCGGATGGGACTGTACAAGTCGTTCACTACATTGCTGATAATCTTGGTTATAGGTTCGTTAAGAAATTGTTCTATTAAATAATTTAAATTACTTTCAGTATGTTTATTAAAGTGGATGTTTTTTATTTTAATAGATATTGATACGCATTTTTGAAACAAAATAATATCTTCTATAATGTGATTCAACCTAGGCTTTCACACAAAAGTATTAAAAAAACGCAAAAATTAAAAAAAAAATTATATTACGTTCCATTTATTATTTTAGTTAAATTGTATTTTATTGTAATATTGAGTTGAACTAAAATACTAAATAAAAAATATTATTACTTTTCTTAAACTTTGCGCCCCTTTTTAATACTTCCATGTGGATGCCTAGATTGAATCATTATATATTTACAAAGTATTATGAAGCGTTATTTTATTTTACACTTTTTTATTTTAAATTAATTCAATTTTGTAGAAAAGACCATAATAGTATCTGGAAATGAATAGTAAGGAACATGCTTTTGTAATTAAATTAATAATAATAATTTAAATTTGTTTTTATTAAAATGTTTAGTCATCATACCAGTTTTCTGAAATTATTTTTAAACTTTTAAATAAAATAAATGTTTTTAACCAATTTCTTTAAACATTTTATTTTTTGAATATTTTTTTAAAAATTGCAACATCAGCAATTTATTTATTTTATAAATGATCAGATTATTAAAATATGAATATTTTTATATTGGTTCTTTTAAGAAAAGAAAATATCAATGTTTATTAAATAATTTTGTGTTAAATTCCGTATTTATTTCAATATATTTATAAAACTTGGAGCATTTGCTATTCACTTTCTTCATATATCATCAAAATACGAAACAAATTAAGAATATTTGTAAGGTTTAAATAAAATAATTAGATAAACAATTTTAAATTGAAACCAATAAAACTGTTTATAATTTGAATAAGTCTCTTTAAAAGAGAACGTATAGTATCTATAAAACTGTTGGTGTAATGAATTTTATTTCTTAGTGTTATAATTTATAGTTTGATAAGTTTTTTTATATATTATGAATCTTTTTATGCTATTAATTAAAACAACTTTTTAAATATTACACTTTTAACGAACACTGATTAAAAAAAACATTAATTTAAAATTTACATAGATTGAAGTTTTAATACGAAATTATTTAACTCATACAGTATTAAAACTTCTCAGAAAAAATATTATTTTTTCAAAAAAAAATCATTGAATATCAAATATTCATTTAATTTTTTCATATTTTAAAAATGTATAATATTTTATACAAAATTATAAAAATCATATTAGATAATTATATGATAAGAATACATTTTATCTAAAATAATTTTTACTCCATGCAAAACAGCTGTATTAATTCAATTAGAAAACACCTTTTAGTATTAATGAATACTTGCTAATTATGTGATTTTAAATTTTGTTGCAATAAATAAAATTAATTACAGACGTTTAACACCTTTCTATCATTATTTTTTATGAGTTAAAAATATATATATATATTTTGTTTTCTTTTTGGAAAACTATAACCATTTATTATTTTTTAAAAGATAAAAGTTTATTCTTGCTGACGACAAACATTCGAACCTACCTTTACACTTAAATACAAAGTAAAAAGTATTCTATTTAAAAAAAGTTTTAATTAAACGTAAGATGCATATAAACTTCCTAATTAAAAATCTTATGTATATATATATATATATATACATACATACAAGATTTTTAATTTCATACATAATTTGCATTTTAATTAATTTGCCAACTATTCTTATTTTTCAGAGCGCGTGTCGAGAACTCGAATTATAAAACTACAGAATCACCGTACGGGAACAATAACCAGCTGTCACCTCAAATGGCTTCAGCTTTATATAATTTAAATCAACCAAACTACGGCCATCAAGTACTGGAACAACATCAGAGACCTATTGACAAACAAAAAAGTTATGAACTTGATTTGAAAACATATAGAAATCAAATTCCATCAGCTAGTATCGTTTCGACAGCTCCACGTTCATCTAATGATTTTTTAAATTCAAATATTTATACTCAACGTTCACAAAACAATCTATATAAATAATAATATGATTTAAAATCCAGTTATTAAGATTATGTTTTCCATTTTAATTAACATTGCATTTAATATATTGGAACAGTTTTCGAAACTCAGGAAATATAGTTCACGCAATTTGTATGTATTTATTTTAACAAATTTATAAAATAATAAAAAAATACAAATCAGGGTAATGGTCGGTTAATTAGCAATAGAATTGCTTACAAACTCATACAAATTACACTCGTGGTGCCTGAATGAATAATATAGAATGTAGATAATAAAATGTTTATTTTTTTTACAGAAAAATATTTTTTAAATTTAACAAATTTTATCTCTGAAGTGATTCATAGTTGTAATTTTTCATTTATCATTTTAGAAAATTATTAAATGAAATTATTAAAATAACGAAGTAGAAAGATTAGAAATGCTTGGCTAAAAATTAAATGAATTTAATTGATCTCATTTTCGATAATAATTAGTTTCTAGCAATTTTCTGATTTTTGATTCCGAATTAATGCAAATAAAACGATTTATTTTGTAAAAAATATCAATTTTTATCAAACAATTGTTGTGTACAAAATTATTAATATTCGATTGTTTTAATTTTGTTGGAATTTATAACAGTTTTATTTTTTATAATAATGGTTAATGAATTTTAAAAGAACGTTTTTGATATTTTTACAAATAAGATTTTTTAAGTTTTATTACCAACAAAATCATTTATAAAAAAATTAATTTGACAAAAAAAATATACCACATATTATATCTGTTAAAATATATAATATATTTATAGTTTCATATGAATAAAAATCAATAAAAAACATTGTAATGACAAGAAAATTTATATTTTTTAATTGAAATTAAACCATTTATTTTCAGTGTTATTATAAAAATAAATCCGAAAAAATATTCACCAATGCTTACAAACAGTTTGAAAAACAAATAGTATGTTTATTTCTCTCTTTATTTAAAACAAAAAAAATTTCAGGGACAATAAATGTTAAATCGTCCTTTGAAATTCAGTATCAAGAATCATAGAAATTAAAGCTAAATTGTTAAAAAGATTATTTATTTTATTTTCATAATTTATTTGAATTTTTATTTATTTAATTTATTGTATTTATTATTAATTTTTTAATAAATTTTTGAATTTTATATTTAAGTATTTTTTTCCTAAAGCAATATCATTACTATAATTTCATGCTTTAATTAATGATAGACAAAGGTTGTTCCAAAGACTATCAATTAAATAATCCGTAGATTTATATTTTACACATTTTCAATTTATTTTCTAGTTTATATATATATATATATATATATATATATATACATACATATGATGTTTTCGAAATTAAAAAAAAAATATTATTTTCATTTCAATACAGTTCAAAACTAAATATCTTTTATAACGAAAGATTATTCTGAAAATATTAAATGCTATTTAATATATTTGACATTTATGCATAATTTTTATAATAATTTTCTAAGTAGTGGGAGTAAAAATTAGTTGTGTATCTTTAAATTTCTCGTCATTTTAAGATTTTGAAGTACCAACTTTATCATTTCAAACAGTTGTCATAACCTCATAAAACAGTAGTGAACACAATGGCGTTCGGAAAACAACATGATAGGCATTGCATACATGTCACATTCGAGTCGAAAAAAAATGCTGCCAAAGCCGCTGGAATGATTTGTTAAGCTTTAATTTAAAGGTGGTGTGATACATAAAACTTTCAAAAAATGATAAAACAATGGAAGAAGTTCGAAACCGCATTATGACTTCATCGAGTCAAAGCCGCTATCTTTTTTCAGTAAGGGATTCACTAGTTACCCGATAGATGAAATGATTTTTAGGGGATATCTCGAGGATTTAAATCTATTCAATTTTCTCTCAAATATTTATTTTCTATAAAAAAGTGCCGAATTAATTTTTATACCCAATATTTCTTTATAAAAACTTGGTAATGTTTGGTGATATCGGTCAGTAAAAAATAATAGATTGATGAGTCGATTATAAGGTCAACATGCATGTTTAAAAATAAAATATTAAAGAAACAAAATGAAAAAAAATGTTCAAATATCATCTAAATTATATGTTTTGTGGAATGTCCGTGAATTCATTTATTTTTATTTTTTTTTCTCTATTCCCATTCTGTTTAAATTTGTATCTTAGATATAAAATGCATTATGCGAAGCTTTCCTTTCCTTGCTGTCATGACATAAATGCGAACCATTTTTACACTGTATTGTTGCACGTGATGAAAAATGGATTGTTTTTGACAAGTGCAAACGTTCGGCACAATAACCGGATAAAAATGAAGCGCCATAATACAGTCCAAATCTGAATATTGATCAATAAAAGTTAATTGTGTCTATTTGGTAGTCCAGCGCTAGTATTAACCACTACAGCTTCATGAAATCTAGTCAATCGATTACAGCGAATGTCTACTGCAATTAATTGAACGAAATGATGAAGATGCTTGCGATTCCATAGCCGAGATTGGTCAATAGAGAGAGACCTCTTGCAAGACAATGCTCTACCACATGTCGCAGAAACAACGGTACTCAATCTACAGGAGATGGATTTGGAAACTCTCTGTCATCCACCATACTCACCAGACCTTCCACCAATTGACTACCACTTCTTCTAGAATTTGGATCAGTTCTTGCAAAGAAAAATATTCAATTCTTAACAAGCTGTTGAAAACACCTTACACGATTTCATCGCCACTCACTCACCAGACTTCTTCGCTGCTGGCATAAACAAGCTACATTTAAGATGTCAAAATTGTGTCGATAATTTAGTCGCATATTTTGATTGATTATACTGCTTCTTGTTTGAGATATAATAAATTAAACTTTTGATTCGAAATCTGACATTTCATATTTAATGACCTAATAATTTGGTTATAAATGAATTTGTTTTATAACTAAAATGAAATATTTAAGAATATTTAAAAATATTAAAAAATATTTCTTATCACTCATCATCATTAACTTCCTTCTTAAATTTAATCGTTTGTTTTAAGAAAATAGGTTTATAAAAAATGGATAAGATTAAATGTAATTATATTCTTCGTTGGAAAACGCAAACTAGATATTTTTAAATTGTTTTCAGTAATTACATGTATATTTATTTACCGTTTCTAATTAACAATTTATACAATATGTTAATTACTGATAATATAATCAATGTATTATATTTATTTAAAATATAAAAAAATATATAATTTAATATAGCATTTTCAGAATATTAGAGAACAAGCAACGAGTAATAAATAATAAATAATTCAATGTTTATTAAAAAAAAATATTGAAATCAGTTGGAATATTGACAATTGTGTATTTATATAATAATATAATTGACATAAATTTTTTCTCATAATGATAGAATTACCTGAATATTTTTTCATAATAAAAATAAATTTCATGTACAAATTCAGTGAAGTACAAATATAGAAATCTCTCAAGAGAATGAAATCGATATGAATTCATGTTAATAATAAATAATGATCTGTAACCAAGGGAAAAAAATAAATGAAATCAAATGTCAAATAATTTGTTTGTTTGAAAAAATCAAAATTCATTTCAAGTACTCATAAAATTATTTGACATCGACAAGAAATATGCATGACGTGATATCATTTTCAGAGGAATAAACATTCTGAAATTAATAGTGTGAATAGATACAAGAAATGGCAAAAAGAGTGAGCGAGCAATGGAAGGCTTGCTTGATGTGTGTTTACTGTCACGTTTTACCTGCAAAATTTCCAATCTATAATTGCAAATCCGGTCACCTGATATGCGCGTCGTGTTACGGTGTGTTGAAACATCAAGCGACAGGTAAATCTCTCACTGTATTTACATGAATGTGGACGATTTGTCAGTATTAGAACGTACTATACGTCTATTTTAATTCTTTATCTGATCATTTACGGTTCGAATATGAAGTCAATTCAATTGGATTAAGATTTTAATAAGTAATAATTTACAGTCCGTCGCGTACGGAATCTACTTCTATCAGCGTGCAGTTGAGAATTCGTGCAGTGGGTTGTTTTTATGATATTTTTGTTCTGTTTTATATGCAAACAGGATTTGAATTCAAATTTCAACGCATTGGCTTTAATATACTTTTTTTTGTATACGAACTCTTCCTACAAAAATAATGTCAAATTCTATAATCAATATCAAAATTTTATTTAAATTTAATGTCTCCTAATATGTTACAAAAAAATCAAATGTTAAACATTTCTTGTTGTATCTCAAAATAGTCTGTTAAAAATATTGCAAATTATTTAATCAACACTAAACATTTTAACATTTATTTATGGTCTGTTAAAGCTGTAAAAAAAGTATTTTAACGGTGTATTGGTATACAACTCAAATCATTCGATGCCTTTCTGATATTATCGGTTTATACTTAATTGTTTATTAAGGCAAAAAAATATTCAAATGAGCATAGTAATTACTCGAAAATACATCACATGAACATTTTTAAATGAAATATTTATAAGTAACGTTCAAGTTTATTGCACGAACACTTTCTGAATATTATGTAAATTAAAACACTAATTAATATTTGAAATATATATATATATATTTTTTTTTCTTGTATTTTACCTTAAACCAACACAAGTGTTAAAAATAATTTTTAAATTGGAAATATAATGAATATTCCTAATTCTTATGGTAATATATTTAAATATCAAATCTAATAAATAAATAATTTGTTCAAATATCAAAATTGATTTTTATGAAATAACGCCGAGAAAAGTTTTATGAATTTATGTTTCATTTAGTGTTTATAATTAAAGTATATATATATATATATATATATATATAAAAATTACAAAACAATAAGAATTGTATACTGTTTAGAAGCAAACTTATTTGATTTTTACAAGAATGAAAAATAAACATCCCACATAAATGTTGGCTTAGAATTTTAACTCAGTTTAATTTTTTGAGCGTTTCTTTAAGTTGAATTAATCAAGATTTTATTTATAATAAGCACAATTTTGAATATGATTTTAAATTATCAATATCTTAGTATATTTTAATATATCATGGAAATATTTTTATTCATTTTTCTCTGAAATTTCTAAACAAAACTATTTTTTTATATTCACTTACTTTATATCCATTAAAATAGATAACAAATTATTGCAAAATTAGTTATAATGAAGCAGATTTTTCCAAAAGTTTTGTTTTGTCATTTTAGTTTAGATAAATTATTTTTAAACTTATGATGGCTGACTTAAATGTATCTTACATTTTTTTTTATTTCGAATCCACTCGAAATATACTATATTAGTTTTATTACATAGAATGTTGTTATACATTGTCTTCTTTAATAAATATTGATTAATGTACTATGAGTTTATATCTTGTGTACTTCAAGTTATTTGAAAAAATCATTCTATAATATATTGATATTCATAATATATAAATACTTACATATATATATATATATATATATATATATATATATATATATATATATATATATATATACAGGTAGCCTATAAATCACGAAAGGGTTTGACCAGTTAATAACTTTTTTGTTTATTAATTATTTTCATTCATCTTTGTTTATAATAAAATACACAACTGGAAGATTTAACTGTACCAGTTAAATCTTGTAAGAGAAAAGGTATAAACCAAGTAATATGCGTTGCAGTGACGTACGAGCTATGCCCAATTGGGTAGATTGTTTCCGGGTCGACGTTTCTGATTGTTCTTCGATACTTGGTCGCACATGTTCAATATTAGCCTCTGTTCTGCCTGAACGTGATCTTTCACTACGCGGAAGGTAACCTACGGAACCCTGTTGCTGGAAACGATTAACCAAGCAACGAATCATTCATTCCGAAGAAGCAACTCCTACATTAAATTGTCGACCATATGCTCGTTGCATTCCAATAACTGAATGTTGGTTTTCAAAGTAAAAATTACGGTCTAAGTGCGCTGTAGAATTGAAAATTTTTCCATGATACATTTCTTGAATAATGAATACAATTCTTTAAAGAAAGAAAGAAAAAATAATAAGCAAAAAGTTATTAACTGTTCAAACCCCATTGTGGCTTATGGCTGCTTTGTGTATATATGTATGTATATATATATATAGAGAGAGAGAGAGAGAGAGAGATAGAATATATATATATATATATATACTGAATGAAATGTAATTTTAAACATTTCGTAAAATATATAAAGTACAAAATTAATAGAAAACAACAAGTATTTATGCCAAAAATTAAAAATAATAATTGTTAAAATAATGTTTATATACAGAAAAACAAACAATCTACTTTAAATATCATTTAAAATAAAACAATCAAATATTTTTTACTGATTTGTATAGATTTATTATGTTGGTAAAGGGTTTTATTTTAGCAGGTACCATCATGTATTGTAGAGTGTGTAATTCCGAAGTAACCGATACAAGAAATATGATCGCTGAAGAGCTACTAATACAGTTACGTAATCATCAAATACAACAAGAAGAAAACGCACCAATCACTGTTGTAGAAGAGAACAATGAAACACCGTCCATGCACAAACGCTTAGAAAAATCGGTAAAGTCGCAACCGGAAGTCAAAGAACGTGAAGAAGACATTGTTAGTGCATCAAATAGTAATTTTTTTGCGGATGAGGAATCAGTGTCGAGTAAGAAAGTACTCAAATCGCCAAAATCATTGTTACATTTGAAATATATATCAAGAAGGTAATTTATATAATATATATATATATATATATATATATATATATATATATATCATTTAATTTGTACTGATTGAGGTACACATAGAAAAAAGATTAATAAAGATATAAAAGTAAATGAAAAGGCAAAATTTGATTTAAACAGTTTGGTATGTATTCGTATAAAACTGTTTAGAATGCTTTAAGTCCGTTTTAAAGCGGTTATAAATTTCTATTGTAGTTTTTAAAAATGTAATAAAACTGTTCTTACACCTGTATCAATAAAACTGTTAGATTTATGTTTAGGTATGTGCACGTTTCAATAAATAAATTGTTTCAAATGTTATATACAGTTGTATTGAGTTTAAAAAAAGAATCGGCATGCGGAAGGGTTGAGAATTGCACGAAGTTGTTCGATTCAATGAACGTTAAAAGGTTGCTCACCTTAATGTTTTATGTCACTAGGTCGAATGCTCACGAATTAGTCGATGCAGTCAATTATTACGACTTATAGGCTTTTCTAACTTCGTATATGGCAGCATAGAAAGGGAAAAAAATAGTCTAACAGATGTATTTTTGATGGATAGAAAAGACAATATAAGTTCAGTTTTTATGAAGGTTTAATTTTAAGTATTTAAGTTTTTCTTTATATTTAAGTTAAATTTCCTTCTTAAATATGACATTCGATGTTATGCGACACAATATTATTTTTAGACTATCATTTAAATTTAAGGATTAACGAGGTAAATAAGAGATTAAAGTAAGATTTTAATATAAATTTTATATTAAAATATTTCGGATATAATAATAGTTAATATAAAAGAAAAGATTAATGATAAGATTCTGAAAATTATCTATTTTGTGCTAAGACTTTCTAAAAATTATTTTAGTTAAACTTCATTTCATTATAGATTAGCTGAAATATTAGTTTAATTACAAATGATATATTCTTTTATAATTACTTATCGATAAATACTAAAGTTTTAGGTTGTAGAAAAGCTGAGTGCTAATAACAGATAAGTAATTTTTATGTTACAATAGGCCGATAAGATGTCCAGAGCCAGGGTGTCGTCGAACTATCGGTGTATCATCGCTAACGACTCATTTTCAATTCGAACATAAGGACATCCAGCAACAACTCTCCGAGCCGAACTATCCAAAACACTTCTTGATCGAATCGAAACTGTTACGTGACGTGCGATGTGCAATTTTGATAGGACTGTTATTGGTCTCGGGTAAGAAAAGGTAAACGAACTGAAATTAATAGTTTTATGACAATATTAAAAATAACTTTTTTTCAACATATGTTGCGATTTTTTTATATACATTAATCTGTTTCCTAAAGTGTATCGAAATTGAGTGGGTCGTTGAAAAATTAACAACAGTTGCTACTCTTATATACAAATATAATTTATATATATATATATATATATATATATATATATATATATATACATCTACATTAGATATTCGTTTCAAAAATTCTTATAAGACACTCAAGAGAATTTATACTTGTATTCAAATTGAATAACATCTTTTGTAATTGCCTATTTTATAATATAAACATAATATAGTGAATTAATCATGAATATATATACATTCCACTTGTCATTTATACATAAACACACACATATGTATATATATATATATATGTGTGTGTGTGTGAATTTTGATAGTTGAATATATTTTAAACAAACTTTTTTTAAACTAACTTGACAAACTCTATGAAAATATAAACTTTCATAAAATGAAAGTATAAAAAATTAAGCAAATTGAACGTTTTTGTGATATTTGAATATTTAAAATTCGGTTCTATCGAAAAACATACTTGCGTTAAGATTTGTAATTATTTGTTTACAATTATATTTTAATGCTGCAAGTTTGAAATAAGAATTATATTATAAAAGATTGTTAAAATGAGCAAAGTATTTTTTTTTTTGAAAAAAAAAATTTATTTGACACTTTACACTGTACATTGACATTTATTCATTTTTAAGAAATTGTATATTAAGAGTTGAATACAATTTATTTGCTTCTTCTTCTTATATATATATATATATATATATATATATATATATATATATATATATATATATATATGTAGAATATCAATGTAAAAGATAATAAATTTAATATTAATGGTATGCAAATATTCTTTCAAATCTTTCTCATTGTATCAAATGATTGATCGATCATTCAGGGTTGAAATACATGACACCAACAACAGCCTAAACATACACCAGAAGAATGAATCATTTTTGGAACGCGAGCTTATTAAATATAATTTTATAATATAATTATCTATTCGCAAACTTCTAAGCTTTGTTAATCAACATCAAACCGATGTCTAAAATATTTTTATTTTTTTTTTATCTGACCATAGTCGGACGCACAAACATATAATTATAAATTGATATTGTTTTGTCGTTTCACTTGTGACACTCGCGAAATGATTCTGAATATAATGTTTAGGGATTCGTAGTTTTTTCAATGATTAACAATAGTTAATTGACGTTTAACTATTCAATGTCACTACCTACATAAGTTATCTTTCCTTTTATAAAATTTCACTCTAATCTGTTTACATGCAATAGTATATTTAATGATTCGTATATCAATTTGACAAGATAATAATAAAAGAATATATATATACATATATATATATATATATAAATACTTATAAATACATATATATATATATATATATATATATATATATATTAATTACTTGAAGAAAAATATGTAGTTGTAAATTTTTTCCGAAAAGTTACAGAGTTTTACATAGGAGATTATAACTCTTGTATGGTTTAAGATATTGGTGTGAAATAAATTGACCTGAAAAGTTCTTTGTGATTTGCGAGGGAAAGAAAATTCATTTATGAAAGAAAATTTAACCCCAGTGATGAAAATTCTTATTAAAAACGAAATATTTTTTTGAAATTACTATATATTTCTTAGTGTTCTTTTTTCATAGTTCTCTCAGAATACTGCAAGTTATGTTCGTGTTTGTTTTTTCTACGATCCGTTTCGAATTTTGTCATCTCTAGATAGATTTGAAACTATTCAAAGTCTATCTAAAGATAAAAACGAAGACATAAATGATCTACAGGATTTATATAGAACAATAGATAAAATAATTTCTGAATTCAAAGTAAAAAAATTAAAAATAAACTGGTATATGTTTTAGAGGATATTCAATTATTATTGAATTACACGGATATTAATAACAGAGGTGTGAAATGAAAATTCGATATTAAATTTTTAAATTTAAAATAAAATAGATTTTTTTTCGCTTTGTACTCCGTTGGCTCAG
>CM068322.1:15585809-15808309 GCA_034766995.1 Acanthacorydalis orientalis | reverse complement strand
TATACTTTCTTATGATTACTTAGTAGCATATTAAGCAAAAAATATTACAATTCTTAGTAAAACATGTAATTAAAGACTTTTCGTCAGGTTATGTACATTTTTTTATTTCTTTCGATGTATCATATTTTATTTTCGGTAAATTAAATTTCTAGAAATGGAACTCTATTGTAAAGTACACTTAGATTTTTAGGGAATTTTAATAACAATTTTAATGTGTTTTCTGGTTATCAAGAAGTATTGTTAAAATAGATTGAAGTACAATAGCGTACAATTACTTTCTTAATAAAGAAAAGAATGAAATATTTTTTAGTTCCGGCTTCGAACATACGACGTGTTGGTCATTACCTTGTTCTGCTAGATATCTGTCTATACCAGTTACATGTAAATACACACAATCGAATTACAGTACGTTATGTAAAGAATTATTTTCTAATAGTTTTTTTATTAGTTTGTATACATCATTTATATTTGTAAAAATATTTTCTATTCTTAAGTAATTAAAGAAAAATTTAACATTCAATTTTATATATTAATTACTGTTTTTAAATTTACATATAATTTTTATTTAATAATATTTTTGATACTTTTTATTATTCTAATAATTATGAAAATAAAAATAAAGAGTAGAATTAGATTCTAGTAAGATTAATAACGTATGTCAAAGAGAAATGAGTGAAACATATATTGCGAATAGAACATAGTAGATTTTACCTAGAAGTTAATAAATTGAAAAAAACTGAAAAGTAAATCACTAAATATGTAACGTAAACGAATTTAAAAATTAATTAGGAACATGTGATAAAGTAAGTCGACGAGTCATTTAAATTTAAGGAAATTAGAAGGCGTGTTTATTCAAGAATTGTTTGTTAAAGGCGGTAGATGATTAATATTGGGTTGAAACAAAACTTCGTTGCGTTTTAAGGTGAAATTCAAAGGCAGTGTTTACTTATTTGTACATATATTTATTACAATACATATGTGCTATTTTGATCCACCATATTTTCTCACCTTTCACGTAGTTTCATAATTCTGTCCGCTCAGAACTTGATATCTTTTTGGGCGATGAATTGATCCAGGTGGTTTCTGCAGGCTACCAGGGAAGTGAAGTTTTTTCCATTAATGGAATTCTGTACCGACCACAGTAAATAGTAATCTGAAGGTACAAGATCAGATGAATATGGTGGGTGAAGTAGGACGTTCCAGCCAAACTACCAATTTCTACTGGTCTTCAAAGAGATATAAGGTCTAATATTGTCTTGGTGAAAACCGATACCATTCTGATTAGCCAATTCTGAACGTTTTTGATCGATTGCTGTCTTTAATTAGTCCAATTGAGCACAATACTCTTCCGAATTTATTGTTGGATCATTTGTGAGAAGCTCGTAATTCACAACACCCTCCCAATTCCACTAGATACACAATATCACCTTTTTCTGATAAAAATTCACTCTTCGAGTGGCTAACAGAGGCTCATTTCATTCTCCTTAAGAACTTTTTCGATCCACATTATTGAAGACGATCGATTTTTCATCGCCCTTGATTAATCGTTTCAGAAACGGGTCGTTTTGGTTTTGGGGCCAGGTTCGAAGAATACGCTGTGTGCTGGAGAACCTCCCATTCGAGCTCCATCAGTGTTTGTTTCATGTAACATGGAGCCGTGCGTTCTCATGAAGAAGAATCACTTTTCGACGATTTGATGGAATTGATTGTCGTTTTTGCATCAAATTATCATTCAAACGTTCCAATTGTTGTCGATAACGTTCGGCGGTGATTTTTTCCTTCGATTTCAACAGCTCATAACACACGACACCCTCCACATCCCACCAAATAGAGAGCATTGCTTTATGACCGTAGATGTTTCGCTTTGGTGCCGACGTTGATGGTTGGCCAGGATTAACCAATGATTCCTTGCGTTTCGAATTGTCGAAATAGATTCATTTTTCATCACCGGTCACAATACGCTACAAGAAACTCTTTTTTTTAGCTTGGAGGCCAAGAAATCGAGATGTTTAAACGATTGGTAATGGCATTTTCGGTCAATTCATGTAGCAACCATCTCCCTTCTTTCTGGATCTTTCCCATGACTAATAAACGTCGTGAAATGGTTGATTTAACAACTTCGAGCCTTTGAATCAATTCTTTGAGTGTCTGAGCAGGGTTTTCTTCCAATAAAGCTTGCAGTTGTTCATCTTCAAACTTTTTCTATTGACCTGGCCATTATTTGTCGTGAACGTCATAATCACCAGTTTTGAATCGTTGAAACCATCCTCTATATACTGTTTCCGAAGGAGCAGATTCACTATAAGTTTTCGCAAGCAATCGACGAGCTTCAGCTGCACTTTTTTTTCAAATCAAAGTAGTGTAGAAGAACACATAGGAAAAAGAACTTATCGCGTTCCATTTTAATTCGATTATAGAAAAGCACATGTGTAAACAAAGGATGGCGTCTGATCACTGAATGTTAATGGGAAATTTTTACACTTCAAAATGACATAAGAGACATCTGTTACTGCTCGCAGCATACGCACTTAGAGCCATCTTGATGCGAACAGCGGCTCTCAATGCAACCTCCTATTATTTTACAAAATCATACATCTTAAGTGTTTTTTAATTGAACCGCAAGAAGAAACAGAAAATATACAATTGAACTGAATTTGAATATGTCGATTTTGCATAACATTCTTTAAAAGTCATAATTTATTCAGACCACAAAATGCATACCGTATATTAAGTGCTATATCCGTCTTATCTACCTTGCATATCGAAATTATTGAAATAATAAGAAAAAAAATGTGAAAGGTTTTTGTTCCTCTCTAAAAACACCGACGTAATCGTTCGTTTCGTGCAATTAATTTTATGTTAATTGACATCGGTTCTTAATTTGGAATCATAAATATTTATTCATACATATATATATATATATATATATATATATATATATATATATATATATATATGTATCGTTTTCGTACAAAATGACTTCATTCACATTTAAATTCCAAATTATCAATTCGTTTTTTGTATAATTTTTTTCTGAAATTACATTTAGACACGAAATATTTTCGATACACTCCACAGGTGTTCGGTAAAAAATATAAAATACTTTCTTTAATGAATGTTAATTGCTACTAGTTCGTGGTCTCTTTAACAATGCGTCGAAGAATTTCTATTTCAGTGTGTATTCTTGTGAATAATTAACAAGTATAACGTGATTAGATTCGCGTTGGATATTCGAATAACATTTCTACCAACTTACATATATTGTAAATAGAGAAGAAAAAAACATGAACGAAAACACACCTGAGACGAAATAAAATCAAATTCAATTCAAAGATTAAAAATGTTTTTAGCTGTTTTGTATTCACACATGTCGTTAGATATTTTAATTACAGTATCGTTAAATTGATTTAATTTATAATTTATACTTTATTATCTTACATTTATATAAATAGGAATTAAATATAATATATTCTCTTTTTATCTTCAAATTATCCACTTGTTTGTTTTTTAAAATAATAATTATAGTCTATATTAATCTGATTTTTATAGCGTTTTATGTATTAAACGAATGTTTAATTAGTGTAATGTTTATCATGTAAATATAAATAACGATTAAGAAAAATTTTTCAGTACATTTTACTATCTGTTTATATATATATTCTATAAATTGTTCATAATTTATTAATTTTTCGATTATTAAACACTCTAATTTATGTAATTCATATTATTTTTTAAAATAACGTTAATTAAATGTGAAGCATGGAAAATTGAATAAAATGGATTTTACTGTGATAAATTTTCAACATATTTATAAAGATTATTATCTTAAAATTAGTTGTTGAAAAATGATATTCGAATCTAAAAAAATTAATCGCTCATCAGAGTTTACTAAAATATTTATCTTTTCTCTCTCTCTTAGGATTTGTTAATTTTCTTAGAATTATCAGTAACTTGTTATGGTACATTTTTGATGAAAAAAATATGGTGGAGTAAAAAATTAATTTATAAAAGTGAATTTAGCCACAGGATTAAAAGTAATTAATAGTAATGTGAAACGTAATTAATTGAATATTTTGTGACATGAAAGAGTTCATTTATTTTGAAAATATTTCTTTTGGAAATATGAAAAGCTTCCAGTATAATTTATACTTGATTAAATATTTTTTAGCAAATAATTAAATAACTATTAATTTGTAATTTCAGTAAAATATAATCCAATATGAGATTTAAATAATACCTAATTTATTGATTAAAAAATATTATACTTGTCTAATTAATAAGAATTCGAAAATATAAGGTTGGTAGAAAAATAATTGCACTTTATAATTTTTAAATTCATATACATTTTTATCTGCTAATAATTAACTTTATTAATCGAAATAAGCATCGTTAGAATTGTTACGTTTTTACCAATTAACTAGTCAAAACGTCTTTATGCCTTCAGTTGCTCGTTACATTTTTCTCTTTTTTGATTCTCCTGGATATTTTAAGTGGTCCAGAACTGTTGGATGTCTAACGCCTAACTTTTGTGCAGGCTCTCGAATTGTTTTCAGTGATTCTGCTTCAAGTAGCGTCTTCAGTTGATTGTTATTAACTGAAGAAGGACGCTTTCTACCTTTTTCATCTTCAAGTCTCTTAAGGTACTAGCACGAAAATTTTAGAACTACCATTAGCACCGTACGTTGTTTAACAGTACCCACATCAAAAGTATCGTTTAATTTACTACTAGTTACTGTTGCTTTACCACCCGTTCTGAACTCGTTTAAAAAATTGCTCTTATTTGCTTCTTTTCCATTTTTAATTCAATAGTCCAATTTGAAGCAAAATTAATAATAAAACCAGAGTCGATGTTACCAAAATACAGACCGAAAAATGCACTTTAAAATAATATTAACACGAACACAATAAAATAACACTTTCGTTAAAAAAAATTAAGGTTAGAATTCAAAAAACAAAAACCGCGATTATTTTCCTACCAACCTAATAATATCATAAACAGTATGACATGTAAACAAAAAATATAAATATGAAACTCTACTGTTATACACAATTTACATCAGTTTAAAATCAACAATAGATATTTTATCGATAGTCTTGACTAAATCGTGAAAGAAATACAATTATCGAATCTAATTTAAGCCTAAAACAAATTCAATACCCATACGATCGTTTTTCTATTTCTAATGACGACGTAACACAAATCATAATGATTATTCTTATTTCTAACATATTTCCCATTCTTAAATCAACGATATTGTACGGCAATACAAAATGTTTCGAATCGGTAAAGAGTTTGTGATATAGAAAGCGACAGTTTGAAATTATACTTTGCGTTCTGCATTATAATTTTTGTATATATATATATATATATATATATATATATATATATAAATTTAGATATTTCCGGAAAGACTTGAAGGTATGTTTATATACATTCATATATATATATATATATATATATATATATATATATATATATATATATACAAATGGTTGAATGGTTGGTAATATGTTCTACTTTTTCACAAGAGAAACTGTTTAATATTTTTGTTTAATAATATCAGGTATACATTTTATTATTCTTGGAATGAATTCAGAATTTTAATATTAGGCGTAAAGTTAAATATTATGATTGTAGATAATTTTTATTGTGGCCATACAATTTTACTTTCACTGTGATTATTCAGTATGTGTTCATTAATATATACATATATATATATATATATATATATATACGTGTGTCGTTTTACAAGTATGGTAAAAAATCAAGTTAAACACCGTTTTTTGGAAAAAATCGATTTTATTTTTGAACATAGTCTCCATTATAGAGGGGTATATGCTTGGTCCAGTGAGTTTGAAAAAAAACGCATTAACAGCAGTGATGACATCCTCATTCTATCAGAATTTCTTCCCATCGAACCAAATTTTCAAGTTTGGGAAAAAGGAAGAAGTCGCACGAGGCTAAGACGGGAGAATAGGGTGGATGAGGAATTAATTCGAAGCATAATTCGTGCAATTTTGCCATTGCCAAGGTCGATTTGTGTGACGGCGCGTTGTCTGGTGAAAGAACACTTTTTGTGTACCAATCTTGCCTGTTTTTTTTCCACTTTTCTGTCAAATGGTTCAATAATATTCCATATTTACTCTTGTTATTGTTTTTTCCATCGTTGAATAGTCGATTATGATGATTCCTTGGGAATTCCAAAAAAGTAATGGCCATCACCTTTCCAGCCGGCAAAACAGTTTTCGCGTTCTTCAGCATAATTTCATCAGTCATTGTCCACGCTTTGACTGTTGCTTTGACCAGATATGTAGTGGTGGATCCATGTTTCATCCACGGTGATGAATCGACGCAAAAGGCCTGCACGTTTTTTTTTTCTATTTTTGCAGCAATTGCTACAATGCTTGTTTCAAACATCTGTAGAACGTGGACAACGCGTCGCTTCTTGTTGAAATTTCGTCTATGCTAGTTTTAAAAATTACACTTGATAGTCGTGACAAAATAAATGGTGGTGCCACATCATAGAAATTTACCATACTTATCAAACGACCCATGTATATATATATATATTGCGTTTAAAATATTCAGTTAAGAGAAATATTATGTGTCTGATATCAGACACATAATATCAAAGCGTACCTGTGACATTTTGGAGTTTACTTATTTATTTTTTATATTTTTGTATAAACTTTGACGAAATCAATCAGACTGTTTAAGATTAGTAAAATTACAGAAGTTTAATTTCGTAGCAATTAATAGTAAAGCAGATGGAAACCATGTATAACAAACTATGAGGATTGGTGTTAGTCTCAATAGGAAAATAGGTCAGCAAACTAACTACTGTGGGTGTCAAATTGGGTTAATGGTTGATTGTTGCAAACGACAAGGACATTACGCTATCTGTCTAGAGTTATACTGAATGTTCATGGAGGATTCTCGTACTGGAACAATAATAGCGTAGTAACTATGGGACAATGAAATTATCACTGATTACAACATCAAATCTGTATAATTACTTTTATACCCTATTGTTTCATATCTATAAATCCACTAGCAAAATGGACTTTTTAACTCAAGTATTAAACATCGAGAAGAAAATGTTTGCATAAAAAGGGTTTTCCTATTTATTTAGAATTACAGATATAGAAATGTTTCATATAAGTATTGATTATTTTATATTCTTACAGATTTTTTTTATGTGAATTATAAATTATATTACAAGGAATGTTTTGTTTGAAACAAATTATTGTTTCAAGATTACCAGAATACCACATCTATAAATAATTCAAATATTTATTAAATAATTAGAAGTTTTTCCTGAATATTGAATAAAATGAATGGTTTTTCATCGTAAATATGTTATACGTTGATTTGAAATTTTAAACAATAACATTTTTATGAAAATTAAGATAAATTTCTATTTTCAATCGTAAATATGTCGTCATTAGAGAGTAAGGTGTCAATTACAACGAACACGAATTGTGTATGCAAATGCATATTTAGTACCTGATTTGGATACGGAATTTTTGCCATTGAAATTTATAAAAGTTTTGTATTGTTAAGTATCTTATTTAAATACTTTATTGGTCTTATACTTCTTTGACTTATATTGTGCAAACCAATAGAGAATTAATTATATTTTATATAGTCTGTAAATATTTTCTAATCATAAATAAAAGTTTACTGGTTAATTAAGTTCAAAAAACATTTATAACTAATATTTATTAATGAAGAGATACTTGTAGAATTATTTATTATTGTGTACACAAATGGGTTTTTCATTATGGCAAAAAATATTTTTGATAATAAATATAAAAAAATTAAAAAAAATGTTTTTTTACAATATATCAAGATAAATAATAAAAACCTGTATATTTATTTCTCATCCATTCGTACATTTTTATTTATTGTCATTTATTTAATTTAAATGGAACTTTTCAATAAATACAGAAATTATACTAATAGTTAAAAAACGATTGCAGAAATGTAAAGCCTGATGAAAAGAAAAAAATAACTTTCAAAAATAAGTATCAAATTGGTAGAAAAATAATTGCGGTTTATGACCTTCAAATGCATATACATTAATAGCTTTTTTGATTTTCCTAGTTGTTTTAACTAATCCAGAACTGTTGAATGACTAACGCCTCATTTTTGTGCAGATCTCGAATTGGTGTGCGTGGTCCTGATTCAAATAACGCTTTCAGTTGGTCGTTATGAACTGAAGAAGGACGCTCGCGACTTTCTTTATTTTCAAGGCTTATCTAGTCTAACAGTACCTATACTAAAAGCATCGTTTAGTTTACGAGCAGCTTCTGCTGCTTTATCACCCGTTTTAAACTCATACAAAAAATTGATCTTATTTGCTTCTTTTCCATCTGTAATTCAATGGACCAATTTGAAGGAAAATTAATAATAACACAAAAGTCGATACAACTAAAATTCAGATTGAAAATGCACTTTAAAATAATATTACTGAATAAGAAGATGAAAATGATACTTTCATTGAAATATGGTTAAAATTCAGAAAACCAAAATCGCAATTATTTTCCTACCAACCTAATATCTCTGAAGATAGTCTTTTTATTAAAAGCAATATTTTTCTTATTCTATAACGTTATGTCAATATTCGTTAAACATTTTTTTAAATTGACATCCGTTTTTAATGAAGTCGCAGTATCTTCATTAAAAAATGATATTATATTGGAAGGACGTTAACTGTTTTAATTCATAACTTTCTCTGCAGCAGCCAGACGTAGTAGTCATTTGTCTACACATTTGCCACATTTTTATCGATTTATTTAAAGTAGTTACACGATATCCAATGAGGTCTCATAATGACCCTAAATATAATAATATATAATTCAATTTTTAATACAATGAAATCTTTTTGTGTATTTTTTATGAGAGATAATTTATGACATCTTGTAACTGGAGGATCTGAGATACCATCAATGGCAAGGGAAAATCAAATGATAAGTGGATGAGTGATGAAAATATTGTTATTATATATCATTATCACACACATATACACACACGCACACACACACGCATATATATATATATAATACTATGGGCAGTAACAAATGTCTCATGTCATTTTGAAGTGCAAACATTTCCTACTAAAAGATTCAGTTACCAGACACCATCTTTTGTTTACACAAGTGCTTTTCTATAACCGAATTAAAATGGAACGTGATGAGTTGTTTTCCCTATGTGTACTTCTACTCTACTTTAATTTGAAAAAAGTGCAGCTGAAGCTCTTCGATTCCTTTCAAAAACTTATGGTGAATCTGATTCATCGGAATAAGTATCTGGAGATTGGTTTCGATGATTCAAAAGTGGTGATTGTGACGTTCACGAAAAACAAAGGCCAGTCAATCGAAACGGTTCGAAGATGAACAACTGTAAGCTCTATTAGAAGAAAATCCTACTCAAACACTTAAATAATTAGTTCAACAACTCGAAGTCAATAATTTAATTATTTGACGACGTTTACAAGCCATGGGAACGATCCAGAAAGACGGGAGATGGGTGTCTTATGAATTGACCGAAACTACCATTGATAATATTTTAAATATCTCGATTTATTGGCTTGCAAGGCATAAAAAGAAGAGATTCTTGTGTCGTATCGTAACCGGTGATGAAAAATGGATCTATTTAGACAAGCTAAAACGCAATTATGGGCTGATCCTGGCCAATCGTCAACGTCGACACCAAAGCTAAACATTCATGGTCGCAAAGCAATGCTCTCTATTTGCTGGGTTATGGAGGGTGTCGTGTATTATGTGAGCTGTTGAAACCGAAGGAAACTATTACCGCCTAACCTTATCGACAACAATTGGAGAGTTTGGATGATAATTTGTTGCAAAAACGACAATCAATTCTATCAAATAGCCGAAAAGTGATTCTTCTTCATGAGAACGCTCGGACCCATGTTATATGAAACAAAAACTGATCGAGCTCGAATGGAGGTTCACCCGCACACAGTGTATTCTCCGGACCTGACCCCAGGCGATTACCATCTGTTTCGATCGATGCAACACGCTTTGGAAGATACACATTACCATAACTACGGAGAAGTCGAAAATTGAGTTGTGGAATGGATTGGCTCAAAAGACAGACCATTCTTTCCTCACAGAATTCAACTTCTGCCAGAAAAGTGGGAAAAGTCATAGCTTCCGAGGAAAAATACTTTGATTCATGTATTCACATGTTTTGATATTGAAATAAATGTTGTAATATTGAAATAAATAAATAAATTAATAAATAAAAAATAATTAATAAATAAAATGATAAATTAATATTGAAATAAATGATTTATGTACTCACACATTTTGTTATTGAAATAAATGCTCAAAAAAAAACCTACAAAAAACAGCGGCTTTCAATGCAACCTCCTAATATATATATATATATATATATAGAGAGAGAGAGAGAGTGATAGATAGACGGATAGATAGATATTAAAGAATATTCAACTTTATTTCTTTATTCTCAATGTTTATTACTTTCGTGGTATTATTTATGTTTTTAATGCCATGTCTGGATTCTAAAATATGTTTAGCGAATATTGATTCGATTTTATTACATTTAATAAAATTAAATGTAATAATATTTTTTTTGATAAATGTTTACCCGATGACCAATATTTGACCGATGTATTTTTATAATATGTATTACAATTTAATTTATGTACTCCGTTCAGATTGTATATATATATATATATATATATATATATATATATATATATACATGATTAGAAATAGATTACGGATATATGAAATTTTCATTCTTGTTTCGCGTTATGCCCTATATAGTTCTTTTTGAGATAAGATTCAGAATATTCAGTGAAGCATTAAACCAATTTGAATTAAAGACAATGCATGTAACAATAAAAGCCGAATTTACATTACTAACTGGAATGTTATAATTTATGTGCAATAATTACATGTCTTGCGGGCGGCTAAAACTTTCAACTCGCGTGTGCTCAGACAACCGTTGACAAAGATATAGTAAGGGTTTCCAGTCCGTTAGTACACACTAGAAAGAGAATTCATTCTCGTATTTAATATTTATCAATGTTGAAACAAGAACGCTTGATGGCTTATGAAAGATATTTTTGTTGACAGTTTGCGCATACACAATAGACGTTAATGCTTTGATGGATGTTGCGTGAATGATTTTATACAAGCTTATTTATTTTGAAAGAATTAGAAACAGTTGAAAATACTTCAGATATTTCGGTTTTACTCTGATAAGTGAGATGTGGGATTAGAGGTTTTGAGTCATCAATTATTTTATCCTGAGAAATATATTTTTATCACACGCAGACATATTTGTCAAAAATATAAAAACATACATACATATATACTACGAAGCTTCGCCCTTTGCCTTCTACGCTCACCAATCCCCGGGCTCGCTGCCCTCGCCACACTCGTCAATTATAAGTTTAGTAACGAAATGAAACAATAAACATATTTGGGTATAATAGAAGCTACGTCTTAAATAAATAACTCGACGTCATGGACATATATATATATATATATATATATATATATATATATATATATATATAATATGTTACTATACCTATACTAATTTCCTCACAGATAGATTCTTTTTACAATATGTCTTTTTATAAAGTTTTTTGTGGATAATTTTGATTATATATATATATATATATACTAAGGGTCTTCACCTCCTGCTTGCTTCGCTCACAACACCCTGGCTCGTTGCGTTTACCCACTTGTCAATTATAAGCCTGTACATGTAACCGAATAAAACAACATATTTTTTAAAACTCAAAAATCTATATAATTATAATTAGATATATAGCAACGTAATCGTTATATATATATATATATATAAAACATTTACAAGGTAGCCAATGACTTAAAACTTGCAATTATTTATAAAATATGCGAAATTAATTACTAGTTTCATTATAAGTTACGACGTTTAAATCAGAATAAATTCTTCATAATGTATCGAGTATACCGTATTTTTCAAAATTATAGTAATTGTCTTTCTAAAAAATTTAAATTTGATATATAGGATTTAAAAATAAATTTAATCAATTAGCTATAAATACACTTTTTTATATTTTTAGTACTGGTATGTTTATAATAGTTATTAATATATACTACTATTTTTTAAGTTATAAGAAGGCTCTGCACCCTACTTGCTACACTTTCCGACCCCCAGGGAGCTTCGCGTCTGCTCGCTCCCTCGACTAACTTCTCCTGGTCTTCCTAAGTATTTTAATTTTTTGTTAATGAAAAATGAAAAACAAAATATAGATATTGTGCAATGAAAATTTTTTTTTGGATTTTAATTGAAACCGTGAAACTAGTGAAACTGGAAAGAAAACTTATTGTAAACTTATTCTAAAATTTTTGTGTACACGATATTCGTAATTGATTTGTGTTCTTCTGTACTTTGAAACTTGATACCCTGTTTAGAGGTACATGTAGAGACACTAACATACAACTGGTCGTGCCCGAATACTGTTTCAATGGAATCGACGAACATGATGATTCATGAAACATCGGAAATTATCGGGAATGGAAATGGTTAACGTGCTACTTGTAGAGTGTAGCGGGGGAGCGGCGTTGCTAAGAGGTGTTCTACATGAAAAAAACTTATGGAAATTTTAGGATGGAATTATTTTTTATATAAAGAAAGATAATACCATTTGTGAAAACTAAATTTTCTTAAAAAAGTTATTATGGAAAAATTTTTAAATTTTGTTTTGTAAAATGATTGGAAATTATTAAATTTATTCGATTTATAATAAAACGTATTTGAATTACATTTCATTTTTAAATTATTTATTATTCATTTTTGTTAACATAAAAAAAAACAGGAACATAGTCCAGGAAGGAGTAATCCACCTGTCTTATGCTTAAGAATAATTTAAGAATTAATTCATAAAAAAACCATATTTAAGAACAGATTTTTATAATTAATCTAAAAAAATAGTTGATTACATTTTAAACTGTACGTGAACTGCAAAAAATTTAAAAAAACATGCCGGTTAATAATACGGCACTAATTAATAAATTGATTGAATAATACTGAAACAAATTATACACATTCTCATTATTGAAATGAAAAATACTATTTTTCGCTTATATGCATACATATGTTCTTTTGAATTTAAATTAATCAGTATTCATCATACATAATGAATAAGTAATGAAGGTATCAATCGTAAAAGAAAGAAATTAGATTAATTTATTGTTCTTTTTAACCTTCAGTTACGAATATACATGATGAATTTTTAATTATTTCACTCATATCGATGTTTTTTTTTCTATCTTGTTATTATATAAAGAAATATTTGATGATTCTGTATTTTTTTTAAGTTGTTTAGTTGTAAAATTAATTAATTAAATATTATATATATATATATATATATATATATATGTATATATATTCGTTATGGAATATCATTTTCATCAGAAAACTTTTATGATCTATTGACAAATAGCTAGACAAATAACCTTGTCAAGCTCTTCCAGTTAGAAAAATTTGAGTTTATCTTTTCTATATGTATTTACAATTCTGTGTTTGACGTTCTTATTCTTCCTCTTCATTTGTTTCATTCTGAATGTTTTAGACTCTTTGGCTTCCAATAAATCATTACTTTTCATCAATTGTTTTCTGTTCTTATAAGATAATCTGATTTTTATTTCAAAATGTATCATCTTGCTATGTCTCTTATTTCCTATTTTTTATATCTCATATTTTGCTTTTAATTTAATGTCGATTTATTAAGTTAAAAGTTACATGTATATATATATATATATATATATGTTTATATATATATATATATATTTATATATATATATATATATATATATATATTTATATATATATATACTCATATATTAAATATTTGAAACAAAAAATAAAAGTTATGAAGAAATAATAATCTTGAATTTAATTGAAAATATTCTTCGTATTTTAATAAATTTTATATATTAAATTACTATTAAAAAAATATTAAATTGATACATTAGTTATACTTTTTAAGTAAATAATATATGATATAAAAAATATTTGTACTCTACAGGTAAATAATCGATATTTTTATAATTAAATATTTAAATGACTAATGTTTATTTTATGTTAAAGCTTTCGTGAGATAATTATTAATAACTGTTGGATGAATACATTTTTCTATATTAAAAATTTCCTTACGTTCTCTGTATAAATATTAATTAATTGATTTATAACTTATGTAGTTTTATAGTGCTGTATAGAGATTGTTGCTATTAGAGTTCAAATTCGTTTTTCAATACAGGACCTTTATTTAAAAACACATCTCTACATGTGTACGAATATCTCTTCGATTTTGAAAAATTTTTTATTTGAAGTTTTATCTGGAATTTAGTTCACACTGAAATTTCAAAAGATTATTTTTAAATCAATGAATTACGTTTTATTTAACGCAGAATTTAAATAGTTATTGACATATTTTCATTTTCAGTATATTAATACAAAATGAAAAATTATTAATAATTAATATCTTAAATGAAAAGATTGTTCAATAAAATAGTTTTTGATATCCAAGTAATAAAATAATCAATATAAAAAAATCATTTAAGTAAAAATTGTTAGAAAAAATATTTATATTTTGAGTAAATATAGTATTATGCAGAACTGTTTAAACTATTTATTAAATGGATGAAAATTCGATCGCAATGAATTAATCAGCACTGATTTTTTTGTTTTAAAAACGAAAGCTCTTTGTAAATTCCTTCAATATTATTTTTCTGTTTTACTTTTCCGCATTTATTTAAATACCATTTACATAAAACTATGTCGAGCGTTTTTGAAAGTCTTTAAGAAAAAAAATTGCTTTTAGAATGTAAGACTATTTTCTGAATAAATTAAGGAAACAATATAAACATTTTATATTTCAATTTTTTTATTTTTTACAATGTCTACTATGATTGTGTATGCGTAAAAGGCGTAAAGAAATATTTATATTTTAAAGGTATTTTCAGTAATCAATATTTAACTGTAAACAAAATTTAAAGCATTAATTTTTTAAAATATGGTAATCTATAAGTGAAATAGTAATTTGAAAATAGATATTTAATAGTTTATTATTTTAATTTGTCATTTGAATTAATTTTTACTAATCATCAAAAAGAATTGATAAAATTTAAATTTATCGATATAAAAAAATTTTTAATAGACAAAATAAAATTTATTTGGATACTACACTTCATTAACTGTTGTCAGTTGCATTTTTAAGTGCTCTTCAGTACTGTTTTTTTTTTAAAAAAATCTACATATGTAATCTTCAACTATATTTCGAATATAATTTACAACTATAATTTTTATGTATTTATAAATTAATCTGTTAATTATTAAATAATTGATTTAAAAATTGAATTAGATTTTAAAAATCGTAATAAAAAACAAGAATATTGGTTATTCAAATCAATTAATTCAGATATAATACCATCTGTCATCCACTTATTCGTAGCACTAAAGTGTGAAATAAAAGGGAGATTCTTTTACCTATAATTTTTTTTCACCAAATAGACATAAAAAAGGTCGCTAAAAATGATTAATAAATCAATATTGATGATTTTGTTTATTGCTTTTGCGAATTTCGATGGATTTGTCATTATCTTTAGGGTTCCGAGGTACAAGAAAATCAAACAAAGACATTTATATTCTGATGATCGAATGAATGTTACCCCAAAATATTCGCTATATGAAAAAAATTCAGATTTCTTCATTGATGGAAAGATAAATTAATTACATGTTGGTAGAAATGTATCGACAACAGTGTCGATGTTACTGAGAAATAAATATATCATTTTAAATATTATATCTTAAGCTTTCTTCATTTTTTTTTTTATTTAAATATCTCAAACATTTAAGAGTTATAAGCTTCTATGAAAAACTTTTAACCTCACATCATTAATTGGTAGATTAACGTACAACAAAACAACAGTACGGAAAAATTGAAAGATTCTTAATAAAAAATCAAATTTTTTTCTATTGAGAAAAAAAAATTAAAAGTCTTCATTTGAAAAAATTAGCATCTGTTATTAATTCAGTGTTCTCATCTGTTCCTGAATGGTTTTCTGCAAGTAAACATCCATTAGAATATAATGGATTTTATTCTAGACTTTATTTTTGTTATTAAGTAATTATTATTGATCTTCCTGAATGTATAATATTTTAACAATAAACATTTTTTGTGAATAAATGTTTCTTTTTCATAATTTTCCACACGAAATTAGTTATTAGTCCTAATTCAGTGATGTATGTTTTTAAAATAAAAACTAGACTGAAGATACACGAATTCAGTTTATTCCTTACACTATTATTTTTATTAAAGAATTATAAATTATCAAATTGTGCTTTAGAGATTTTTTACTCAAGAAAAAATTAAAAATACTTAAAATAAACAATCTACACCTATGAATTTAAAAAAATGTATTCATAATAAATAACTGAAGTATAAAAACATATTTTGAAGAAATAAAATATTAATGTCTTTGGAATTAAGACACTGAAATTAATTTATATATGAATTATTATAATAAGTATCATTACAAATCAGTTATTAAATAAATGCATTCAGTGCGAAATATTTTGCTGTTCTAATTACGATTTGCATCATGTTAATCGAGGTTAAATTTTGTTTATATAATCGTTTAGATATAATTGCATTATAAGATTAACGTTGATAATTAAAACGAAATATGTTATAAATACAGTATAATAAGTATTTTGAAATAAATGCGTTCAAAATATTTCACACTACGCAAAGAAACAATGGGTGCAAATATCGCAACGATTTAAATAAAAAAAAACATATGATTATTGACTTATGAGGTAATATATGCAGAAACTATCAATTCACTCATCCAATTAAACAACCGAAAATACACAATAGGTGAGAAAATAGTAATTAAAACTACCGAATATTAAATATTTATAAGAAAAAAAAAACTGAACTACATTCTAACCGCAATTAAAATAGTTTAATATGTAAAATAAAACCGTACTCGAATATGGATATGTGTAGCGCAATTTTTTTTTTAATTCGTATATCTGTTTCATATTAACAAGCGAATAATGTATGTGAGATAAAAGAGATGTAAGGAAAAAGTATTCTTTGAGAAATTATGTTACACTCTCTAATAATATAGTAACGTGTGTTGTCTCTATTTAATGTACTTGTATGTCAGTCATGTCGTCTTTTCGAGTGCATCGTATTGTTTCATATAAATACGGCATTAAAATTTCTCTGCACCAAACAATCATTGGATTTAATACAGTTCGTACGTGATTACAAACAAACAAGTGAAATATTCAAAAATGTGCTCCATTAAAGTGAGTAAATAGTTTGTAAAAATTGAAACTTGGTCGTTATTTGAATTTATTTTGCCTTGTGGAGTTTATATTTTTTTTGCAAAAAATTATATTGAATAGTAATTTAATTGTTTTAAGTTTTGAAATATTATTTATATTGAAAATAAATTGGTATATTGTTTATTTGAGGACTGAAAAAAGAATATGAGAATTCAGTTTAAAATGAATAAAATATAAGTAAATATATATATATATATATAATTTTTCTTACATGCGCATTTGAAGGATTCATATATTTTTTTGTTCTATTCTAGTTTCTTATTGTTTTTTATATTATATTTTCATATTAAATGTTTTTATTTATAAGGAAGTTTATTTAAAAGTTATATTCTTTTAGAAAAGAATTATATTTATCATTAATTAAAAGAATATTTATTATTAATTTTAATATAAAATATTATTTTTAGATTTTAATAAAAAATAACAAAACTGGTAAATGTCTAAAGATAAACAATTCATAAGGTTTAAATTATTAGGTGTAACTTCTTGTTTTTGTTAATAATAAAATTAATACTTAACTTCCATGATTTACAAATATTAAAGTCAGTAATACTAAGGAACTTTTTTGTATTTAAGTCTAAGGAATTGTAAAAATTCTTAGAATGAACATTGAATTCGAACTTTTATATACAAACAAAATATCTACACAAGGATTAATTATTACATTAATTATTGAAAAGAATCATAAAATCTTTTTCTAAAAAATACTATTTAGAAAATGGGAATAGAAATTATATATATATATATATATATATATATATATATATATTAAAATTATGAAAATTATATTCAGATGTATTTAAAATATAAAAAATAAATTTTCATGTGGAATTATATCAGTTGCGTTGTATATTATTCAAAAAAATTAAAATAATAAAGATATAATGGAAGCTCGTATATATATATATATAAATATATATATATATATATAGTTAGTTTTTAATATTAATTTCTTTATTTTGTGGTATCATAACTTTGATTTTCTAATATTTATGTGCAAGTTTTCTGACATTATGAAATAAAGTGTACATTTAAGTACAAAACAAGAAAATAAATATATGTTTATCATACATTAAATATGTATTTATATATTTTATCTATATTTATTTGCAAAAAAAAATCAGAACAAAGACGATTATATTCACTCATTACTGTAACTTGTTTACAAATCTAACGTTTCACATTATTTTTTATCATATGTAAGTGCATAATCATATATTTCAAGTTAATTATATTAACTTGTTATTGAATTACAAGTATTAGCTATTGAATTACAAGTTAAAACCGAATTCTAAAAGGATTTTACGTAAAAATTGTATTCTCAAATATATCTTAATTTCAATCGAAATGTTTTGCAAAATAATTTTAATGTTTTTGAAATATCTCAGAATTATATTTTAGTATATATAGTTTTTCTTTTAATCGTTGCTAAAGTTATTAACAATTCTTTGCCATTATTACAATAATAGTTTTTTAAAACTAAAGTAAAATGAAATAATATAAGTAAAACTCTTAAAACCTTTATTTTAGTTACAAAAAAAAGAAAACAATAATCTGTTTATTTTTTATATAAATCAAAAATTTCTATTAATGTCATTTAATCGAGAACAAAAATTGCTAGACTGATCATGTTTTATCGTGTACAAGGCATAATTTTTGAACTCTTACCCTTTCTCTCTCTCTCTCTGTATATATATATATATATACGAATTCATGTAATAATAAAAAGGATATTTAATAATTGTTTTCTCTTACACCTTTTGAACTTTTTAAATGTCAACTAACGAAAAAAATATATTTCAATTTCATGTTTCTGCACAGTCAATTCCGGATTTGTGTTAATTCACTTATAATGAATTATTGACTGGAAGTGATTATAGATGTTACTGATAAAGTTATACAAATTTACAATGATTTGTCATTATTTTATCATTATATTTTGCAATTCTTATAGAATGCGTATTACATAAGAAACAATTAGTTGTAATCAAATTATAATTAACTTATTTCAATCTATTTAATTGAATGATTTTAAAACAATGTTAGCATTAATAGGAATGAAAACATGTAGGAAACTAAAGGATTGAATACAGTTTTATAAGTATATTATATAATAACAAGCATTATTCAACAAATAACGAACCATTTTAATTAGAATCTAATATTAAATTTCTTAGTCTTCAAAAATCATATTATAATTTATTAAAAATGTAAGACAAGATGGTAATTACTTCAATAATGGTTTAGTACTGAGTTTAATGTTAATCGATTTCATTTAAACTATATAAAAATTAAAGTTTGAAGACATTACCTGTTAGAAATTTACAGAAAAAGTAATTAATCTCAAATATTTACAATCGAAAAGTTTAAAGGGAAAATATCTTCAATAATGAAAAGATTTTAATAAATATATTTCTATCACATACCTATAAACTTCTCAAAAACATTAAATTTAAAAGTACATTTTTATTATATTTATTAAACTGAGAAGAATTCGGTTTTAAAATGTTAAATGTTGAATTTTGTAATAAATAGGATTTTAAAATAATTTAGTACTAAAAAACAGTTTGATTCGAAATCATAATCGAATTGAAAATGATAGTTTTAATAGAATTTTTTATGCATTCGTTAAACATTTATCTCGATTGGTTAAATTATAGATTAAGATGTCTCAGTTATTAATTTTAGTTTCAGTGAAATCGAATTTTTTGCATCATTTAATTAAATTAAATTATCACACGGTTCAAAGACAATTAAATAAATACTTAAAGCAAATTGTTTCATTAAAATATATCTGGTTTAATGAGATCATTTTTTCCCATGATATATAATTAGAATCGAAAAAACGTTCAAAATGATTTAATTGGTTTCATATATTAATTAAATCATTGAACTTTTTAAATTAATGTAAATTATATACATAAAAAACTTATATAAATATACATTAATATACTTTCAGTTGACTGTATCTCTTCTCGCTTTAATTGCCTGTGTAACCGCTTATCCTGGTTATATCCATGGTGGATATCAAGGAGGCGAACAAGCAGGATATCAAGGAGGTGAACATGTAGAATATCAAGGATTAGGCCAGGCAGGATACCAAGCTGCAGAACAGGGTGGATATCATCAAGGTGCTGCAGAACAGGGAGCATATCATCAAGGTGCTGTAGAACAGGGAGCATATCATCAAGGTGCTGCAGAACAAGGTGGATATCATCAAGGTGCTGCTGAACTTCAAGCTGTTCACTACGCAGGATATGGTGGTCATGGTGCCGCAGGAAACGCTATTCAAGAACATGGACATGAAGAACATATCGACTACTATGTAAGAGAATAATATATATATATATATATATATATATATATATATATATATATTAAAATACTAGATTTATGGAATTAAAAATAATTTCGAATATTTCCATTTAACAGTTTTGAAAAATACAGAAATAAAAGCAACAGTCAATTAAAAACAAAACTTAATAAATAATACCACCCGTTGCCTATTTTATAAATTGTTATTAGCATCATTTTCCATTGAAAATAAAAACTATATAATTATTTTTTTATTACATATAATTAATAAACGGACTTATATTACTATTATTAATTAAAAGATGTCATAAAACGAAAACATAAATCTATAATTATCTTTTACTAATATAATGATCAGTTCTTCGCAAGAATTCTGTATATGAAACTAAGAATAATTTGTTAATTTCTCGAGCGTAAAGTAATTACAAATTCATAGTAACACGTGTTTATGACACAGTCATATATACCAGTTTTTTTTCACATTTCAATGTCATTTATCAAGTGTACACAATTTCTCGGACTAGATTCTCTCTATTACATTCAATGAAGTTTATACTTCTTTCGAAAAATAGGTCAAACACATCTTCACTCTTCACTTTCTTTTTTATATTTTTATGGATTTAAAACGGCGTGTTTTTATTTCATATCTAAAACTGGTTTCTTTATTATATAGTATATATATATATATATATATATAGTTTTTTTTAAATTTTATTTAAACAGGTATCTTTACGTTTACACTTGAACTTTTAGTATCATTTGAAATTTCATTTATTTTCTAAATTTCGTTTCGAACATAACAGCTGTAAAAATATTTAGTTTGTTCTGTAAAATAAAAGTAGAAAATAACGTTTTTTTTTTCATTTTATACAATTTTGAAACTTTCATATTTCTTTCGAGTATTGGATAAATAATCGAAATTAATGTGAAATAATTTTATTTTTATACATTTGAGCATCTGTAGTTTATGAAAAATCAGTTTAATACTTATATTAAATTAAAATGAAATAAAAAATAACATTCTACTTAATTCTACTTAATAAAATTCACTTAATAAAAAATGCTACTTAATTCTACTTAATAAAAAATCAACATTCTACGTGGAACAAGTAAACCTTTTAGAATTATTCTAAAAATAATTTTCTACAAATTTTAAAGTTTAATTTATAATTTTATATGTAATTGAATTTTTGAATATTTTTTTCTCGGATTTTTTAAATGAAAGTATTCTTATTTCATAAATCAATTCAAAAAAATATTTTTTAATCTTATTTTTTTAAAATCTTGCTTAGAAAACTTGCTTTTAAATCTTGCATTTTCATTTAATGTGACGGTAATTAAATAGATAAATTCATTACAACTGATTCGTTGTTGAAATTAATCAACTTGTATTTCTGTGAGTAAATTATAAATTTTGTTCCTAGTTATTTGTTCTAGAATTAATTATTTTTAATTTACTTAGGTATTAATTCCCTGAAAATATCAGAATTGGATGCTAAAGTTAATTTTTAAAATGATTAATTCTTTTTTAATAATTTGAAATCATTGTTTAAAAATTTTTCAAGATCATAAAATACTCTAAAATCAATTAAAAAATTTATTACATAGAATCTTTCTATAACAAACTGTTCTAACTCGTTCACTTGTAAATCCTAAAATAATAAAATTTCAGTTAATTATTTAATGTTTAATAGATCAATATACATGCATAACGTTGCCTATGTGCATAGAATATTTATTTCATTAAAATTCTCGTTGAAAATCCATTAAAACTTTTTTGAACTAACATTGAAATAAACCGGCCATTATAATTACATTTATGATAATAATTGATATGTGCATAATTCAATTAAAATTTCATTAGAATCCGTGATGTTGATAACAAATTATGATTTTATAAATTCGATGTGTTTTTTTTTAAATTTAATATGCTATAAAATTTGCTATTAAATTATATTTTCAATTATATTAAATAGCTTATTTTTATATATAAATGATTTTGAGGAGTGTCAAAAATAATATTTCGTATAGCTTGCAAATTTGTTTACGCATCAGAGAAATTTATATATTTATTGTTCCATGACTAATAGATTAATTTAATTTATTTAATAATTAACATATATATATATATATATATATAGATGTCTGTGTGTATGTACTTATATACACACACATATATATATATATATATATATATATATATATTTATATATATATATGTATATGTGTATATATATATATATATATAGATAAATATTTTATTACAGGCTCATCCAAAATACGCTTTTAAATACGGAGTCAACGATTTTCACACTGGCGATGTAAAATCTGCTCATGAAGAACGCGACGGTGATGTTGTCAAAGGACAATACTCTTTGGTGAGTAATCCCTATTAAATAGATCGATAAAAAAAATTTACTTCTGCTACATATGTAGCTCCCAGTGGACCGTGTTATATGCTATATGAGGCAAATAAAATTAATAGTAATATTAAGAATATATTTAAATCATTTTTTTTTATATTAGTCAACTTTTACATCTTTTCGGATTGGTAACATTTATTTTATTCGATATATTTGTCTAGATACATTAATACAAATATATTTATTCCTATAAACATTATATATATATATATACATACATATATATATATATATATATATATATATATATATACAGTAGAGTTGCGATTTAGTGAACCAATTAATGCACAGTCCATTCATTTTAGCTACGTTGTGCACTTTTGCAACGTATATTTACTTACTAAAAGCATATGACTGTTTTTAAAGATTACTGAAATAATTTAAAGAAAAACTTACAAAAGATAATATAAATGGAATAACTTTTTTGTTTACTTAGATTTTTCTAGAAATAAAGTTGTTTTCAGTCGTTGAGTTTTTATATTTACTCTTAGTTATACTAATTTATGTGATATAAAGTATTCAATGTAAATTTATGCGAGTTCACTCTAAAGAGTAGTTCACTGCATGCAGAGTTCACTATATCGCGACTCTACTGTATATATAATTCTAAATACTAACAGTTTTAATAGTTTTCCTACATATTCCACGAACAAGGTCCACACTTGACACAAGACAGGGTACTAAATAATAACATGATACTGGTAGGTTTCGGGGTATACTCCCTGAGATACAACCACACATAACACGGCAGTAGAAGATTCACACATTACAAAAATTGGCATATGGAAAAAACAATTAAAAAAAAAAACAGTTTTAATTTTCGTGCAATATTGTTTTTGTTTTATGCGAATCATAGGTATGTGCGAATTCGTATCTTGCACGGTAAGTTACGACATTCGTCATCTTCAGATATACCTTGAATTGAATTTGAACGATAATGTCATTTAAAATTGCTCTTAGAAGAAACGAACTCGTATATTGTATGGAACAATTAACTATAGCTAAACGTGAGAACAATACAAAAAAAGTGTTAGTTTGGTTTTAAAAATATATTTTAGTAGAAGATGGGATCATCATTCCAATTTATCGTAAAATGTTTTAAAATTCTCACAATATATATAAAAAAAAACATATTCCATCTGATAAAACCCCTAATGACTCCAATAATTATAGTTTATCTTTTGATTTTATGTACAGTAAATGAAATTTTATAACTTCTCATTAATCGAGCAGCCATTTTATGATATTTTATAAAAGATGTTAAAATTATATTACACGAAACTTAGATATGAGATTATTTTATCGTCATGAGAATTTTTAAATATAAAAAAAAATCTTTTATAATTCAGACTTTTTTAATTAATGAATGAAAATATGATTTATTTTTTTAAATTTTCATTAACAATAAAGTACTTTGGTGGTTTTATAAGCTGGTTTTATTTTCGGTAGTCACTTTTAATATATAACCATTATTTTCTGATATGGAATATTTCTTATTATTTAAAAAAGACTTAGCAACTATAAATAATACGAAACGACAGAAAAAAAAACATAAAAATCAATTTTATAAATTTAAAACCGTTATAAAATTTTATTGATTAATATAAAAATAAAAAAATGCAGGTTATACTTTCATTTAAATCAAACATATTATTATTTCAGTATTGTATTTAAAAATGTTAAGATACATTTATTATATTCTTGGTTTTTGACAGACAAAATTATTTATTTAATAAATATATAACATTGTGACAAATGTAGCGAATATAAATATCGCTAAATGTACTGTCTAACAATTGGGATGTTAGCCAATATGGCATGTATAAGAACTTGTTTATATGCCATATATTATTTTTATTAAAAAAACTGTCCTGGCGAGCAAACCATTTTTCATGCTTCAATTTTCATAATGTTATAAGATAATTCAGAAGTCAATGCACTTTTCTCATTCCAGAATAACATGGATAACTATATTTTTTTTAACAAAAATAATCAAAAGATCTTGCAAATATTAGAAAACTTGAAATAAACTTTTATTCGGCTTAAAAGCTTAATTCATAGTTAAGTTTTAATGACATTTTTTTAAAAATATACATTCTTTTAACAAACTTATAATTTGATAAAAAACACAATTTAATATTTTTTTGCAAGATGATAATTCATCATTTTGCTATCAATAAAAAACATACTTTCATAACGGATTTGTCATATTATTTTTATATTTTTAATTGTTTTAAAAGTTGAGTTGGAAGAAAAATAAAATAAGTAATAATCATTACTGGTTAAATGTCTAATATTTAATATTAATTAAGACTTTACGATTATTCTATGCGAAATCTGAATGTAATATGAATTCGTTTTTTCTACGATGATTTAAAATTTCGTTATATTCGTGTAAATTTTGGCTTTAGAAAAATCTACCAGCAAATGATGAAATATAAAACTAATCGTAGAAGGAACAAACGTTTATATGTCTTGAGGATTCACACAGAAGAATAATGAACGATATATACAGAAGAAAGTAATAAAATAACGTTTCGAATTTTTCATTTCGACGATATTTACAAGCCGATTTTAAAAAAAAACTATATTAAAATAAATCATAAGAAAACTTAAAATAATGAAATGAATAATAATTATAAAACATATTTATACATATATATATATATATATATATATATATATATATATATATATATATATATATATATATAACCTATAAATTACAACAGACTATTTTAATACTGAATATCTTAGACTTTCTTCTTCTTTGTTTTATGGATAAGGCTAAAATCCATTTCAAATTTATTTCTTCTGAAGTAATTTTTAAAAATGTTTGTTTATGAAAATGAGATACATTTTCATCAATTGCCACGACCCATGTCTGGTGTGAAAAATAAAAAGCCTTGACAAATCTTTTGTGGACACTTTACAAATAAATATTAAAATACAAATAGAACTTAATAAAAATTTGCATTATTTAAATGCAAATACGTGTTTTTGTATAATTATTTCCATATAAGGTAAATAATACAAATGAGTATGTTAAGTTGCCTATTAAAAAAAATTTTAACTTCAATTCGTTTGACTGTAAAGAATTTGTAACAGGTATTCAAATTAATTTCATACATTATTCAACGGATCAATTGACGAATGTTACAAAATATGTTTACAAAAGATTTTAAATACTTATATATATATATATATATATATATATATATATATATATATATATGTACATAATGTATTCGTATGTGATACCTGAATGTAAAGTTAAATAAATGTTCCTATTTACAGGTCGAACCTGATGGTTCCATCAGAACTGTTGAATACACTGCTGACAAGCACAATGGTTTCAACGCTGTTGTTTCAAAAACAGCCCCAGTCCACCATCATCATCAGCCCGCTGAACATGCCGAACATGGCCATTATTAAAGTAGATAAATCGAAAAATACCTACCGTAAATAATGAGCCTCTTTTAGATAAAACAAACAGGTAAATAACATTTCAAGTTAGTATTTAATACAACGATAAAGTTTTTTTTATATTGAAATATATATAATCTTTTAGTAATTTTATCTATCTATCTCTCTATTTATTTATTTATATCTATATGTACCATTCTATTTGTATATATATATATATATATATATATATATATATATATATATATATATATATGTATTCAGTTTATAGAATATGAACGTCATTTTCCTGGAATTAAAAAAAGAGGTGAATTTGAGTTTTTCATTAATTAATAGCTAGATTAAATTCTTAATACCGTATATCCATTGTTAAAACGGCCGAGTTTTTATTTTCCTTTAATTTATTAATTCCTTGAAAAATTTAATTAGATTTTTATTTTATTTCATAAATTTCAATAATGTTAAAATTCATTTCAGACTTATATTAAAATAGAATTTCGTAACGCTTAATTAAACAGTTTTTTTTATTAAATTGAATACATGTCACAGAAAATCTCTACTTTATCCTAATGTATCTTCATGCTTGAATAATTTAATATTCTAACGGTATTACCTTGCCATTCATGCGCTAATGGGATTTAAACTGTGTGAGAGATACAAAACTTTCAATCTTTAGCATTAAGTGAAGATACCCGTCAAATAAATATTTATATTTAATGAATAACATGTAGATGGGGTTTTTCTTGATAAATGTATTGATTTCCATAAATGTTCGAATGACGATTTCATGCACAATCAGATGAAAAAAAAGAATGTGAAAATAGTTCGTCAGTTTGGAAAATATTCAATGATTACTTTGTGTGTCTCGTTTTGGTGCCAGAGAAATTTTCAGACTAATGCATTTTTCGATTAACAGCACTCATTCGTAAAATTCTTTTTTGTGTACTTTTTTGTGTCATGGGTTTAGTTTGTTGAACTTTGGAGAAGTTTCAATTACGCTTTGACTTGACTATCGGACTTGTGCAACTGAGGGCGGAAAAGATTATTAAGCTTATAGTATATCTTAAATTAAATATTATACTAATTTTATGTTATTTCATGTTTTTTAAATGATTTTTGTTCTTTAAATCAATTAAAATTATTTGTTAGAACTAAAACTAGTAGTTTTTTTCTTTAAGAATATATTTATTAAATTATCATTTTTACTTCAAATATCTTTTTAATTTTGCATATGTGCACAGTAAGTTTGATGAATATATTATAAACAATAACAGATACTGTAAATGGGAAAAAATTATGAAAATCTTATGAGATAATCCAAATTAGAAATTTAAATAATATATTTGCAAAATCATTTTCGTATTATTTTATTAGATATTTTTAAATTACGTGTATTAGTAAGATCTGAACATAAATTGAAATACAATATTTAACTTTAATTATATTTAATATTTTTGCTAGTACAATTCTTTATACATATAATAAAATAAATCAAAAAAATATAAGCCAGGTTTAATTAATTACCACTAAATAATAGACTGAATATTTAAAAAACCATAGTAATATTAATCATTTATTTAACTTCTCAATGGTATTTTTACATTTTTAATATATTAAAAAATTCTTAATCAAACCATATTTGAAATTTTTTACATCAGAATTCAATCAAAGTTCAAAACACTTTTTTTTTAGAGAAATATACCTTTAATTTAAAATTATTAAATTACTTACATAATATATAATTATTTATTTTATTTTTTTTAAGACATAATATTAGGCACGATCAATTGTTTTAATTATTATATCATTTTTTAGTTCAGTCTAAAAATTAAATAATAACTTGACTCTTAAGTGAGAAATTTTATATTAAAAACACAATTTACTAGTTAGAAACACATAACTTAAATAATTGAAATTATTTTGTCAGTTTTTCGGTTTTATTTTAATTAAGACATATGTTCACCAAAATATGTAAATAATAGAGAAAAAAAATATTTGACTTTGATCTAATCTATTTCAATATGATGGTTTTTTGTCAAATAATGGCCCTATTATTAAATTAAGAAGACGGTTAATACATTTAATTAATTTATTATTCTGCGAATACTTAATTAAACATCAATATTTATTAGAATATTATTACTATGCATGAAAGCACGATAGTATATAAAATGAAACTGAATAATAAAATATAGAATGCATTCATATTTATAAATTATTGTTAAAGTACAATTGTAAAGCCGATACAAGCTATTGTTAAATACATTCAATATTACACACTTTCAGCAAATTTCAAAACATGTATAAAAGAATTAATTGCTATAATTATTTTAAACGTGATGTTAAAATAGGTTAAAACAATACCATGCTTCCAAAAAGGGAAAACAATTTTATAAATTTTATTTCTCAAGGCTATGAATAGGCTTTCCTTTATGAATAATATAAAATCCAGTTTCAATTAAGTGAAAATTAATTAAATACACATAGACATATTTATTATTTCTATGTTAGGAGGAACATAAACCGGATTTAATATGTTTTAGTTCCGCCGATATTTAATCACAACGATTATCAAAAGAGACAACGTTAATTAAAACATTAAAAATTTACGACAGAATCTCGTTCCATTTATGCATGTAATTTAAACTCACTCGTTTTTCTTGTTATTCGAATACATAGTAAAATTCACTTTCGAAGTGAAACTGATTGTGTCTGCTCGTATGCATTTTTCTGAAAAATGTAGCGCTATTAATATTCAACACGTGCTATAGGACGACGCGGATTTCTAGTGAAAACCGTATCAGAAGAACTACATTTCATTGTTGGACGTTTATTTACATACGTGTAGAACTTTTACTTTTTGAATAATTTCCAATTCATACAAGCGTTATACATTTACACATACATAGACGTGGAAATGGTAACGAAAGAAAGTACAATTATTTACGTGTGCAATAAAAATGAATTATTTATAACAGTGCGAAGTAAGTGTCACGCAAAAATTTTTTTCACTATTAATCAAAATTTTTAATACGCTTATATTGATAATTTATTCATATATACAAATTGTAAATTTATATATATATATATATATATATATATATAACATAAACACAAACCTTTAAGTAAATGGGTCAGTATTTATTTATTAATCCTCTTGAATAAATTCTTTTTTTAAATCGAAATGTAAGTTGTGCTCTGTATTTAATCGGACTATGATTTAATTTCTTAAAAGTAATATTATGTATTATTGATGAAAAACTACAAATGTTCACATTTTCTTGTGAAATATTTTTTTATTTTCATTTACATAGTAGTATATAATAGCCTTTTAAACTTTTCTTTCTACAATTTTTGTCTTACTTTTTGGATATAAATTATTACTTTTTAATTAACAATTAAACTTTTCCTCCTTAAAAATCATAGAATAAAAGTAAATTGTATAGGCTTGGTGCAATAAATATACTGCACAAGCTATAGATATACAGCAAACACTTATTAACATAATGATAAGTGTATTTGTTTGTTTGATTGAATATTAGACTACTATCCACACATATGAATAACGTGATTTATATTTTATTAATTATTCTTATATAAAAAGTTACAAATACGCGAACAACACACAGTATAACACATATTTTTATTGTATAAACATTTCGACTCAATTATTTATTATTAAACAAAAATAAGTCGTCGTCATGGAAGCGGTCGCTATTCAACAGTTATACATATGTATGCATATATATATATATATATATATATATATATATATATATAATTTTCATTTACATAGTAGTATAATAGCTTTTAAACTTTTCTTTCTACAACTTTTGTCTTATTTTTTTGGCATAAATTATTAGTTTTTAACTAACAATTATAGTTTTCCCCCCTTAAAAATCATAAAACAAAAGTAAATTGTATCGATTTAGTGCAATAAATATACTGCACAAGCTGCAGATATACAGCACACACTTAAGAGTATTTATTCGAATGAATATCAAACTACTATCCACACATGTGAATATCGTGATTTATATTTCATTAATTATTTTTATATTTATAGTTACAAATACGCGAACAACACACAGTATAACACATATTTTTATTGTATAAACATTTCGACTCAATTATTTATTATTAAACAATAATAAGTCGTCGTCATGGAAGCGGTTTTTATGCAACAGTTATACATATGTATGTATATATATATATATATATATGTATATATATATATATATATATATATATATATATATGTATATGTATATATATATATATATATATGTATGTATATATATATATATATATATATATATATATATATATATATATCAAATTATGATGTTATACAGTAGTCTTTTTATCATTTATCAAATGTTTTGTTTTACATTAATTTTTTTACATTTGTATATTTTATTTTTACACTGACAATTATAATGGTCTTACCATAAATGTTATGATTAAGTTAAGAATTAGATACAAGAATCATTAAATAAATAATTCTTTTTCAAGAAATCTAACAAATACAAATGAAAATTTTAGAATTTTTAAACGAACATTAATTGCAAGATATAGTTAATTAATTTTAATAAGCACTAAAAATATAAATACTATTTCATTTTATTTCACTATCAAAAATGTATATTTATTAAAAATTTTATTATAATTCAAATATATCATATATTGAAATTAGTAAAAAAAATGTTACAAGATAAATAATCAAGTCCAAATATTGACTGAACTATTTATTTACTTCTTGTAATTTTTCCGAAATATCTATTAAAACATTTGTTATTTCTTCTATTCAATTATATACATGGAAAATAATTAAGTTGCATTTACTTTTGACAGTTCTTGTAATGTGACATGTCAATTTGACAATTGTCACTTTTGCGTGTTGAACACCTACTTTCATGCAGATATATGTCATAAATCATGTTGTTATATGTCACAAGCGAACTGAATTAATTATTTTTGCTATTACTACTATTCAACTTAACCAAATTAATTTATTAATTTAAATGGTACTGTACAGTTATATTTTTCTGATATGTATTCAATACATTATCCTATTCAATATATAAATCTGTGGGTGTGTGTTTTTTACATTTGAAGTAGGAATATTTCATTTTAGAATTAATAGAATTTTAAGTAATTAATAGAATTTATTTTTAGAATTTTCAGTAATTATTAGAATTTTCTTTTCTCAGTAAGAATATTGAGTAAGTTGAAATTTGAAAAAATGTTACAGTATATAATTGTTTTATTATTTTACTTTTAAAAATTAATAAATTAACAAAATAATTTTTATTTTGCTTTTAATGTTGTATTGAAAATATAATTCTTTAATCAAGTGTGCGATCCTATAATCATATATTCTATTATCACATTTTTCATATATAAATTGTCATAGTTTTTTACATATATATATTTTTTTTCAGAAATCCATCCGTCCATTCTCATGAATATGAAACCATCATCTCTACTGTGATTTATGTACGCGCGTAAATTTCACAATGAAAATATACGATGAGTCTTATAGCACAGTAACATTATTTATAAATCTCAATTTTTCGGATACGTTTCGAAATATTTATTGTTTTTTTATTAAGAAGAAAAATTGAGTGTACATTTTTCGGTATTTTTTTATTCAAAAAGAGGATCATAAATATTGCCAAACTGACTAAAATATCTTTAAGGATATCGATTTGAAAATTTTAATTTCTCTAGTCTTAGTTTTCTTTTCATATTTGTGCAATACTACTCACAGTATTATGTTGTTTTATTTTTATTTTTTGTATTTTTTACATAAATATTTGTATATGTATTGTTATATAAGTATCCTAATTTTTATACGTATAGTGTATTGTATGACTTTTTATATTTTTTCTACGAATAAAAGAATGAATGAAATATATACAGTATTACTTTTTTTATTAAGTACATTAAGATTATAAACGAGGTATATTATACGCTCTACGGTTGACAATTGAAAGACTAATGAATCAATTTAACGAAATAAAAAAAAATAACATGAAATTGACAGTTGCAGGTGTTTATTACATTATTAACTAATGAAAGTGTGGGTTTTGTCTAAAGCTGAGTCATTATTATAATTATGTAAATACATTAAAACTGTATTATAATTGAGTAAAACAATGTAGATATATATACATATATATATATATATATATATATATATATATATATATATATATATATATATATATATATATATATATATATATATGTATATATGTATGTATGTATATTAGTTTAGAAACATGTGTTGCATTTTAAGATATTTTCAAGATAGTAAAATATGAAGAATTAAGAAAAAAACAGTAGTTTTATCTAAAAAAAGATTGATGAAATATTTTGCTAATGGTGTGTTAATAAAAAAGCATTACTTTTAAATAATAATATATAATATTATATAAACATAAATACTCAAAATTTTCTAATTTTTAATGTTTATATATATATATATATATGTATGTAGGTATGTATACTTATGTCTTCAATGAAATTTATATTAACATTTTTTCGGCGAGCTTCACGTATTCGTGCTTGTCTGCCAGCGTTTTTTGCTATGTGTAACTTTATGTAACTTTATCATTATAATGGATTTTGTGAAAAAGTCTGAGAAAGTTGTTTACTGGTCCATATATCTATTACTTCATACACCGATCTTTGGTAGTGCAATGAGCATAGACAGATTCTGTCAGATATGAAGATACTGAGACTTTAGCAACAATGAAAATTGCAAAGACAGATCTGACAAAATTAAACCTGTTCTTACATATTTTCAAGAAAAAATTCAAACAGACCAGAAGAAGAACTGGTCCTTGACGAAAGCATCACACCTTGGACGGGAAGACTCATTACGAACATACAATCCAGCCAAAATCACAAAATACGGAATAAAAAGTTAATATAAATTAATGAAGAACATTTATTAATAATAAAAGTGTATGAGTCGTATTTATATAATGATAGTTTTAATAGTAATTATACATTTAATGCGTTTTAAATAAATTAGTTGTTGTCGCCTGCGTGACTACAAAAAGTGCCAGCGGATAAAAAAAGTCCCGGATCTACAAAGGCCCGCCGTGAAAGTTAAATAGTTTAAAGTTCAAAACATTTTTCAAATTTACGCTCATCTAACCCTATCGAGGATACCAGGATACCGAGGATAACCTATCGAGGAATACATACCTTTCATTGATAAAAAGTTACGGATAATACTTATGAGTATGTAATTTTCACTAATTCATTAGTATATAATTATGTACATATAACAGAGATAGTTTAATTATAAATTTATGCTAGTGAAATTATCATCAATAAGTTAGAAGTTTATATCAGTAATATTCATATATAATAACTTTCCAATTAGTACACTCTGTCAAGATGGTTATAGCAGTTAGTAAAAAGACAAATTTCTAATAAACTTATTAATGTTTTTTTTTTTAGATTTGAAGTACAAGGTGGTAGGAAAATAATTACGGATTTTGTTTTTTTTTTTAATTATAATCTTAATTTTTTCAATGAAAGTATCATTTCATCGTGTTCAGGTTAATATTATTTTAAAGTGCATTTTTCGGTCTGTAATTTGGTAATATTGACTATGATTTTACTATTAATTTTGCTTCAAATTTGACTATAGAGTTAAAGGTAGAAAACAAGTAAATAAGAGTAATTTTTTGTATGAGTTCAAAACGGGTGGTAAATCAGCAGAAGCTATTCGTAAACTAAAAGATGCTTTTGGTGTGGGTACTGATGGAACGTACGGTGCAATAGCGGTTCCAAAAATTTCGTAATGGAGACGAGAGTCTTAATGATGAAGAAGGTCGTGTGGGTCCTTCTTCAGTTCATAACGACCAATTGAAGATGTTAGTCGAATCAGTGTCACGCACAACAATTCAAAAGTTTAGTTTAGTGAACCAACATTTCTGGACCACTTAAAACAGCAAATTTATGTAGCTGTATATGAACTTGTATTAAAAAAACATCAATTATTTTTCTACCAACATAATACATTATTTGAGTTATTATATAAATAGACAAATAAAATAAAAATTGTAAAAAATAAGTTTTAAATTATTTTACTGGTCATAACATGGTACCGATCATAATTTGAACAGACCATGCGGCGATGAGCAATTTTGAAATGTAATTACTTTTTGTTCTTTTTATTCTGTGTATCAATAGTGGTAAGAGGACCGAAATATCTCTTCGATAGAAGAATAATTTATTTATTTTTAGTTTATTAGAATGTGTTTATTTTGAACCATTTTTTTGTCGATTTTCAAAAGAAACGCATAAGAATTGTATGTCCCCATTTGAAAACATACTTTTATACTTGGTCTTCATGAATATTCTTCTCTATACATTTTTTTATTCATAACGTATAGTTATATCATTTCACAAAGAGAATGTCAAATATTGTTTAAATTTTACTTTATTTATGTTATTTTAAATTTGCACAGATAGTTTCAAGTTATTTACTTGTTTTCTCAGAAACGATTAACATAGTATAATAGTACTTTAATATATATTTTCACAGCTGAAGTTTATCACCAAATAAATGTAAACGAGCGCGATTGTTATGTCCGTGAATGTAGATGAAAATATCGATAATTTATTCATCTTGTACACAAGTATGTTTACACTTTATCAACCAGGCAGTTTTGTTATGAACCTGTGACCTGTTACCGGGGGATTATCAGAGACACTTTTACTTGAAACATCACTAGTGTCATTATGGTCACAATCGTCAGGGATATCCGATAAAATATCTGCACAATTTTCTTATAAAAATATATTTTCGTTTTCGTTATCCATTTTTATCGGTATTTAAATTCAAAATATAAAGCAAACAATGAAATGTCAAGCGGTATAATTATAATTCATTATTATAATTTTTATTTTTGAATAAATATTGTAAGTTAGCGCTTTTCATGATTACACATCGCAATATGATTATTTCATATAGGACGCCAATTGGCTTGCCCGGTCGTTAAAGTGTTAACATATTATTGTCTTGGTATATCCTATGAACATATTTCTTTTAAACGTGAATATAAGTATACATTTTTATGTCACAATTGTGTTATATAAAAAAGTACATTGTTTGTTATTTGATTTGATAGAAACAAAAATAAATAGGTAAAAAAATGTCATTAAAATACAACTATTAAATAACACACAAACAGAGATACACACACAACCGTATAAATACATGATCTATCAGTAGACGTAGACGTTTTCACAACTGTAGTCGTTTGATTGCTGTAATACTGTATACAAAGAATGGGTCGGTTGTCCAATGACATTTCTATTGTTAAATACAACGAATATAAGTCATACTGAAACAACAATCTGTCAAATATGAAATCAACAAAAGATTATTTATTTCGTTGTTGTGAAAAAAAAGTATCTGTATTATGGTTAGTTGCAATTTTTTGTCGAAATAATGATTATTATGTATTCTGCAATATTTAATTTCATATATCTTTTTGTATATTAATTCACTTTAAAATATATTTGTGTACATGTATTATTATTAATATATTTCTTGTGTAGTTTTTTTTCAATATTTATATTGTCGGAATTACGAATTTGCTACTTTAAAATATGAACTTATTGTTAAAAAAATCGAAAATTTTATAGTATATATGGTCTAAATTAATTTTATTTTTAATATTAAAATATGACACAGTGCATAAAGATTTTGTATTATAGTGCTCTGTATTTCTGTAATATTTAGACAGATTTTGTTTTATTGCAGAAGTTCTTGTAAAATATTAACGTTGTAGGATAACAAAAATATCAATCCTTTGCTTATTAATTTCACAGATATACAGTAAAAAATCATTGATTCATTAACAACAAGTGTATAGCGGACATATACCAAATTAGTGTAAAAGACTTGTACCAATCAAATATAAAAAATGTGCTTTTATACTGAAATATTTTCAAGTTAACAAATTCGATTGAAGTTTTTTTAATTGAAAAACAAGTTCTACCACACATTTGCCTGAATTTAAAAAAGTTAATAACGGAAATTTCTAGTTTAGTTGCTACATTTTTTGTTAGTTGCCAAAATGGAACATTTAATTCAAATTAGAAAGATCCCTATTATACTGTTGGTTGATAAATCACTTATGTAGTAAATTTCTATAACTAGTTTCAATTCTTCAGCTATCTTCATGTATCTCAGCAAGCTGCAATACAATGGGTCAAGATAGAAATGAATTGTAGCAGATTAATATGTCATTAATTGCAATTAAAATCAACAGGATATTTCACTAAAATTAGCTTTCACTTATTTATAAGATAAAACGGGAGTTGATAAATATTAAGTTGGTAGGAAAACAATTGCGGTTTTTGTTTGTGTTCTGACTTTATTTTTTTCAATGAAAGAGTCATTTCATTGTGCTCATGCTAATATCATTCTTAGCGCATTTTTCGGTTTGTATTTTGGTAACATCAATTTTATTGGATATTGAACTAAAGATGGAAAAGAAGCAAATGACTATTTTTTGTATGAGTTCAAAACGGGTGGCAAAACAGCAGAAACTATTCAAAAATTTAATGATGCTTTTGGTGTGGGTCCTGTTAAGGAATGTACGGTAAAATGGTGGTTCCAAAAATGTTGTACTGGGGACAAGAGCCTTGAAGATGAAAAACGTCACAGGCGTCCTTCTGAACGTGTTAGTTAAATCAGAATCACGCACAACAATTCGAAAGCTTGCACAAAAGTTAGGTGTTAGTCATTCAACAGTTCTAGGCCAGTTGAAACAGCTAGAAAAATTTTAAAAACGGAAAATTTATACGAATTTGAAGGTCATAAACCGCAATTATTTTTCTAGCAACCTCATAATTAATCAAAGAACTCTATTTAATGACATAAACTACTAAAAATTTTTCTGTTTCTTTAAAAGTTGAAGATTTATTAAAAAAAATTTCAAGAATAATGAATTAGTATATAATTTGATTATATATAAAATAAATGATGTATTTAATAAGCGTATTTACTATATTCAATGATTAAAATATTACTGAATGGATAGAAAATATAAATGTTAATTTTAAAATACAGAATGTATTTTTTTAATTAATATTATATTTTTATTTATAGGAACAAGTCTATATAATATATTTGATTAAATTACTATACTCTAATTTAAATTCTGAAGGACGATTAAATCGGAAATCATTGAAAATAATAGAAAAATATCACTAATCATTAAATAAAATTATTTCATTGCACTTTTAATTTTTTTTCTATTATAAATGAACGAATTATGGACTATTATTAGAATTTGAAAATTATTAAATATGAATAATTACTATAAAAAAAAATCCTTTATGAAAATTAATTTCCGGAAAATTCGTATCCGACATTCATCGAAAAGTATGATACACTTCTGAAAGCGGCACAGTGATATGTTTACCCTGTTTTTAGTTATTAGGTTGTTGGAAAAATAATTGTGATTTATTTACTACCTTCAAATTCATATACATTTTCTTCTCTTTTAATTTTCCTGGCTGTTTTAAGTGATCCAGAACTATAGGATGAGTAACACCTTACTGTTGTGCAAGTTTTTGAATTGTGCATGGTTCTAACATATTCAGTTGGTCTTTATAAAATGAAAAACGACCCACCTTCTTCATCGTCAAGACTCTCGTTCCCAATACGAAATTTTTGGAACCGCCATTACACCGTATGTTCCTTAACAGTACCCACACCAAAAGCATCGTTTAGTTTACGAGCAGTTTCTGCTACTTTAGCACCTGTTTTGAACTCGTACAAAAAATACTCCCATTGGCTTCTTTCCCATCTTTAAACAATTAATAATAAAAACAAATATGATGTTACCAAAATACAGACCGAAAAATGCACTTTAAAATGATATTAACATGAATACGATTAAATGACACTTTCATTGACAAAAATTAAGATTAGAATTTAGGAAACAAAAACCGCAATTATTTTCTTACTAACCTAATATTTTTAAAACATATAATAAAACATAAATAAATAAAAGATCAACAGAGAGATTTCTAGATATTTATATATATATATATAATTATTTAAACAAAAGAACAATTAATATACTAACCATAAATCTCGATAGATCTGACCACCATCAGCAGCAGTAGACAATTCTATAAGTAATTAAGTCAGTGGATGATTATATCACTGGAAACAGCCGCGTACCGTTCCGTTGTATACAGCGTGCCGGAAAATTACCCAACATTCGAACAAAAGCAATGTCAATGAATGTGTATTTCGAAAGTCTTAAAAATCTCAATTTCACGCAATCGTCCTTCACGGACATTGAATTCACCTGTGTACTTAAAGACTTGATTTACGCTCCAGTCTAGCAACGTCTCAATGATCTAATTGCATTAACCAGCTGGTTACTGTAACGGAACGCTAACGTTTATATTACGAAATTAGTCACGGTTGACACCTTCTATTTCGGATGTTCCGGTGTATGGAACGCTGTCGTCGATGTACAGACATTGTACGCACCTTTTTCTATTGTTGTGCGTTTGAAATATTTCCTAATAGGATTTCAAAAATTAATAATCGTACTCTTTGTTGTTAACGAAATCGGTTCATGATATTAAATCTTCTAAAATATAAGTTCTAAATATATTAGGTTGGCAGAAAAATAATTACGATTTATGACCTTCAAATTCATATACGAACCCGCAATTACTTTCATAACAATCTAATATTTTAACCCTCACAAAGTATCATTTTAAAATAAATAATAACTAAAAATACAATTATATTTTTTCATTACATTTGCTCCAGTGCTTTTTATTTTAACAGATTTTACTTATATACATTTTGAATAGTTTTACATATTTAAAATTTAATGAAAAATATCTGAAGTATTAAAATCAACACTTGAAGTAATGAAAAATATCTGTGCTGAATTTTAAGCTTTTTTCTATAAAACGGTATATTCTGAACAGTTTTAAATATTCAAAAAATACTAAAAAACCTTGTATATTATTCTTACCAAACGCTTACTAAAACTGTAATATTTAAAATTATTCTTTCATTTTTATTTCTACTTTATTTTTAAATATCGCTCTTTTGATATAATTGCCGCTTTCAATTTTAATAAGAAAAAGCAAGACAAATGTTTCATTATTCATTTTCTTTCTTATATTTTTTTACGATAAACGATAAATATTAAATTATGTAATATTTTTTACACATAATTTACACCTATTTAACTAATGATGTGTGTATTACAATGCATTTATTTTCGTCAAAAAATATACTTAATTAAACAATATAATTTTTTTCTTATTTCACGGTCTATGCTACACGTTTTTATTTTATTTAATTGTATAGTTAAAATTTGATATTATACAGAAAAGAAAAACTTAAAGATATTCGTTCTAATTCAAGGACATACAGATTAAATATAGTTTAATTAAATGATGCAATATACTGTCAGAGTACATGAATACTTCGTTGGTCGTTAAAACAATAGGAATATAACTAACGATCATTTATATTGAGAGTTGAATTTGAATATTATATTATTTTTAAGAGCCTGAAGCTGTTTAAAATGTGAAATAGAAAAGGCGAATTCCATTTAGATTATTTATATATTTTTTAATTTATTGTAATTGTCTGAAATGTATTTTTTTCGATTCACAACATGATGATTCATTCTTTATGAATATTTCTGCTAAACATAGCAGGAAGCTACAAAAAATCCGAAATTAGTAATACTATTTTAAAAACCACTAACCTTCCTCTTGGCTATTAACGCTTAAACGATTAATTATTAATTGAAATCAAAAGTAAATTCATTATTGATTAATCATTGGCTAGAAATATATATATATATATATATAGATTTATTATATAAAGAGAAAATAAATAGACTATAAAAATATTGTCTGACATCGAGGAATACTCGTATAAAAAGTTTTAGAAATTGATTGATAAAACGATGCGATAAGATATCAGAACATGCATATGGAGAAAATTTGGAGAGAGGAAGGTACACGATCGTTCAAGTTGAAACATTATAGAAAAAGCACTATCTTACAGTAAATCATGAATAGATTAAGATAATGATTAAGATACATAGTATCATAATTTCAAGAAGATGACATGATCAAAATAAAACATGTATTATATTGAGATTATAATGTATTTTTAATGAAACAATAAATAATTATTTTTAAAGAGTGAAAATCTATAACTTGCTGTTATAATTAAAAAAGAGATAGTAACACTATTATTGATACTTTGAATAAATATGTATATATGATGCTTAGACACATTTATTAAAAATTAATATATATATATATATATATATATATATATATATATATATATATATATTTATTTAGATGTAACTCATGAGTAATAATTTTTCATTGTGATGTAAAGAACAATATCATGCTTAAAAAGGATATAAATATCACAAAACATAACGTTTTTACCATATTTTATTTTTCATCAACTAGTCATGGTTTTGATACGCTAATTAACATTTTTTTTGTATTTTACATAAAATAATTATTGAATAATAAAAACTTAAATTATTCAGGCTAGAAATATTGCTAAACATATAACATTGACCTGGAATTTATGTTCTGCGATGAAAATAAACGCATGAAAATACGCAAATACACTCAGCCATTCATTTATATATATATATATATATTAATTTTTTTTAAATAAAATATAGTATAATATAAAGATTACTAAATAATGATCTTCAAAATATGTATTTAATATTGAATTTATTTTTGTCACTCCCCGCAATTTCTTTAAAGTATATATATATATATATAAACACATAGATACACGCATGTATACATATATATATATATGTGTGTGTGTGTTTAAAATAATCAATACAGGTCCAAATTTTGTTTTATTGTAAAAAAACAATGGATCTGTATAATCTATTATTTTTTTATCTATAGAAGTGAATTATAGAATCTGAATTCAAAAAAAAGTTAGTTATAAAAGGAAAAATTATTGAAAATATTGTGCATAATAAGAAGAAATAAAAGAAGAATAGAATGGTTACAAAAAATCGAAAATCTTAACAAAATAATAAAAGTTTAAAATGAAGTTGTGTGAAATATACTCCAAGAAGAAACTTAACAGAAATTATTTTTAAGGACAATTAGATTAGATCCACACCGAAATAACAGATGCATGCGGCGTAGAAAATTATATGTCATATGAATGCAATTTACTTAAGGACAAGTGTATTTGCATTATTTTGTTCACATTAGAATGAAGCTGCAGTGTCATTGAAAGACACAAGCTGTTTGTTACCTACTTAGTAGAATTTTTGTCAGTCATTTTCCTGTCAGGGTGGATTTGATATTCAAATTAATAAAAGTATTTGTTACTAGGTATTATAAATTAAGAATATTAAGGACGATTTTTTATTTTATTATACAAAGTTTGTGCAAAGGTAATGAAAAATATAAATGTATAATTGACCTGTCGGGATGATTGGGATACAATTTGGCATTGTATATAAAACGAAATCAATTGATAAGTAAACAGAGAGTAGTATATAGATATTTTTATTTGCATATATATATATATATATATATATATATATATATATATATATATATATATATGTAGCAATATCGGTTGCTTAGAAAAGTGAAAAATGAATAAAACACATGGATGTTTATTAAACATACATTTAATTAACATGTCATCAAAAAGATTGAACAAGAAAAATTTAACAATTTGTAAAGAAGTAATTGCAGTATGTGAAATATTTAGAAGTTTAAGTAACTATTGTCTGTTTTTGGTCATCCATATATCACTTTATTTTTTGTTAACTAAGTATACTTGTTATAGTGATAGTTTCAAGTACGTTGTGTAATCATAAAATAACATTAGCTGGCAGTTGAAATGAAATCGAATTCATATACACTGATTGTGTGTTCAGTAATTTTAGTCCTTAATGTTTTACATTTCTATTTCTATCTAAATTCATTATTCATGATGATAGATATTTTATATTGAAATTATTTTGTAAAGATAGAATATTCGTGTTTATCCGTTGATTTCCTCTACCTTACATGTATAAATTAGTATCAAATATGAATAAATTCTATTATATAATGTAAAAATATTTGATACCTTCAAAATATCTCTCTCTCTCTCTCTCTCTCTATATATATAAATAAAGGTATTTACATAGTTTTATATACAGTACAAAATGCCATACTTCTCATTACTTCATAAAATGTCACAATTGTAGTATTATTAGATGATATTTTTAATAGAAGTATAAATACACATGAGAAAATGTGTAGTACATAAAAAATAAAAACCTCTGATGTGAACATGTTTATTTATGACATGTCAGTGTAAGCATTTTATCGACTAACATCATCTAATACTACATATTATAAGGATGGTAGGAAAATAATTGCGGTCTTTGTTTTCTCAATTCTTACCATAATTTTTTTCAATGAAAGTGTCATTACATTGCATTCAGGTTAATGTCATTTTAAAGTGCATTTTCTGTATTTTGGTCTGTATTTTGGTAACATCGACTTTTGATTTATTACTAATTTTGCTTCAAATTGGGTTACTGAATTAAAGATGGAAAAGAAGCAAATAAGAGAATTTTTTGTGAGTTCCAAACGGGTAGTAAAGCAGCAGAAACTGTTCGTAAACTAAACGATGCTTTTGGTGGGGATATTGTTAAGAAACGGACGGTGAAATTCTGGTTCCACAAATTTCGTACTGAGGACGAGAGACTTGAAGTTTGAGAAGGTCGCAGGCATCCTTCTTCAGTCCATAACGACCAACTGAAGGCGTTACTTGAATCGTTACAACATGCACAATAATTCGAAAGCTTGCACAAAATTTAGGCATTAAACATCGAACAGTTCTGGACCACATAAAATAGCTACGAAAATTAAAAAGTCTGTAAATGTATATGATTTTGAAGGTCATAAACCGCAATTATTTTTCTAACTAATACTTTAATGTGAACACAAACTTATTATTATTTTTGGTACTTTGGCTAAATTCAATTTTTATATATGGATTTTCATTCTCAAAAACTACACAACATTTTTCGAATCACAATCGATCAATAATTGATTACTGATTATTTTGTTGTTGCTTATGTGTATTCTGATTGTGTACTATAATTCTCGAAAGGGTAAGATACAAACTATTTTTGTACCTTAACTAGAAAAACTAAAAAATCACAAAACAAGATTAGCGAATAAGAAGGCCAAGAATGTTAATAAATACAAAAATGAAAGACAGCTACTGGAATTTTCGAATTAGAAGAAATTAAAAGACATCTTTATTCGGCCATTGAATATTACGAGAATATATATATATATATATATATATATATATATATATATATATATATATATACATACATATATACAGGTGATTCAATTTTGGCTTCCACATGGAAGTATTAAAAGAGGTGCAGAGATTAAGAAAAGTTATGTTACTTTTATTTAGTATTTTAGTTCAATTCAATACTAAAAACAATTGAATTATAATACTACTTAGGGAATAACAACTTTTTTCTCAAGTTTCGCGTTTTCTTTTAATACTTTCGAGTAGAAACGCAAGTTGAATTATTCCATATATATATATATATATATATATATATATATATACGTGTATGAAAATACAATTTCACAATCTTGAATCTTTTTTACATTTTATTAGTAAACATTCACCAGTACTGTGAAATCCAGTGGTGTGATTGGTTTTGTCTCACTTCATTTCAACTCAAGGTTCATTCAGTAAATAGAATTGTTTTTTTAATTTACCGATTTTTTCCATTATGCATTACCGTCTACTCGATACAAAACCATTAAAACGTAAATAGTTAAATGTATAGTTTCATTGCATTTGACTGAGACATTGTATAACAAACGCGTGACGAACGACACGATCTGTGTTATATATCCGTTGTTCATGCCTCACACAAAACGATTTTCGAGTAAATTGAATCAGTTAGACAACTTTTACAGTAGTATACATATTCTACGGGTCAATTTTAATTGACCTTACGTTATGTTATATATTTATTATACTGAAATAGCGTGTGCTACGCTATTATTATAATAGCTGTAGGTTTGATTGTTTTTTTTATATATTTTTTGAATGGACGTCTAAGATATATATATATATATATATATATATATATATATATATATATACACATATATACCGTATAAGGAAGTTGAATTATAAGCACGAATTAATAATGTCTTATTTGTTTCACATATCTTTCAATTCATAAAATATTCTTTTGAATTTACTTGAATTAAACATTAATGTTAATAGAGAAATACTATTTATCGAAGAATAAACATTAATATTTAATTCCTATGAAACTATTTTTATGTAAGCTTCCTTCTTGATATGAGGAAGAGAATATATACAAGTCAATCGTGAACATAATCACTTCCGTTTTCTTCACAGAGATTCATTTATTAATTGATAAAATCTTTAAAAATTTATTTTATGATTGTATTCTTCTTTGTTTAAGTTTGATCAAACAATGAGATTATAAATCAATATTTAAAATGTAACTTTGATGAAACATCTCTAAATTTTAAATAACCATGTCTAATGATATTCAAATATGCAAAATAGGAATAAACTGATGCTGAATGTTTACTCAATATGCTGTTTGAAAATATATGATTTTATCTTAAATTTTGTATATTAACAGTGTTCATTTATATACGAAAAATACCATACTTAAAATCTTTTATTTTTTATTTAAATAATTAAATTATTGCTATATTAATTCAACATAATAAGTCATTATAATATAAAGTTTTAAAAATAATAATAATTATGCATCTTTTTACAAATATTTACTTCAAATAAGTTAATAACATATTACTTAATATTGTTGAATCTAATCACAATCTATGTTTATCGTTTATATGATACTACAGTATTTAAATATAATTAAATGCTTAATATTTACACAGCTAAACTATAAATCAATCAATTGACGCTTCATGTGGAATACATCACGTAGTAAATTAGGGAAAATGATACAAAGGAAAAATATGTTATTCAATTATATTGTTTAAAAATGAGACCGAGATTTTAATGAAAAAGTCAGTGTTAAATTTTTTGGTAAATAAACGATACTCAATCGACTGGACTCAATCAAGATAATAAAGTTAATATTTAATATATGAAAATAAATGTTAACTAGATAACAGAAAAAAGGACAATGCTAGCAGAATTCCTTCAGATTTACTTGCTAAAGTTTATAAACATTTTTTAAAAAAAACTAATACTTTAGATTTCAATTTTTATTTGATATTTCTGTATATGTATGTAGTGTCGAGATATTTTCATATTTATCAGATGTATGTTCGAAAAAAAATATTACTCTGTATTAAATTGTTATTTATATATCGTTTTCTTAAAAAGTAGATTTGAAAGATTAAATTAGAATAAGTTAATTAGATTAAGTTAGATTTGTAGATTAAAGAATATTTCTGAGTTAAAATCATTAAAAAAGAAGGGAAAAATAAATTATATTTACAATAATTTTTTCGACTGATTTTTCAACGACATATCAATCCAAACGATTTTGTCAAAATTCAGTTCGATACCAAGGCTAAATTCCTTTTCACAAATAAAATATTTTTTAATTCACAATACAAAAAAAAAAATTCTCTGGTCAAAAATGTTCAATAAATTATTATTGATCATTTTGAATCGCTGCTTAAGCTCATATAGATGAAGATGCCATCATCTTCAGAGCACCAAGGTACAGAAAAATCAAAGGAAAATAATAATGATTATTGAACATTTTGGTCCAAATTATTTTTCAACATTTATTTAAGAAAATAATATTTTTTTGAGATTATTATTTGAGATTTTATTAAAATTTTAATGGAATCTTACAAACACGACATAATGATGGATATTCAAAATTATATTTTCAACCGATAAACATCTACATAAAATTATTATAACTAAAAATTTCATTTTCAAAAGTTAATTATTTTCTCATCCCACAAATCATATTTTTTTCAAAAAAGCTCAAAAATTGATTAGTGATCATTTTTTATTATATGTATTTCGTATAATTAATTTGTGAATATGAATTTTGTTCATGTCAGAACTATATTACGAAAATTTTATTTTAGGTTAAAATTAGAGACAAGAAATCTTGAATATGATTTTTTAATTTGATTTTGAGATATTTTTTTGTGTCAATTATCGTTTTTTTTAAAAAACAAAAACGGCTTTCTATAAAAGAATATAGTTTTTCACATACCATCAGCAGCTGTTTGTATTTGTTAATGAATATCCAAAAAAATGTTAAGCAACCATATTTCTGACATTTTTTCCTACGCATTAGAAAAAAAAACATTAAAGATATCTTTTGTAGTCTCCAGGAAAAGTTCTCTAGAAGATTAAAAAACAGCACTTTTAAAAATAATGATTATTTTTTTAATTATGGAATCTTTTAAATAAATCAAAATATTTGAATCTAGCTCAGAGTGGTATAGAAAAATCTTAAGTGATCTTGATACTTTTTTTAATCTTAACACTGAAAATGTTGCAAATATTAAGTTACTCAGAAGATTATATATATATATATATATATATATATATATATATATATATATAATCCAATTTAGGCTTCTAGATGCAAGTATTAAAAGGGAGCGAGGGGGTTAAGAGAAGTCGTGTTATTTTGTATTTAGTATTTCAGTTCAATTTAATACTTAAATAGAATTGAACTAAAATATTAAATGGGGGATAACAATTTCTTTTAATTTTTGCGTTTTTTTAATACGTTCGTGCGGAAGTCTAAGTTGAATCACCCTATATATATATATATATATAATATACAAACATATATATATATATATATATATATATATATATATATATATATATATGTATGTATACGAATCCAAAAATTATTTCATAAAAAATGTTCATTCCTAAATAAGTTTTACTTGGAAACGAAAATACATTTTTTTAATTATTTTATATTTTTTTCTTGATATTATTATTGAAATATAAACGCATTTACTATATTTTATTAATTTCTACACCAGATTTTGTATAAGGGTATTTAACGATGTTAATCATAAAAAAAATAATTACTTTTTATTATATACTCAATTTCACTTTTATATTTTAAATAATAAACCTACCTACTTATTAAATTACATACTACAATAAAATTATAAAACATTCATTCTTATAACACGTCCTTCATAGTAGAGTAAATAAAATGTGAGAATCATGCATATAAATAAAAACAAACAATAGAAAACAATACTAGTATATGTCACCCAAAATTATCTTATAAGGTCGTTGAAAGATAAAAATGTGTTAAAGTATTAAAAAATATATAATTATAAAATATTTTCGAAGATAAACTAACATTGCAAAAAATACATAAAAAATATTAGATTACAATCAGCAATACTTCTGCAACTCTTCAAACATCCTTGAAAAAGTCCAACAGTTTCAAGAAATATTTTAATTGTTCTCAGTCATTTATATTAATTAAATTATCGTTAATTTAGATCTGTGATAGTTTCTTTTTGTTTTGATCGAAGCATAGACTTACATACGTTTGGTATAAAAATAAATATTGTTATTATAACAATGTACACGCCTACAAACATTTTAATGAACTTTTAATAACACTCGACCAAAATTACGTCCGCAGACATTTTTTATCATTCTTTATTATGATTTTAAAAATGAGTAGCAAGATAATCATAATTACACGTATCAGGAGCTAAAACTTAATGTTGGCTCGACAAACATGTCATTATATTATTTACATTTTTTATAACATGTAAATTAAATATACAATGACATCAAATGGAAATTATAAATTAAAAATTAGTTATTATTCTTTTTAACTTGTAAATATTTCTGCAATGTTTCAATTATTTAAGTTTTTCTCAACAAATGTTTTTATCTTATCTACATATATATATATATATATATATATATATATATATATATATATATATATATATATATATATATCCCTCTTTCTCTCTCTCTCTCTATATATATATATATTTATCTATTACTGAAATTATATGTATTGAAGAATATTTTGTAAGGAGACTTGACAAACTATTATTTTGGTAGGAAAATAATTACGGGATTTTTTTATTTTTTTTTCTTCTAATTCTATTCTTAATCCTTTTTTCAGTGAAAATATCATTTCATCATATTCATGTTACTATCATTTTAAAGTGCGTTTTTCGGTCTGTATTTTGATAACATCTACTTTGATTTTATTATTAATTTCAAAATGAGCTATTAACTTGAAGATAGAAAAGAAGTAAATAATAGCATTTTTCGTATGAGTTCAAAACGAGTGGTTAATCAGCAGAAATTGCTCGTAAAATAAAAGATGCTTTTGGTCCGAGTACTGTTAAGGAACGTACGGTACAAGTGTGGTTTTAAAAATTTCGTACTTGAGACGAGAGCCTTCAAGATGAAGTAAGTCTCGGGTGTTTTTCTTCAGCTCATAACGACCAACTGAAGGAGTTAGTTGAATCAGAATCACGCACAACAATTCTAGAGCTTGCACAAAAGTGAGGCGTTAGTCATTCAACCACTTAAAACAGCTAGGAAAATCAAAAAATGGAAAAATGTACATGAATTTGAAGGACATATACCACAATTATTTTTCTACCAATCTAATATTTCTTTATATTTAACAGATTATATTTTTCCGAGTAAAAATTAATGTATATTATCTATGACTCAGTTTTCTACATGCAGCGATCAAAGTAATGATTTGTTTACAAGTGAATTTGTTATACATTTTGCAAACCACTAGTTTTTATGATGAAAAATGTACAATAAATGATTATTGATCATTTTTGATTGTCGTTTATGGAAAGTTAGATAGCAATGGCATCATCCATAAAGCGCCAAAGATGTTTCTTTATCTTATCGTTCTGAGAATGGTGCTATAAAATTAAAATAAGTAAAATCAAAACAGTAATTAATCTTATATAAAACATTTTCCTAACCATTAAACATATTTCTAGTTTGTATTAATTTTTTTTTGAATTTAATTTTTGTTAATAAAATTAATCTCTGTTAACGACATCTAGTTAGTCACAGAATATGATTATAGTATGTTATAAAATAAAATAATTACAATAACTGTTCATTCAAATCAAACAGTTATGAAATAATTGAAAACCGTATCAGATAATTCAAAGTCGTCTGATGAAATCAATAATTTCGTTCGATTCGTTTCGTTCGAAGAATTTGTCAAGTCCACGTAAAGAAAATATATTAACATTCCTTATTATAAACGTACTTGAATAACCTTAATAGAATAAAAAATAAATTTCGGTAAATTTTATACATTTATACTTGAAACAATCTCTTTAAATTACTGTGTAATAAATTAAAGTTATGACAGTATTATTTCTTTTTATTTTCTATTTATTTGTACAGCTATTTTTTTTATTTGGTTTTATATACAGATAAAACTATTTTTTTTAGATAATTTAAATAGATAAATATTTACTTATTTATAATTTCTGTATCAGTTTTTGCTTGCATTTAACTGAACGCATTGTTAAGATTGAAAATAATATTAAAATTATTAATAAAAAAAAAAACATTTTAATGTAAATTTACAATATTGACATTCATAGTTTTTTCTTTAAAAAAGATCAATTTTCTTAAATATAAAAAATATGTACACTGTAGTTCTGTTAGGTGTAGAAATTAATTCAATGTCTTTTTTATAGAAAATGAATGTTTATAAAAAAATGGAATAATTTTAATACTCAAAATATCCCTCATTATTTCGTGTACTAATTTGTTATATATTTGTAACAAAATAATTTTTTTTCCCAGATAGGGCTTAAGAATTACAAACTTTGATTTAATAAAACAGGTCTTCTACAACCATCATCTATACAGATTCCGGTTTTCGGGGCCTACAGCCTCAAGGAACTCAAGATACTCTGAAGGAAGTAACATTTACCTCATGAATAGCACCATCAAAGTCGCCAAAAAAAGTAACTAAATAAATATATATTATCTATCAAAACTTGACTAAATTATTGATATTTTGAGACTTTTCTTTAACCCTTTGACATACATTGACCTCTCTGAGATGCACGCAGATTTAGTTTGCTTTAGTGCAACTACAAAGCAAATATTAGAAAGAAATAATCATATATATTCCGTGTTAAGTGCGAACCATAAAAATGAACCCTGTAACTGTCTGTTTTATATTTGTACGAAAGTGAGGGTGTTTGTTGTTAGCAACTTTAAATGCTGTAAGTTGTCTTTACCTGACCATCCGACTCCCAAGAGACCTTCACAAAGTGAGTCCCAACTCGGTGGCAAGCAAAATTTGGGCATATTTTCCTGAACATATACTTTCCACTGGTAAAAAGCAACATCCTGTAAACAGATGTCACGTGTTCTCAAAAAATACTATAAGAAACGAAACGACTTGGCAGTGTAGAAAATGTCAAATGCCTCTACATTTACAAAATGTTTTGAAAAGTTTCATACTCTACAGGACTACCGAATTGCTGTTTAATTTGTTATTTAATTATTCTTTATTAATTTTGGTTATTATTATTATTCTTTAGCAATGTATAAATTTCTTTTCTTAGTTAAACTTACACAAATGTTAAGCTGAAAAATAAATAATATTCTTGATCATATAGAATTTCAATTAATTCGTATGTCAAGGGGTTAAAATATTTTCAGTATTAAAACTTGACTGAATGTATCTAAGAACATTCTATTTATTCATTCCAACTGCATTTAATACACATTGAAAATAAAAAAGAAATACAGTGATTATCACAATTTGTCTATTTTTTGTACTGTTAAAATGTATAAATATAAAAATAAACAAAAAATTAACAAAAAATGTGTACGTTTGATTAATTAAAATGAAACATATCAACTGCAAGTAAAGTATGTACATTTGCATTGAAAAATAAATAAGAAACTATATTGTATCTCTGTAATAACAGTAATTAGACTTTCGATTACTTTTAACAGACGTTTAACCTCAGTCGTATATTTTTATTAATTTTTACATTTACCAGAAAAATAAATGGTGAATATTATATATTTTAAGGAAAAAAAACCGTTCACCGACCAAACACTTTCAACTTAGTCACCTTGATACCTGTAGAGTACACACGATGGTTTGTCAAGTACGATAATAGAGCAATACTTCGGAATGAACTATATTGGGTCCGATATAACGTAATTGCATTTTTTGTATGCTTCAACAGATTTAGTATAAATAAGCACGATTTATTTGTAAGGGCATTAGTTGTTCAGTGATCACATCTAGTGAACTTTAATACGACGAAATGGCTTTTGTGTTCGTAAGTGGTCTACGATTTTAATTAGATATATATCGAGTGTTTTGAAAAATCATTTAAAAATCAGCATATTATATTCATTGATTGTCAGATAATGAGAATCGATATATTTAATTATTAATTTAATCAAAATTTGATTTGATATTGGTCGAATCGAAAATAATAGAAATAAAATTCTAAATTATTTTTCGTTTTTCAAATCTCACTTAAATTTCGATTTATAATTTAGATTTGTTTATTTTAAAATATAGAAAAAAATGGTAAAAACACGACTGTTTTATAAAGTTGATAGTAGGTTTAATAAAAATTAACTAGTTGAACTCACCATTCATTTTTTCTTAAGACAAATATATTTCTAGTCCATATTTTTGTTTCTTTCTGTTTAATATTTTTACTTTGAATATAATTTAATAGTCATATTTCATTATTGGAAATTTAAATTGAATATATATATATATATCAATAGTATTAAAAAATAATTTTTATAAATATTTATTAATTTAAATTAAAATATTTTCAAGATTTTTTCGTAAAATGAAAATAGTTAATATAATTGCAATTCAATATTTTTTTAAAAAATTAAAAAATTTAATTACGAGTAAAGAGAAATTATTTGTCATTTATATATATTTTTTTTAATTATCAATAATCATCATTTATTGATAATTAAAAAACACTTTTTTCATAAAAATTTTAATCATTTTCTTACTACTAATCATTTTCCAATATAATTTTATAACTAAATTGAATAATAAAAAAGAGTTTATATTTTCAATTAATTTCTTAATTTAATATTTATTATTTCTAAAAAAAACAATTATAATTGCTTGTTGAATAACATATGTTTACATTAACATCTCTATCTTAAAAGAATTTTCAGTCAAATAAATTGATTTTATATTTCTTCTTATGTACAGAAACTATTAAAAACATTTCTTTTTAAATATAATTATTTGGTGAAGTAACAATTTTTTTCAAGAAAAGTAATATCTAATTTATTAATATTACTGGGTGAATATGGAAAATTAAATTCATAAATTATTAATTGAAAATGAACAAATGTTTAAATGATACTTTTGAGCTATGAATTTTACATATTGTTTACTGTTATATTTTTTGTGATTTTGAACTGAGTTTTTAAAATTCAGTACATTATTTAAACATGATTTATTTTATTGGTTTGTAAAGAAACACCTCAAGTTAAAATCAAAAATGTTCATAAATATATATATATATATATATATATATATATATATATATATATATATATATGTATGTATATATATATCTGCATATATATATATATATACATATATCATATTATTTATTCGTCAAAAATAATCAACAGAGAATCCTAAAATTAAATTACAAATTCAATATTTATTACTGAGTAATTCTTTTGAGATATAGTTTGGCGACAGTACAATTAGTTTTTTTTTGACAATGACTACTAGTTTGAAAATTTTAAAATTTTTTGAGCAGATGTCTTCTAAATAAAACATATAAATTGAAATTATGTATAAAATGCGTAATGCTAAAGATTTAATCAATTTTTCATTATCTTGGAATTGAATTCTATTTCAAAAATATAAAGTGATTTTTATGACTATATTATCAGTTAATTATTTGAATCATTTTCTCCTCAGAACGTATATTTTGAATGCATAGTTGTGTAATATATATATATATATATATATATATATATAATGAGATACGGAATGTTTTCATGTTTTAATATAATAGTTATAAAATTCATGGTTCAGTTGATAAATGAAAAAAGTAAGAAAATGTAAACAGAATAGAAACTAATAAGATTTTTTGTTAACTATTGAAACACTCATAGATTGTTATAATTTATATATATATATATATACATATATACAAATCATATTTTTTTTATAAAAGGTAACTTTCTGCACACTTTCTCTGAGTGCCATCGCATCCGCTGGACTCCTTCCAGCATATGGAGATGGACATCTTGGTTTGGGATATGGTGGTGGACATGAACATGGTTATGGAGGCGCTTATGTTGTTCCAGTAGCTGTTGGTCATGATGTTGGTCATGCGGTTGATTATCATGTAAGTGATATTTTTAAATTTTGATTTATAATGATACATATATTAATTTGAGGAAAAGCAAAATTATTCATTTGTAAATTAATATGTATTTCAACAGTTCATAAATTTTTATTTTCATTTTTTACTGAAATAACCCTGAGGGTAATTTATTTCTATTGTGCACTTTATGTAATAAAATAATTTAATGTATGGACTGGTGTCTCTTTATTAACACCGTATCATAAATTGTGATTATATTGTGTGAAAATAAAAGTAAGCCTAATTTTTGTTAATTACGAATTGTATAATTCAAAAATTTAATATATTTAAATATATGTTTTAGTAGTACAGACTTACTTATAAATTTTGAAGGATTTTTAAGATTACTAAGCGCATTTATGTTATTAAGTCTGACTTGATTTCAAATCTTTGTAGTAGATTTTTTTATACATTCTTGCAGATTCATAATAATATTAATAATATTATTTCTTTACATTAAAAAAATATAAAATTTGATAATCGTGAAAATTAATATTATAAAAGGTAATATATTTTAATTTTCTGCCAGAAATTAATTATTTTATTCAGTGTACCTTCAAAAATAAATTGAAACTAATAATAAATGGCACTGAGAATATTTCTAGAGATATAAAAACTTATAGGGGGTTTAACATTGTATAAAAATACAGTTTGAATTATTATTTAAATAGCGGTATTATTTAGACCGTGGTTCAAATACTTTAAAGAAATCTAAATCTGAAATCAGTCTTTATCTTCCTAGCCCATAAGAATTATATTCAAATTATAATTTCTAATGTTTTGTTTTTTCATTAGTATTATACTGTTTATCTATTTTATCAAAGGATTAAAGAATTCTAACAAAAAAATTGAGAGTTTAAAAAAACTGTAGTTTAAATATTTTATTGTAATTTTTTTATTTTTTGAACTATAAAAAATATATAAATTAATATATCTGATTTATGTAATGTTCAGTACTCAAAATATTCTCAAAATTAACCTCTTTATTTTAAGAGGTTTATTTTGAAAAGCGTTCTAAAAACGAAATAAAATAAATTATTATTATAATTTATCCTTGAAAGTAAATTATTCTTTTTATGTACTTATTGTCACTGGATATATATATATATATATATATATATATATATATATATATATATATATATATATCGTGTGAAATCTGATATTGAACAATATTTAAATATTATTTTCCATGTCATAATGAATTTAAATAATTATTTTTTTTAGTTAACATATATGTGTATATATATATATATATATGTATGTATAGTAATAAAAAATAATGATCTTTAGACTAACGAGCATAAATTTAGAGAAGTATGTGAAAATAAATAATCAAGTTAATTTATTTCATTAAAATTTACTTTGTAGCATAATGAATTTTATGTGCCTTTTTGAACAATTGTGCGTCATTTTAAATAGAACAATTTAATTAAAAATTGTATGTTATACTCGTACAGATCTACAATCAAGTATGAATTTATGGTTTATCTGATAAAAAAAATTTTTTTTATGATCCGGATTTGTTGAGATGTTTAAAAGATTAGCAAATAAGCGTTTATATGGGAACATTATTTTATTTTATGAAACAAATTTAAGAAATTAAGCATTATGATTACATTTGATATAAATGATTTAGTATAAACGTATAATTCGTTATTTTTATATTTTTTCTTCTATTAATTTTAGTCTTATCCCAAATATTCATACAACTATGGAGTTGCTGACGGTCATACCAGTGATGTAAAATCACAAACTGAAACTCGTGATGGAGATCATGTTAAAGGACAATATTCTCTTGTAAGTTTTTAGTTATATACAATATAGCATTTATTTCATAAGCAATGTAGAATGAATTTAATTCTATTAAAAATAAATTTTAATTAAACAATTGCAGTAATCGTTACAATCAATTATTTAACAGAGACAACATTTTTACTGGCTTTATTGAGATCATATTTTCCAATTAAAATATTAAATCATTAAAAATATGTTGGCTAAAAGGATGATTTTTATAGAAATTGTAGTTTTTTTAAATATGTAGGTTTATAATTCTTTTGTTTATAATATTTAGGTTGAGCCCGATGGTTCCGTCCGCGTTGTTGACTACTCTGCTGATGACGTAAACGGTTTTAATGCTGTTGTTAAGAAAATTGGACCAAGTGTTCATCCAGCTCCTGTAGCTAAAGTAGCAGTCGCACCAATTGCAGTAGCTGCACCAGTAGCTGTCCATGGAGGATATGGTGGACACGGTGCATATGGTGGATATGGAGGATATGGAGGTTATGGCGGTGCCATCTCCAAAGTAGCTATCGGTGGACTTGGTCATGGTTATGGTCTTGGATACGGTTCAGGTCTTGGCCATACTTCAGGATATGGATACGGAATCGGTCATGGTTACGGACATGGACACGGACACGGATACGATCACGGATATGATCATGGATATGATCATTATTAAATTGTTTTTTAAATAAGACAATAAGAATAAAGAAAAAATGTTGCTACATTGACAGTGTGATAGTCAGAATACATTAACAGAATACCATTTGATATTTATTTAAGTAGAGTTTTTATTTTTGTACATACGGCACGGAACACTGCACCGCACTGCACTTCTAAACGCACTTTTTTTTTCTTTTGTAACCTTTTATTTTCACTAATTTAATTATTTATTTATTCTGTAATTAATTTCTATCCACTGTCGTCTTTCAACAATGCATTGTTTTCAGTATTATTCTTAGATCATACCTGACATTTCTCGCAAATATGTTCGTTTATAATGAATGAAATTTTATTAATTTTGTAATGCAAATAATTTATATTATAAAAAAAAATAAAAAATAATTTAATAAATAAAGAATAAATTTTTATTTTTGTTCCTAATTATTTTAATGAAATATTAATAATTATTTTTGTCAAAAAAATTAGAGTAAATATAAAAAAAAATTTCTCTAATTTCTAAATCAACAGTCAAAAAAGATGCACAAGTACAATATATCCAACAATATTTATACTTTCAATCCACATTCAATTTCATGCAAAGAAAACCATATTAGTTTATATAATTATTTGAAACTTTTGTTTAAATAGTGATATAAAATTTGTGATTAAAGGGTTTTCAGTTGATAAATAAAAATAGTTTATTGTAATATTTGTTTACATGACGGAGTGAGAAGAAAAGTTTCCGATCTAGGAAGGAAAATAATAAACTGGGAGAAAAATTGTTCTATTTTTCGACAAAGTCTCATTTTAACTCAATACACTTATTTCAACGATATTCAAGAGCATTCATGCATTCCTTATAGCCCATTTCTTCAAAATAGGAGTTTGTGGTGGCAATCACTTCGAAATTCGAGGCGTTCTTTTTACTAGAGTGACACATTTTGAGGTTCGGATACAGACTAAAGTCCAATGACGCCAAGTCTGGTAAGTAAGCCGTATGAGGCAGCAATTTGAGGTAGAATTGTTGAATTTTAGCAATTTCCATAACAGACTTATGACAATCCTATCCACCCCATTCTCGTATATTAAATATAATGAAATTACTGAATGGCCAACAACAAACAGAAATTAATTTTAGATTAAATAATGACAAAAAATCGAATTTTAAAAATATACTTTTATCTACATATATATATATATATATATATATATATATATATATATATATATATGTATATATATATACATAAATATACATATACATATATATATATATATATATATATATATATATATGTATATATACACAAATATATATACACACATATATTTATATATACATAAATATACATATATATATATATATATATATATATACATAAATATATATATATATATATATAAAGTGGTTAAAATAATAAAAATGACAAATGTTATAATCTAGAATTTACAGCACTACACGAAGTACTTTATATTAAATTCCAATTAATGTTTTAGTTAATCGAATAAACGAGGACAAAAATCTGTCAGATGCACATCTAAGATATTTATTTCATAATTATCTTGAAAATAATAATAATATTTTATAATATAATTTGTCTTTGATATACCATTTATTTGAGTTTGAATATATATATATATATATATATATATATAAATATATATATATATATATATAAATATATATATAAATATATATATATATATATATAAATATATATATATTAAATTCTCAAAATGGTTATACAATAAAGACTGTGATTCTGATTTAACCAACACCTTCATAAGGACGCCTACGACCTTTTTTATCTTCTCGTCCCCAGCATAAAATTTTTAGAACCACCATTGCATCGTACATTCCTTAAAAGTACTCACACCAAAAGCATTGTTTAGTTTACAAGCAGTTTCTGGTGCTTTGCAACTCATTTGCTTCTTTTCATCATTAATTCAATAGCCCACTTTCAAGTAAAATTAACAATAGCACCAAAGTCAATGTTACCAAAACAGAGACCGAAAATGCACTATAAAATGATATTAACATGAACAGGATGAAATCTCACTTTCATTGAAAAAAATAAGGTTAGAAATCAAAAAAAAATCGCAATTATTTTTCTACCAACAAAATATTTATCTAAGATAGAAAGAGAGAGTTGATTTTTAAAAATATTTCAATTATTATTTTCACTCAGCATTGTGTTTCTTCACAATTATCGTTGTAATTTTTAACTACTTTATTATATTAAATGATATTTACTTTGTCTTTATCTATCTTACATGTATCAAATAAAAGTTTGAACAAATTTCAACAATGTTAGTTAATTATTTATAAAATTTAAATTCGGTATTGTTTTGCTTCTTTTATTTGTGTACAAAAAGAGAAATGAAAATATTTTTTTATAAGAAAAAAATAATTGCATTTCTCTGTTGTGTTTGTAAATTATAGTATAAAATAATCACTTTAATATTTATTATCTTGGATCAGTACAAAAGTTCGTATACGATTTGAAATTGAAACTGGTGATTATTTTTCGTAGAAAACGCTTTTATTAATCAATTATGTATTCGCCATCGTTTTCTGTAACGCTTAGGCGACTGCTGGATTCCTCAGATGGATCCAGCAGAACCCATTTCATTAATTTGTGGAGATATTTAAACTGTTGTGAGGAATTTATGATAACCATTTGGTATTATAAGACAAGTTATATACTTTTATATAAATTAAGTCACATATATTTAATTAGTATATGAACAAAAATATATTTCGTCGAAATTAATTGAATGTTTTAAGCAGGAAAAACTTTTCAATACTATTTTTTAACCAATCATAATGTTTAATGATTAAGTATGAAATAAAATGCTAATTAAATTCAATTTAACACTATAAACTATTCTTTTATAGAACGATAAAAATTATTTAATGCTATTTTTAAATCTATTTGATTGCATATTCTCTTATTTATTATATTGTATTTATGATTGCACTTGTCTATAAAGATTTCATAACTTATTAACCTTGATAGTTACGTTCATATACATCAAATATTAGATTGAAATTTCATTTGAAATTTACGACCAAAAGACTAAAAGAAATGCAAATACTCTTTCTTATATATCTATCACGAAGATTATTTGTTCATTTTTATTTAACCTTCTGTTGAATATAAATAATTTGTCACATACAATAAGAGCGGAATTTGTAATATTTTTCCCTTGATATGAGAAAATACTGTTACATATAAATCATGAATAAACAGTTAATCTTCACGTCAACGAAAAAAAAATGTTACAAAATACGTTATTCTTGTACATAATAGATAAATTGCACTTGATGAAAGGTTAAACAAAAATAAACATAGCGATGAAGTAAACTGTGAGGTAGTTTTTAAATTGAAAAACAGAAATATTGACCATAAACTATAAAAAAACTAAAATAGTGTATAAAATTACTGATAAGTGTACACAATATTTCGTATTTTTTTAAAAAAATAAAACAACGAACAAAAAAAAGGTATAAAAAAACTTACCCTTTGTTAGCAGTATCGTGATGTTATTTTCGGCTCAATTCACTTTTATTTATTTATATTACTAACCAATTTATTTATAAAATTAAATTATTAAACAATATTATTTAAATATTATTTGCAGCACTTTATTTAAATTACACAGGTTTCATGTGTATCATTATACTTTAAGTTAATAAAAGAGAGAAAATAAATATTTTTCTCGAAAAAATATTATGCAATACATGTATATATATTTAAAATTTTAATAGAATAAAATATATGTACAGACAAACACAATGTATTCATATTACATTTGAAAATATCATAGTTTTCATTCGGCCTACAATGATGTAATTGAATTTATTGTAACAACATTTAGAACTGATATTTTGTTCGTATGATGAATTAGTTACGTAAATCTCTCAAAACTTTTAGAGATAAATCGAAAAATCGATCATTTCCTTAGTTGACTTTGTGTGTGTTCATACGTACTGCTGCGTAGTGTGATAATAAATTTATTTGTGAGTATTGATTTTTTTATTTTGATTATTAATCTATAATTGTGTGTGCACATTATTAAAGTATTATTTCAAATACGTAATTTTGATAATCTGATATAAATTAAAAAATATTTAAATATTATCAAAAATAATTTAACAGTGTATATACATTGATATATGCATATGTATATTGATGAAATTACATTTATTGAAATTGTTTTGTACAAACCATATATTAAAAGATGAATTGTATAAAACATTCGATTCCTTAAAATAAATCGATAAATCGATCTTCAGTTTATCATTTGATAGTGTGTGCATTTGTATAGAAACACTTTCTAAATTAATGTTTTCTTGTCAGTGATTATCATTTTTAAACATTTATTTGCTTAAGTATATGTGTGCATCATATTATTTGTGAAATGAATTTCAACTGCAATAAAAATATTTAATTTAGAAACAATCAATAATATTTGATTTAAAACGCAGATTTTAAGTTTGTATTCCAAATTGTGTTAAATTATGAAAATATCAGTTATTTGGTCTTTTCTTAATATTCTGGACGTATCGTTCTTATAACAAATTCAAAATGGCTGCCATCTTTTTGATATATTTAGTTCACATTTGTATTAATATTTTCAATAAGACTATACTGAACGTTATGTTTGATTCTTATTACAATTTTATTTGATTCTAAATGTATTCCACATAATTTTAATATTTCATTCCATATTGTTTTGTAGAAATTAATATATAGTAATATATATATATATTTTTTTGAAAAAATATGACAGATTATTTGACTTGTATCAAGGTCGGCCATATTTGTGATGCAGATAGTATTAAACAGCCCATGTCTGTTTCCGAAAGGCCAGTGACCTTTTTGGTTTAGAAGGAAAATTTTTTTTTTTTAGTGTTGGCTACACTTTTTCCAATATTAAATACATTTATCGAAAATTAACGGGTTTTCTTTCTCTCATTTACAGATTCAAGTTCGACATCTTCGCTTCTTTTCGTTCGTATTTAATATTAGTGCTTATTTTTTCTAAACCTTATTTTATTTTTAATATTTTTCATTTAAATTTTAATAATCATAAATTAGAATTTTTTTAAATATTATATTTCTATAAAAGTTTTTTATTTTTTTGTTTCAATTTCATTTTAATTCAATTTGATTTTATGGTAGTATTGATACATTAGCATACTTTTGATATTTTCATACAAATTATTTTCATTTTTGTTAAATTTATTCTTGAATAACTCTTTCAATTGATATTTAAAATAAAGTGATGTGATAGTGTGTGTGTGAAAGTGACGTCGAGATCATCGAGGGATAGGTTAGGCCGAGATCAGCGTAAAGGAGCGATATTCGCTACACAGGTTTTATATATATATATATCAGTTGGGCTGTACACGCATCGCAAATTCGTTTTTACCTCCCTATTAATTAGTTAGTTTTGCCATCGATATTGTTTTAAGTTTTTATATTTTTTTGATTTAAATATTAAATTTAATAAAACGATATCATGGTGTGTATATATATATATATATGTTTGTTATTTTTTATACACAGTAGGTTGATTCTGAATTGATGGTCTACAATATATAAGATGTTATATTGCTTGATTGTCAATTTTGTTTTCAACACACGGAGTTTTCAAGGTGGATGAATTGCTGTACAGTGAAATTGAAACCTTGACTCCTCGCTTTTTTTACACATGATTTTCAGCGTTAGGTTAGGCTGCTATTTAGCAGTTTTAGATAGTTACGCATATATTAATCCGCTTCACGGGTTGTATATGTCGTTTCACCTTGTAGCAGGTGTAGATAGGTAGGATTCGTCGTTGAAGGTACTTTCGATGAATCCTATAGATTATGAATGTGTTTTTTATGAATTTCAGGCCTTTTTTTCAGGTTCCGAACGTCGACCCTTTCAATTAGTATTTAATTTCTTTTAATAATTTTAAAGTAACTTTTTGCTTGATTTAATTAAATTTTTCAGTTAACTTAGTTTTTTTCTTTGATTTTATTGAATTAATTTTAATTTCTAGTTTAATAGTTAATTTTTTGAATTTAAACTTTTAGTATTTGCTTTTTTATTTTGAGTGTTAGTTTTTTGATAGTAATTTAAAAGTAATTGTAATAAAGTAGTTTGTAGTAAAAGTAAATTATTTTTTAAGTTGCCTTTATCATCGAAATGAAGACCACGAGGAGCAGATTCTTCTGGGGTAATGGTACAAATGGTATCATTACCCATCATAAATCAAAACTGTTATGTTTCATACTAGAACTTGCATATAAAGATACCAATACGAGTGATAACAAGTTTTGGGATCGTGTATGTAAGGTTCGCTTTGATTCATAATTAGTTTGATTTAATTATATTTTCCCTTGAATTTGCGCTTGCATTGTGTACAGCTCTATTATTATATAAGTATGCGCTGTTAGTGAACTGGATAAATTCGTACAGTTTTATCAGATGGGTGAACATTTTATATTGAATATATAAATATATGTAATATAAATATACGTAATTGTTTTTTTTTTTAATTTGCGATGATTATTGCAAATTTAAAGTTTAAATCTATTAATGAATTTAGAACTGCTGATATGGGTCGCAATATTATATTTTATCATTTTACTCTAGATTTATTCCAGATATATCCAATTCAATATAAAATTGTTTGGTTAAAGTCTGATAAAATTCGCGTAACGTTAAAATTTGATCAAAATGGTAAACTATTTAAATAGAAAAAATAATTGATAAACTTTAGAAAATACAATTGAATTGTTATCAAATATTTTTGTTTTTAATAATTATCGTGTGATAGTTATTAAAATATAAATATTGGTCACAAGTCATGCATTTATAAAATTTACAATTACTTTCTTCAGTTTAAAGAGTTTTATTAAATTTTGATTAAATTCTCGGAGTGAAAGAATTATTATCGAAGATAACCAGAGAGTAAGAAATATTGGTTTTATTTTTTTTATATAAAACATAAAAATTTACTTTGTTTCAGATTCGAAGCTTAGTCAAGAAGTCCTACTGGATTAAAATTTTTTTATTTAAATATTATATTTTGCTACTAACAATTTTAAATGTTTCAGATACAGGATAATCATCATCAATCTATATATTTCAAATTTATTAGTATTTCAAAATATAAACAATTAGTAAAATAGTTTATTTCAAATTACTTTTTTACAACTGCTTGCATATTAACAAAAATCAATAAATAATTCCCCTTTTTCGAACAAATATTAATATTAACGTAGACATTCAAATATTTAATTTATTCACAAATTTAAATAAATTTCCGCCCTTCAAGAAAAGCTGGTTCGATAATGGATCTTCAATAAACATGGTAAAATTAACTTTAATATAAAATGCGCTGATTATTTAGTTCATTTTCATATCAAAAAAAAAGAAATCAGTATATTAGTTGGTGCTATTTTGGAATTATTGAGTTAAATATAAGAGTTTAATTTTTATCTCAAAATGTGTACATCAAAATTTTTCACTACTTTTAATAAATTACTTTAATATCCCCATATGTTAAAAAAATAAAAAAATATTTATAACAAAATTTAATTTTACACATATAATTACTTACGAATTTATATTCGTTTGCACACACACATACATACATATATATATATGTGTGTGTGTTTGTTAATTATTTTTCATTACAGATATGAAAATACCAGATTTCCATTCGGTTATTTTCGTTAGTCGATCAATAAAAATAAAATTAATACAATGAATGTGCTTTTGATAAAACATTATATATATATATATATTTAACTCAACAAATATTTCTACTAAACGCAATAATTCTAAATTATATATTTTTAATTTAATTCTTTACAAAAATTAATTGAAGTATATTTTTATTTATCGACTTACTAGATGCTTTTTACTGCATATTTTCCAATGTAAGTATCATCATGATTGTAAATGTTTATTATGAAATAAGGTGAATATGGAGTTAAATTATTTTATATAAGTATGTACTAGAATTAAACACAGTATTTGCGTCATTTCTATTAATAATTTAATTATATATTTAAAATAATTTCATCTTATTTCTAATAACTTACTATTATAAAAATATTTTATTTCATAACACCGTATCTCCAAAAAATAAATGTCACAAACTAAAAATTTTCTTGCAGATTCAAGGGTTCTGATTAAGTTTTTGTTAATATTTCATTCCAAACGGTTTTACAAAATGTCTATTATAATTTTTTAAAAATATATTTTGTTTGAAAAAATATAACAAACTGGGATATTTGACTTGTTTCATGGTGGGCCATATTTGTGATGCAGATAGTATTGAGAAGTCAGTCTTTTTCCAAAAGGTCAGTGACCATTCTGGTTTAGAAGGAAAATTTTTTTTAGTATTGACTACACTTTTTCAAATATTAAATACATTTATCGAAAATTAACATGTTTTCTTTCTCATTTACAGATTTAATTTCGATATCTTCGCTTCTTTTCGTTCGTATTTAATATTAGTGCTTATTTTTTCTAAACCTTTTTTATTTTTAATATCTTTCATTTAAGTTTTAATAATCATAAATTAGATTTTTTTAATATTATTTCTATAAACGATTTATTTTATTTTTTTTTGAGTCAATTTTATTTTAATACAATTTGATTTTATCGTAGTGTTGATACATTAGCATACTTTTGATATTTTCATACAAATTTTCATTTTTGTTAAATTTATTCTCGCATAACTCCGCTTTCAATTAATGTTTAAAATAAAGTGATGTGATAGTGTGTGTGTGAAAGTGACGTCGAGATCATCGAGGGATAGGTTAGGCTGAGATCATCGGAAAGGAGCGACAAACGCAACACAGGTTTTTTTTATATATTACAGTTGGGCTGTACACGCATCGCAAATTCGTTTTTACCTCCTTATTAATTAGTTAGTTTTGCCATCGATATTGTTTTAAGTTGATTTAAATTTTTGATTTAAATATTAAATTTAATAAAACGATATCATGGTATGTGTATATATATATGTTTTGTATTTTTTATACACAGTAGGTTGATTCTGAATTGATGGTCTACAATATATAAGATGTTATATTGCTTGATTGTCAATTTTGTTTTCAACACACGGAGTTTTCAAGGTGGATGAATTGCTGTACAGTGAAATTGAAACCTTGACTCCTCGCTTTGTTTACACATGATTTTCAGCGTTAGGTTAGGCTGCTCTTTAGCAGTTTTAGATAGTTACGCATATATTAATCCGCTTCACGGGTTGTATATGTCGTTTCACCTTGTAGCAGGTGTAGATAGGTAGGATTCGTCGTTGAAGGTACTTTCGATGAATCCTATAGATTTCGAATGTGTGTTTTTTATGAATTTCAGGCATTTTTTTCAGGTTCCGAACGTCGACCCTTTCAATTAGTATTTAATTTTTCTTTTAATAATTTTAAAGTAACTTTTTGCTTGATTTAATTAAATTTTTCAGTTAACTTAGTTTTTATCTTTTTCTTTGATTTTATTGAATTAATTTTAGTTTCTAGTTTATTAGTTAATTTTTTGAATTTTAACTTTTAGTATTTGCTTTATTATTTTTAGTTAGTTTTTTGATAGTAATTTTAAAGTAATTGTAATAAAGTAATTTGTAGTAAAAGTAAATTATTTTTTAAGTTGCCTTTATCATCGAAATGTCGACCACGAGGAGCAGATTCTTCTGGGGTAATGGTACAAATGGTATCATTACCCATCATAAATCAAAACTGTTATGTTTCATACTAGAACTTGCATATAAAGATACCAATACGAGTGATAACAAGTTTTGGGATCGTGTATGTAAGGTTCGCTTTGATTCATAATTAGTTTGATTTAATTATATATTCCCTTGAATTTGCGCTTGCATTGTGTACAGCTCTATTATTATATAAGTATGCGCTGTTAGTGAACTGGATAAATTCGTACAGTTTTATCAGATGGGTGAACATTTTATATTGAATATATAAATATATGTAATATAAATATACGTAATTGTCTTTTTTTTTAATTTGCGATGATTATTGCAAATTTAAAGTTTAAATCTATTAATGAATATAGAACTGCTGATATGGGTCGCAATATTATATTTTATCATTTTACTCTAGATTTATTCCAGATATATCCAATTCAATATAAAATTGTTTGGTTAAAGTCTGATAAAATTCGCGTAACGTTAAAATTTGATCAAAATGGTAAACTTTTTAAATAGAAAAAATAATTGATAAATTTTAGAAAATACAATTGAATTGTTATCAAATATTTTTGTTTTTAATAATTATCGTATGATAGTTATTAAAATATAAATATTGGTCACAAGTCATGCATTTATAAAATTTACAATTACTTTCTTCAGTTTAAAGGGTTTTATTAAATTTTGATTAAATTCGCGGAGTGAAAGAAGAATTATCGAAGATAACCAGAGGGTAAGAAGGATTGGTTTTATTTTTTCTATATAAAAACATAAAAAATTACTTTGTTTCAGATTCGAAGCTTAGTCAAGGAGTCCTACTGAATTTAATTTTTTTTATTTAAATATTATGTTTTGCTACTAACAGAATTTTAAATGTTTCAGATACACGATAATCTTAATCTTTATATTTATTAGTATTTATTAGTATTTAAAAATATAAACAATTGGTAAAATATTTTATTACAAATTACTTTTTTACAATTGCTTGCATATTAACAAAAATCTTTAAATAATTCCCCTTTTTCGAACAAATATTAATATTAACGTAGACATTCGAATATTTAATTTATTCACAAATTTAACTAAATTTCCGCCCTTCAAGAAAAGCTGGTTCGTGTATGGATCTTCAATAAACATGGTAAAATTAACTTTAATATAAAATACTTACATAGGAATGTTCAAAAAATACATATATCCCACAAAATAAAAATATTCTTGTAGATTCAAGGATTCTGATTTCGTTTCCGTGTTTCAATGGATCAATAAATATTTTTAAATCTGTTGTAAAATAACTTTCAATTACAATTTGCCCATACTTCGTTATATAAGTAACACTTTTAAGCAGATATTATACAAGAAAATATTCATTATTACAAAATATAATAAATAGGAAGATTATATATATATATATATATATATATATATATATATATATGTGTCTATATATATATATATATATATACACAGTAATCACAAGTAAATTTTCATGTCAGATTGTCTCATTAACTTAAATAACTTCTATATTAAAGTTTATTGATCGATTCGACAAAGTTTCTACTAACTTTATGCCTCCAAGATTCTACATCGACATCATCTCAGAGGTGAATGGTTATACAAATAGTACAACTACCCCAAAATAGATTAGGGTGAACATGTAGTTTATTTTCTAGGTTGAACTGTAGTGTATTATAGATAATAGTTTAATATAACTAATGACAGGTTGTAAACCCTTTGAAGATGACTGATTTTATTTTAAAAAGCTAATAGTTCACCTATATATATATATATATATTTCATATTCATAATTAGATTTTGATTTCATACACATTTTTTAATATTTTTACTAATACATCTTTGATATTTCCGAAATATCGATATTTTATTCGAAAGTCATGGAGAAAGGATCATAAAAAGTAATCAATTTCACCAAAATATTGCTTAAATCTAGAAGCAATGTAGAAGAAATTCTATCTTTCGTAAAATTATTATTGTACTTTTTTATTAATAAATATTTGACTGTTTCAGAAAATAATATATAATTTTTCGAGTTATGTGCCACAGTTAAAAGAAATATATTTGTACTAAGAAATATTCCATAATAATTCAATATTAAGCCATTCATTACTAGAAGATAATAAAATGTACAGTATGAGGAAAACAATGTGATCAAATCATGTTTTTAGATGGCTTGACAAGAATAAATCAAAAGTACAAATCAGCTACCAATCTAACCAAGAAGAAATTTCTAAAAACTTAGCGCTAATAGGGATTTGTTAATTTATTTGCTTTTATTGATAAATGTTTGAATGTTTTAGGAAATATTTTCATGCTACATGGAATAATTTTTAGGAATATGTATTTTACGACATATGAATTTGTATGAGATTTGTGGGAAGTTTAACGACGAATACAATTAAGTAGACAGCATTAGTTGGATTGTAAATGTATAAAAGTTGTAAAGTATTCGTATTATTGGGAAAGAAGAATTAAACTAATGAAGAGATTTGTTGAAGAAGAATGTTTGGTGTATATGTTGTGCATGTGAAAGATAAAGCAGATTTTATTTCATCTCATCTTAATTTGACATATTAACAACATTTGAAGAGAGAATATGAATTGCATATAGATTCGTTTTCTTTCTTTTTTATTTTCAGAGAATTTGCTAATCATTTTTAATTTCAGATTTGTTTAATCCTTTTTAATTTCAGATAAAATAATAAAAAAATATATTAAAAAATGGAATGTTGATGTTAAAATCTATACAATCTATATAAGTTTGAAGTATTTGAGAATATATTATGAATATAAAATGGCTGGATGAAAATAATTAATTGGTTAATCGGTTTTAAAACTACGGCTGTAAACAGAAAAATGTTTCTGATTTAACTAAGAACTATTGAAGAAAACCGAAAAGAAAACATGAACAACAAATTGTTTTTTCTGGTTATAAATTTTCTTAAATATTTGTTTTTGATTTTCAGGATTGATAAAATAAATCTTCAATAATTGAAGATAAAGCAGATTTTATTTCATCTCATCTTAATTTGACATTAACATTTGAAGAGAGAATATGAATTGCGTATAGATTCGTTTTCTTTCTTTTTTATTTTCAGATAATTTTCTAATATTTTTGAATTTCAGATTTTTGTCTAATCATTTTTAATTTCAGATAAAATAAGTAAATATATTAAAAAAATGGAATGTTGAAGTTAAAATCGAAACAATCTATATTTTAAGTTTAAAGTATTTGAGAATATGTTATGAATATAAAATGGCTGGATGAAAATTATTAATCGGTTAATCAGTTTTAAAACTACTGCTGTACACAAAGAAAAATGTTCTTGATTTAACTAAGAATTATTGAAGAAAACTGAAAAGGAAACATGAACAAAAAGTGGTTTTTTCTGGTCATAAATTTTATTGGATATGTTTTTGATTTTCAGGGTTTATAAAATAAATCTTCAATAATTGAAGATTAATTAAGATGAGATGAAATAAAATCTGCTTTGACATATTAACAACATTTGAAGAAAGAATATGAATTGGCTATTGATTCGTTTTCTTTCTTTTTTATTTTCAGATAATTTGCTAATCTTTTTTCATTTCAGGTTTTTGTCTAATCATTTTTAATTTCAGATAAAATAATAAAAAAATATATTAAAAAATGGAATATTGATGTTAAAATCGAAACAATCTATATTTTAAGTTTGAAGTATTTGAGAATATATTATGAATATAAAATGGCTGGATGAAAATAATTAACCAGATAATCAGTTTTAAAACTACTGCAAAATGTTACACAAAGCAAAATGTTCTTGATTTAACTAAGAATTATTGAAGAAAACCAAAAAGGAAATATGAACAACAAACTGTTTCTTCTGGTCATAAATTTTCTTGAATATTTGTTTTTGATTTTCAGGATTGATAAAATACATCTTCAATAATTGAAGATTAATTAAGATGAGATGAAATAAAATCTGCTTTGGTATATTAACATTTGAAGAAAGAATATGAATTGGCTATGGATTCGTTTTCTTTCTTTTTTATTTTCAGATAATTTGCTAATCTTTTTTCATTTCAGATTTTTGTCTAATCATTTTTTATTTCAGATAAAATAATAAAAACATATATTAAAAAAATGGAATATTGAAGTTAAATCAAAACAATCTATATTTTAAGTTTGAAGTATCTGAGAATATATTATGAATATGAAATGGCTGGATGAATGTAATTAACCGGTTAATCAGTTTTAAAACTACTGCTGTACCCAAAGAAAAATGTTTTTGATTTAACTAAGAATTATTGAAGAAAACCGAAAAAGAAACATAAACAACAAACTGTTTTCTCGTGTCATAAATTTTCTTAGATATTTATTTTTGATTTTCAGGATTGTTAAAATACAGTTTCAATAGTTGAAGATAAATTAAGATGAGACGAAATGAAATCTACTTTGTCATATTAACACAACATTTGAAGAGAGAGTATGAATTGCGTTTGGATTTTTTTTATGGAAGGTATAATGAGTGTCAAATTATTTAGACTGATTGGTAAAACTTCAATAATTTGTTTTTTTTTTTAAATTATAACTCTTAGCTAGCTTAGGTTTAGCTTTTTGGATTTATATTAATTTACTATCTTCGTTTCAATTCACTTAACTTTAATATCAATTTAACTATAAAAGTACTTTTTGGATTAAGCTTGAATATTTCTAATTGTATTTACTTTTATTTAAAGAGCTTCTTTTCTTTATTGCTACATCTACTAAATTATTAGGGCTACAATGCATAGAGTAGGATTGATTCTTTAGAGAATCAATATGTTAGGTCTTCTACACGTCTGCAACCTCAACGTGGTGTAGAAGTGGCAACGTACATAGAATATTCCTAAATGAAAATGTATAAGTATTTTTTTTTATTTAAACTTTTTTCTTTAAGTTAAATATTAGTTACTAAAATTTCATTAAATGTTTTATGTACGGCTAATGCAGACTTCCATATATATTTTTTTAGATATTTTATCAAATTTGACAGCATTTGAAGAAACAACCGTGGTACACATCAATGTGATTTTTTTAAATTTTATTCATCAAAATATTCTTTTCGATTAAAAACATAATTGGTACGTATAAATATATTAATTGTATCTGTACTTTTGTTACTACTGATTTTAATGTTGTCATTGAATGTTTTGTATTTGTATATACAGTTAATAAAAATACAACTCTTAATTCATTTCTAGAAAAAAAAATAGTGTATATTTAGTTTATATAATAAACAATTCAGATTATTTTTTGATTCAAAATGTTTTTTTTGAATGTGGTAAAAAGTAAAACAAGATTATATATATATATAATTCATAGCCAAAATTACATTCGAATTAATGTTTAAATTTGACTAAAACATGAAATTTGCTAATTAATATTGGATTTCTTAATGTTTTAACAACACACGCATATATATATATATATATAAAAAATCATTATATTTAATAAATTTCCAGGTCAGTTTGGTAAAAAATTTTTTTTTCGCTCAACTATTTAGTTTTCTAAAAATTCAATATCCATCCAAAAGTAAGTTAACAATTTATTATAAAAGTAATGAAAGTGTGATGTCTCATAGGTTTCCAACTAATAAAAGTTAACCTTTGTTTTTAGAAATGTTTTTTTTCAAAATTATCTCCAACAATTTTTCTAAATTCATTATGTTCTTCGTTTATCATATTATACATGCATATACTAGGTCTAGAAATTAATTCGGTGCCGTTTTTTATAGAAAATGAATGTTTCATTACGGAAAAATGAAACTAACTTCCTCAATCTCCCATTATTTTGTGTAAATTTTCTTTGTTTGTGGAGTAACTAACAAATCCCTTGTCGAAGAAAAAAAGAGAGCTTTGAGTTTATTGAAGTTGTATTACACTATTTTAGCATTTTTTCATATTTTATAGGATACAACAAATTTCCTCAAATCTGCAAAAATCACTTCTCCCCCTTTGATAAAATTTTTTTTAACTGGAATGCGAGAAGTATAAAATTCCTACTAATATACTGTTTTTAGGACGCCAACGAGTTCACTACTGTTTTGTGAAGTTTTGTTAACTGTTTGGATAAGATATATATTGTTTTTAAATGTTAAGTTTGGCTCCTCAAAATTTTAAAACTACCAGAAAATATTTTAAAACTTATGATTGGTTAAATTGAAAGGCACCGAATTATTTTTTGCAGCTAATAAATTGGATCACTGTTATACAAGCGTTGAAAAAAAAAATGTTTTAAAACATATTTTTTTTTGTTTCATAATATTTTCTTTTTTTTATTTCCTAAAATATAGAATAAGAATGGCGATTGTTTTTCATTACACATGAAAAATGACATCATGCAAGTGATAACCAATTCGGCTACACGAAATCGAGATCTTTCTAAGGCATTTTCAAACACTTCTCTGGATTTCTAGACATAACGTTTGAATTTCTTCTCGTATGTTGTTGTTTAGCTGCATGATGGTTTTTGACTTATTGATGTATACACTTTATTTTAAGTAACCCCAAAGAAAAAGGGAGAGGGCTCAAATCAGGTAAACACGCAGGTTAATTAAAATGTTTTTTTGAAATTTTGCGTTCGCTTAAAATGTCCCATAAGATCTATGACTGGTTTCTCTGTATCCTCTGTAGCTCCACATGTTTAAACCACATATGTGGAAGATTAACAGCTGGCCTCAAAAAATTTCTGTCATCAGTATATATAGTATTGAACACCATTTATGGTTATAGCAGTACCTTTTTCATTTTCGAAAAAATAAGGGCTTATAATCCTTTTGTACGTAACTCATCAAACAATACACTTAAGTGAGTGTAGTTGTTACTGGTGAAGTGCTCTTAGATTCACTGTAAACCATATTCTACAGTTTTATGTGTTTACGAAATCATTTAATTAGAAATAAGCACAATCACTCAATCAAATTGTGAATAAATTCATTATCTTCTGCTTGTTGGCGAAAACGAATTGTACAATCATGATAATCTGTTTCCTTCAGCTCTTGTACAAGCTGCACTTTGCATGGGGACATTTTTAATCAGGCCAATATACTTTGCAGTGAATTCGGATATGTTTTAAGTTTTATTGAGTCTTCTGGTTGCCGTTCCAGGACTTTACCCAATACTTTCCTGTACGTTTCCAAATAAAATTCAATTAATTTGGTACGTTGTTTGTTCCGTGGCGTACTTTTCCATGATAAATTCGTTATGTTTTATTTATAAAATTCTGTAGAAAAAGAAGAGAAAAAACATTTAAACAAGCAATATTAACTATTCAAATCCCGTCGTTCTTTTTACGACATCCTCATTAAGTATTTGTTATAATTTTGTAATTGTTTAGATGGTCGTTAACTTAATGTGTTAAATATTTAAATCAAATCTCAGTTAAAATTGATATTTATATTCAAACTTCGCAATCTAAAGTATAAATTTACATTTATACATACATACTATATATATACATATATATATATATATATATATACACGTGTGTGTGTATATATATTTATATATATATGATTATGTAAATAGGATACGTATGTTAATCATCGCACAACAAAAATATATGTTTATTCATAAAATGTAATTGTTGCAGTAGTAGCTACTAAATGTTCCTTATGAGTAGCTGTAATATTTTACTCACAGATAAAATTTTAATTTCGAATAGTATTTAAAAATTCCAGCAATTAAATACTAATGATTCTTAAGGTCGATGTTTATGTTCACTAATTGTTCTTTACATAATTTTCATAAGTGCTTTGTTTCCTGTTTGTTGGTTTAAATAGTTACTAAATGAATTATTATAAATACGCATGCATAAATAATAAATATTGCTTAACACATGATTCAAACAATACGAATTGAAATTATGACGTTCGTATAACCCTGAAAATAAATTCATTTCATTTATGTACATGTGACCTGTTGAAAATTAAACTTATCAAGAAAATACCTGTATGCCTATTTAAGAAAAAAGAATTTATAATATTTTAATGCGATTACACAATCTGTATATAAATCCGTGAGAAAATTCTACTTTGTAATTGTAAATTGTTGATTGTGTTCTATTGCTATTTTACTTGTGATTAATTTTTGTAATGAAATTTGAAAAGAAATTCTTTTCTAAAACAAACGTACATCCAGTTGGGAAACAATTCTATTTTTAAATATATATGTATATATGTATGAAAATAATTACTTAGCATTAAACATTGTAGCATTTATATTTTTGAGTAATTTTTCTATTCAATTTAATATTTAGAGTTAGGTTTATTTGATGATCTATTAAGATTATTATTCACAATAATACAAATGCAAAATATCATTCTAATGATAAAAAATAAAATTTTTTGTTTGATGTAAAAATTTTATTTTTTTATTGTGAATTTGTCAAATCATTTCTTATTTAATGTGCGTACTTTTTTTATAAAATTTACTTTTTGACATTGATTTGAAGAATGAAAATAAATATTAAAAATTTATATTCAATTAACGATATAATAAAAAGAAGAGTTTGTTCCTAATATGAATATTTTCTATTTTAAATTTTTTTTAATTATTTTAATCATCGAGATGAAATCCTTGTTTATATTCACTTGGTTCATTTTTAATCATTTATTTCGTATAGATACAATAGAAAACATTATTTTCCTCTATAAAGAATATTCTTGATATCTTAATCTTTTTAAACTGGCAGATTTTTTTATATTTCATTATTACATTTCTATTATTATTTTTTCTCTTGTTTAGTAACTGTTATCTTTTAGAAAAAAAAACACATTGAACAATTGTTAATAAAGTAAAACGTTTTTAACGGAAGAAAGTATTTTTCATAAGACATGCTTATTGCAAAGAAAATAATTAAAATACATACTTTTTCAATAAGGACGTAATTTTTGAATTTAAAATAATACACAAAATCGGCGTTAAAATTTCAAGTTTCTTTATTGTAAATAATATTTTGAGGTATTTCATTTATAAATGAAAAATAAAATCCTATAATTAACCGCTTCCTGCTCTTTTACAAGTAACCATTTTTTGTTAAAATTTTCAATAATATCTCTACGCTACTGGGGCTCTCTCGCCAATTATTATTCGGATTTCATCTTTTAGATCGGAATTTGTTTTACGATTATTGGTGTACACTTGTCCTTTAACATGACATCAAAAAAAGTAGTCAGAGATCGAAATGAAGCTCATCACTAAAGATGACTTTTTCAGAAAAACCGTGTTGTTGTTCTAGTATCCAATTAACAAATCTCCGACCCAATGAATGGTCTGCTAACATCAAATCTTATGTTAATTGAACCTTATAAGCCTTCAGCAATAAATTCTTATACAAAATACATCATATAGAGTTAGCTGTGAAAGGCTAAATTTCTGTGAACGTTCTGGAATTGAAATTCCAGGCTCTTTCGATACATTTTCATGAACTGTCAATATTTTCTTCAGAATGAGCATTACGAACACGTGTTGGTTCTTCTTTATCTGGAACCGATTCATTCTCTTCAAATTTTTTCACCAATAGAATTGTTGATTCAGATAGAGGAGTATGTAAAGAATAAATATCGTGTAATTTACGAAATGTATTTTTTATAACGACCATTTTCATTATATAATTGTATTGTCAGTGCGTTTTTTTGTTATATACGAAGCCATAAATAAAAATGGCAATATCAAATTAAGAGATATCAAAAAAAAACAGCTGTTAATTTGATATTTGTGAAATATAACCTCTTAAAAAATTAAATCCCTATTGGAAACCCCTTCACAAAAATAATGTTTTGATTTCCAAATGCAGTGTTTTGTCAGAATATATGTTTTTTTTTTGAATAAAAAATATTTGTCAATATAAAATTACTCTTTCTAACTCATTTTAACTGTTCTTAAACTATAAAGAAAACATCTTCAAAAACGTTCAGTGATTGATCATTGATTATTTTGCATTATCGATCAAAAATATTTAATTGAATATTTTTAATCAGAAAAAAATTTGTTTCGTTGTGATGGCATAAAATAAGTTATTAGTAAAAGTAAATTTGGCCACAGTATTACTCTATTTTAAAATTAAGAACAAAAATTATTTTAAAATTAGTATTAACTTCTTTTATTAGTAAAAAAACTTGTACGTAGAAAAAATCCTGTAGGAAAAACGAATTAACTCTTTATACTTTATATAATATACACGAATTTTTATTTTGTTAGCCTCAGATTATAAATATCTTTTATGAAAATTGAAACAATGCGATTTAGTAAAAATTAAGACAAGTAACATAATAAGAGTGCGAGGTCAATATAGTGCGTAAATGAGTTGCGAATAACGTACTCACACACGCACACATAGGATATGCAGATGAATTCTCTGATAACGGCGATTAATATGATTGGAAAACAATCCTTGATAGAATAATGTTGCAACGAAATATACTCAACGATTTCCTAACATTCGTATAATGCTTTGGAAAATCTGTTATTGTTTTACAGAATACAATCGAATGAATCTTCAATATCGTTGTCAGCATGCTTTGTTAAACTGTTTTCGAAAGTGTATCGGATTTAGTCATAAACTGTCTGTGTACTTTAAAACAGGTGCCAATACCAAGGACGCCATTAAAGTCTTTATGTAAACGATACTTAATTAACATGTAATACGGTTGTTTTTTCTTCTCAATTCTCGATTCGGATGAATTTTTCAAGGTTCGTTACAGGCCTAATCGATACATTGTTATTTTATTTATTTTGTAATGATTGTTTTGTATTTTGGTTGTTTTGTCTCGGATTGTATTTATGCATGGATACTTATCTTAATATTTGATGAAAAAAATACATTAAACTTTTATCTTACAGATACAAAGTAATTTTTTTACATAATTATGCGCATAATAAAGTTTCAATTACTTTTTATTTGATTTAAAAACTTCTATTTTCCTTTAACAATTCATACTAACAAACGCATATATATATATATATATATATATATATATATAAGTGCATCTTCAATTTTCATTAATACTGTTCGAAAAAAAGTTTTTGTTTAATTTGAACATTTCAATATTTTTATATTCCACATATAGATTTGGCAATTTAATTCCCCGATTGGCACAATTAAAAGAATGCAGTTTAATTAACACAAAAAATGATCCATATTTATTCAGTGATTTCTATTTACTTTAATACACTTATTGTAACGTTCTGAAAGTTTTTGAAAACAGTAAGTAAAGCCATCCAAATAAACTGTGTTTAATTTAACGGTTACATTTTCCTTAATATATTTATGTTCAGAAATAATTTTTCTTTGAGAAGAGTTTTCACATTAGAAAGTAGAAAAGTCTGCTAGTACCAAGTCGGGTGAATAGAAAAGGTGATTGATCATGACAATGCTGTAATAACTAAGAAATGACTTTACAATTAGTGTAAAATGGACAGGTGCAATGTTGTCATGCAACAAGATTTAACTGCAATTTTCTCAAAATTGCGGTCCCACTCGATCAATGCGTTGCAATAATCTCTATCACTTCATTGTTGTAATCACAATTTAGTGTTTGTCCTTCAGGTACAAATTCCTTATGAATCACACCGTTTTTATCAAAAAAGGTGTTCAAGATTGTTTTCATTCTGAATTTTTCCAAACAAAACTTTTTGGGTCGTTTCCAATCCATTATATGCTCTTGCGTATCGCCTGATGATTACATTAACGCACGTATGACTCATCATCAATGATTATTCAGTTAAGAAAATTAGCATTTTCGAAACATTTCTGAACGAATTCTGCGCACGATACAAGTCTGTTTTTGCTCATGCGTAAGACTGTGCGAGACGAACTTTTCACAGATCTTCATCTTTCTCAAGTCTTCATGTAAAATTTAGCGAATCGGCTCCTTGTAAATGTTTAGTTTATTTGTCATCATTTGGAAGATTATTCGATGATATTTTGTTACAATTTTACAAACTTTTCCAGTCGAATCTGCATTCAGAAAAATTGACGGACGCCAGGTTCTAATCATCTTGAACATCCTTATGTTCATCTTTGAAACATTTAAAATATTCAAACACGTTAGTATGACTTGAGGTGTTATCACCGTACCCATTTTTCAGTATGTCAAGTTTGTCTGTTTTTCATAATTCATAGAAAAATTTAATCCTTTCTACTGAAATGATGAGTCTAGCTCGTCATAAGCTTTTTATGCCAAAGTAGACAATGATGAGCTGCACTTGTCAAGAATGCTTGAGGAAGATGTTTAGTAGTTTAATAATTGCACCAACAAACATTGTAAACACCATTAGTAATTGCAACCACCCTCATAACGCACTACATCTTTCGGAGTGCTTTGAAAAGTATCATATACATAAAGATTACTAATGCATCCAACTATACCGGAAGATAGTTTTAGATAAATATATAATTCCTCTGTAATATATTGTTGCCTTATATATTAGCGTTATGTTCAAATACACATACATTTTTCTATTCAAATACTAGAATTGTATTTTTTTGTCAAGCGTTATAAAGAAAGTTCAGAACAATTTTTTTTTTGTTATACATATATAATTTATAACAAAGAGCATTCAATGTAAATTTATGAAATAAATATTGCTGTTTACAAATAACCAACTGTTCGAGTAACAAAGGTGTAAGTTTCTATGTTATCCACTGATCTATGAAACTAATAAAAATTAAATTGTATGCCTGGGCAATATTGCCTACAAATGAATTGCAGTAGAAGGGGTGTTAATATTCACTCATTGTTCCAAGACGACTGATAAACACAATGTACGTGCTAACTTCCTGTGCAGAAACTAATAGCTGTTAGATTTTCACTTGAGCATCCTATATTGATAAAAGTGTGAAATATTTTCTGCTGCTTTACTTTTTGTTTAATTTAATATGAATCTAGTGCAGCACCTTCGAAAATATCCAAATCTAGTATTTATAATGTTTCCATATTCCTAATATATTTTCTGATAATTTGATTCGTTATTTGTAAACACACATAAATACACACATGCGCGCACATACACACACACACACATATATATATATATATATATATGTTTAATGTATTATGGAGACTCTGTTGGGGTAAGAATCGGTAATGAAGTTATGTAAGAAGTTTTGAATTCTTTTACTTGGGTAACACGATAAAGAGATTTGCTAGAAGAATTAAATATTTTTTAGATCAGTCAAGCAAAGAATAGATTTAATAATCTTACAAATCTATTTATTTATAATAATATTGAAATTTAAGGCTGACTAAAACCAGCATTTTGATTATAGTTTTACATACAAGTGTAGTAGACTTCGATGATTGGACGTGTTGAAAGAAACGATTGAAAATTTTTGATTTAATACTATTGAAAAATGCTTAAATTAATGTGGGAATTTAGCTGATTGAAGATGGTGGATTGAGTGATAAACCTGAGATATTCCATAAAACGGAAAGTAAAAAATTTTATTGAATACAATTTGGAAGAGAGTACACCATTTGATGGGAATGTCTTCAGACATGAAAAGTTTATAAAAACGATACTAAAAGGCAAGATGAACGTAAAATAAATGAAATCAGTATTATGAAATCATTTTTTATAACATTATGTTGAATATTTAAAGTTGAAATACGCTATTATATGCAAGATAAAAATAATCTAATAAAGTTTTTGTACAAAACGTGAGCAATAAAAAACTCTTATTATACTATTACATTTTTAAATGACACTATTCTTATATATAAATGCATTTTTAACTAAATTGCATACTCGAAACTGTAAAATTAAAAATTTCGACTAGAAATTACATATAATTAAGTACATAGTTCTCAAGACCATGTATTTTTCTTAATCCGCTATTATTTCATAAGGACAATTATATAAAAAGAGAATTAAACTAGTTTTAGAATAATATTGTTTAAATTAGTTTCGCAACAATTATGGCATTTAATGTATTCATTCCGCTGTTGGTGTAGTTGCTGTGTGATCACTGTTTTAATATTTTTAAGTAATATAATTAAATTAAAATGTATGGTTTAATATAATTTTAATTATGTCTGGTAAATATACTTGTGCTACATATTATTAATGTTTAATGACAGACAGAAAATGCTGAATTCGGTTTCGTAAAGAAATAATCGTTATTTTCAATATTATGCAAGTTCTAAATAATGTTATGAATTATTAATTTGGTTTATGTAATATTGTGAAATATTTTTCAAGACAATGATATTTATTCTACAAGTTTATTACAAAAAAAATGTTTTTTGATATAAAAGTGACTGATAAGTATGATTTGATATGAAAATTTGAGGAAAAATTTGTAGATTTGTCTATGAAGTTGACAAAATTTAAATACTTTGAGATTCCAGCTCCGAATTCTTCTATGTTTTTTGTCTGTACCTTCGAGGTAGTTTTACTTAAATTCGAAGTGTTTCATTTTAACATAAAGGACAATTTCAATTAGTTTATTTTGATAGTTAATTGAATGTTACTTAAGAAGTTCTATATTAATCAACTTAACCTTTAAAATTGAAATTTTAAAAAAATGCATTAAATTTGCTTTAAAGTTTATAAAAAGAACAATTGATAGGATTATAAATAAAGTATAACATTTTTAATGTTACTTAAATGTTAAAAAAAATGTAAAAATAAATCTTTTAAATAAAATATGAAAATAAATCTAATTAAATACACATTTTGTACTTTTTAATGTCAGTCTTGAAATGTGAATAAATGTTAATTGGTTTATTCGCTAGACATACTATGTTTTTCTGAAATTAGAAAATACTCAGTCTTCGTGCATATACTTATGAAAAATATTTTGGGATGAAAGTGAAAAAGAAGTTAAGGATATTATTCAAAGAAAATTTGATTTCACGCTCCCGCTGTCTTAAACTTGAGATCCAATCAAACTGGGACTTGTATAAAGTTAAATTTTCTTGTATCTTAGTCTCTGTATATAATTAAATGTACGTTGTTTCGTGTGTTGTGCCATCTCTAAAATATATAATTTAGTTCAAAATATTTTATCAGCAATAGGTCTTATAGGTCACATATTTTCTTCAATTTAAAATGTTATATAATTTTTTTAACTTTAATAAAAATCTAAAAAACACACGATATTAGTAAAATTAATAATATATTTCTTTGCTGGAAATTATTCTATATTAATATGCAATATTATATTGAAAATATGATTTTTAACTAAAAAGTTTATTAACTGAGAAAATATATCTCATAATTTAATACACTCTATTTAAATTTATTTATGAGTGAAAATATTCTAGGATATAAATTATTTTATAATGGTCGTATATTTTAAAAAAATTATAGAGAAATATTTTAAAGAAAACATTTCAATGGTGTATTAAAAAGTTTTTGCAGACAATTCTTATAAAGATATTTTCTTTTAGAGAAATGTATGCAATTTTTTCATTACCTTGCAAAGATAAATGCCAGATAACAATCATGAAAGCATGTCATGCGATGCAAACAATACAACACAGAACGTTTTGTGTTCGAGTCAACAATACATCTGCATCAGTACAGTGTTAAAAGCTGGATATAATGCGGTCGTTTGTATACGTAATGTCGTAAGATTATACTGCAATTAACGCAACGTCAACTTATTTATGCAACTATGTGTATATTGTGACAACGTCATCGATGATTAATATATGTACATTTTTTATATAATACAGGTTATATTGTTAATGTAATGTAGGGTTAATTATATAGGACACGGAATGCCAAACACTATTAGTGGTCTGAAATATTACATTATAAGTTTTGTCATAAACTTAAATAACTAACTGTACAGATTGCAAATGTTTTTTGCTGTAATACAAACAGTTATGTTTAAATGAAACACATTGAAAGTAAATGCTTAAATTTAAACTAAGTGAAAAAAGTATTAAAAAGAACAACTTAGTATTCAAAACAATGAAGGTATCAAGAGACAAGTCGTGTGTATAATTTATAAGAGATAATCTTAAAGTTAAAATAAATTAGAACGACATTAATGTTGTATATCGATTAAAATCAAATCAATCATCAATTCTGTTCATAACGATGCACAGCTTAAAGAATGAAACTCGAATATAATAAGAAGAAATATTAATAAAAAGAACAAATTTTATTTTTAAATTAAGACTAACAGAATGGTGATGATTGAGAGAAAATAATTTCATTTACAAACGCTGCCAGAGAAGAAGGGTAATAGATAGTTTTAGGCTATAATATATTAAAATTTTAAATGAACGATAAGAATTATGTTTAAAAAAAATTTCGGTTCTTTTAAATTGAATCAATCATAACTCTGTTTTAAATTAAAATATTTTCTTGTTGAATTAGGATTTTGAAGTGTCAACTTTATCATTTAAGAACCCTATATATATATATATATATATATATATATATATATATTGATCAAACAGTTTGCATAACCTCACAAACAGTAGTGAACACGACGACATCCGAAAAGCAGGATGTTAGGCATTGCATACTTTTCGCATTCCAGTTGAAATAAAATGCTGTCGAAGCTGCGGGAATGATTTGTTTAGCTTTGAAGGAAGGTGATATGATGCATAAAACGTACAAAAAATAATTTCAAAGTTGTCGGAGTGGTGATTTTGATCTTTCTGATCGAGAATGTCTCGAATAATCGAAAAAATATTGAAGACAAGGAGTTTGAACAACTGCTAAGTGAAAACTCTGCTCGGACCGAACAGGAACTCGCTCAACAACTCATATTTATCCAGCTAGTAATTTCCTATCGTCGGCTGGGAAAAATTCAAAAACTAGATCGATGGATTCCGCATCAGCTCAGTTCGGAAAAAAAATGAAGATGCGATACCGCTATGTCCCCGCTCATAAGGTTCAAAAAGAAGATTTTTTTTTGGATAAAATCGTAATCGGGGGATAAAAAATGAGTTTTCTAAGATAGTCTTTAGTACCAAAAATCATAGATTACGCCTGGTGAATCATCTAGATCAACTCTAAAACCAAATATTTACATCGAAAAAGTATTTTTGTGAATTTAATGAGACATTAAGGATGTGGTGTAATATGGTAGCTCGAACCTTATTAGATTGTAAATTCAGAGCATTACCAACAACAGCTCCATTCGTTTGACTGACTAATTAGGGAGAAAAAGACAATTCGCTGACGAGGGAATGAGAAGTCATTTTGCAACATGGCAACAATTGGCTGCACGTCGTGTAAGGGACCAAAGACGTTATTTGTTCGTTTGGCTGGAAAATCCTGCCTCATGTGGCGTATTCTCCGTTCATAGCACCGTCAGATTATCACCTGTTCCGATAACTCCAACATCATCTGGCTGATACCGATTTTAAAACAGTGAAAGAGGTCCAAAAATGCATTGACATGTTCACAGACTCAAATCACTATCTTTTTTCGATAAAGGATAGTTACCAGAAAAACGGAGCAAAGTTACACAAAATAATTGGGAATACTTTGAAAACTGAAATGTATTCCGTTTTTCTGTAAATTAACATTCATTTCCTATAAAAGAAGGCACCGAATTAATTTCTACATCTAATAAATTAATAAATATAATAAAATAATTTGAATGGATTAATAAATATACAAAAGTGGAGAAAGAAATCAATTATTGTGTGTAGTTAAATAGGGATACTACAAAATTTATAGAAAATCTATAAAAAAAGTAGGTACCGGAATTATTTAAACTCAAACCTTTTGAATTTTTTTTATTCAATAGTAAGTTTCCAGAAGATGAAAATAATTTACACACACATGCACAAAGCATGACTTGACCAAACATATCCTGAGTTGATTAATCTGAATTAACACGCTAACGTTATACTTTAATATATTATAGTTATTATACTTAAGAAAAGTACACTTTTGAAAATTGTATTTTTGAAATATTGTTTTCAGAAAAACAATATTCGAAGAATGTTTCAGCTACAATAGATACATTTTTTCTCATCATGTTATTAGTGAGAAATACTTTATCAATTAATATTATCACACACATACGTGTGTGTGTATATATATATATATATATATATATATATATATATATATATATATATATATATATTGGTTTAAATTGTTAAATACATTAATAAAAGGTTTGAAACGTAGTTGCTCAATATAAAATTGAAAAAGTTAGTATATTGTGGAATATTTTTTTTTTCAAATTCAAAGATAAAATTTATTGATCAGAACTTTATAATATCTAAAATCTAGTATACCGTTCTGTATATTGTTCAGTAAAAATAGAATAATTTAATATTTTTACGGTTTTTTTTTAAAAAAAATATATAATAAATAACTTAATGAATTTATAAAACATTTTGAATATAAAATTTGTACGTTAATCGATTGAAATAAGTACAAAAAAATTAGTAGTCTAATAATTATATATAGTTTTCGATGTAATTGAACATTTATTGATGTATTGATTGTTAATTACTTTTCAACATTAAACTAACTTCAATAAAATTTGGATCACAAAATACAAAATTATTTGATAAATTATACAATATTTATGTACGCTACAGACTTGTTTTATTTCTGGCAGCCCATTTCCCTTTTCAATCGTAAATACAATGACTAAATTTATATAAATTACATAAATGTATGAAAATAAATAACAATTTCTCTTCTTATTTCAATTCTTAAATTCATGGTAAAAAAGGTTTGTGAAAATAAATCAATTTGTCTCACCAATTAAATTGAATGACAAGAATATTCACACAAATATTCAATAGTGTTATATGCTTTTTGTTCAATTACATTTTAAGTACGTCGTCTCTTCTTTCTACGCTATTAGTATATGAAAGTTTTTAATAAGAAAAAAAAGGTGTAAAGCCAAAGAATATATATGGTACATTTATTTAATATACGTGATTGTGGCAAAATGTCTATATAAATACTTAATGTTTTATATGTTGTCTAGACGAGAGCAATATTCTTTAATCGGACGTTTTCCCAGTGTAATAGAACTTTCGCAAGCAGCTGTAATTATTGATTAATTGAACGATTATAGTGAACTAAAAATAACCAGTCGAACAACAATATATTTGTTGATTCTGTATAGGTTTACACGGCATGTATATTTAAACTTTTTTTGTGTATCAGGCGTTGTAATCTAATTACATTGAAGCTTTTAATCTAATGAAAATGTATTATTCCTCTGACACAGTTCACATGCATTGATTCAATTGGAAAGCAAAATCTACTAAAAAAACATATGCGATATTTTAACATAAAACTTCTATTGTATTGACAGAGTACATTATTGTCATACTATGAAGAAATGGTAATTTAGAACGCATAATGTATTATTTTCTATAAAATTAATGATAAATACCGCGTTATCTAATGGACGATTTGTTCGTACAATATTAAATACGGCGACAGTACTCTCACGTTAATTAAGAAAACCATTAACAATAATTAATTTATACGTGTTGTTGTTAGTTGCGTGAATAAAGATGTATTCGGAAGTAAACTTTTTTTTGTATTGTATTCAATTCGATTAAAAAGATAACGTTGACAGTATAAATATTATTATTTATATTAAAACGTTAACTGCTGTTTGTATTTAATATGTATCATTTAAATAAAACAAAAAAATGAAAGAGGAAGTACAATCGTTTTAAAGATATTATAAATTCAACTATTAAGTGAGAAAATCTGGCCTTGTTGACTCCATGAAAATTATCAAGTGAAATTTAAATATATCTAAACAATACAAATGGCTAATAACATTTAGAGCATTATTTTCGGAGATAATGAATATGAAAACAGAGTCTGAATGTAAATATTATAGTAATAGAAAAGTTCATTTAATATTCAAATAAAATATTTTAATTAATTTGGTTCTCATTTACAAGAAAGATAAGATTGTTTATTTTTTTTGTCTAGTTAGTTCATTAAAAGTGAAAAGATAAACTCCTTTTTCGTACGAATTTAGATTAGAACTGTATTTTCTCTTTGTGAAACGTATGAAGATAAATCAAACACATGTTAATATAAATCAGTTGAGAAACTATTGATTGACATTAAATTTCATTTTTATCTTGATACATTTGCACAGTAAAATCTAAAATTGTTGTTAATGTGATGAATGTAAATTATATAATTAGAAATGTATTAAATATTTATGAAAAATGTTAATTCAAATTAGAGGAAAGAAAAATTGATTGGAGACAGTGATAATTTTTACATAAAAATATGATTTTTTAGAATCGTAAGAAATATAATTGTTTTTTAAAAAAACGAACTTACCAATTTCCCGTTTATTGAAATATTTATCAAGTGATTTTTACTTAATTCAATACACTTATGTGCGTTTTAACCATTATCACACCAACCGGCAGCACTACTGTCAGAATATTTGCATTGAAACAGTGTTTTGTTTATTTTGTTGTTAGCCAACGCAGATCGTACATTGTTCCTCTGAAAACATCTGCTGTCATTTTCGAGTAATTTGTTCAATTTTATTGTATTTATTTTAAACATTTTAACTGATATATAATAGTTTATATAAAAATCCGTGCAAAAATGAATATATGAGTATTGTAGCAGTACTGAACTTTTCTCCATATCATACAAAAGAAGTATAGAAAAAATGAATTATTTATAACAATGAGAAGTAATATAATAATGACATAAATTGTCCTTATATTTTGTATTTTAAGCAAATTACATTGAAAACTCATTTTAACAAATCATTTTGAAAGTAACAAAATATTAAAAAAAAGTTATAAAAAATAAAGTATGTTTTCATTTCTTTTCTTTTGCTTTTGGTACTTGTGATACACAACATTTGTAAATATTCTTACTAATAAACAACTACCTTATAAAAATGTTGTATTGTCTTTTCTCAGCACGTTAAAATTCACAAAATTTGTTTGTATTTAACAAGCATTCTATAATATTCTTGTAGTAATAAATGTAAGTTCCTTTATTCACAGAATCTAAACGCATGAATGATTTTTTGAAAATTTGTAATTTGTTAACCAGCATAACATTTCTTTCTAGAAAATAACGTCTTAAATATTGTTTATTAACAGTTTTAAAAAATCGTTAACTGTTTTTATACTACTTTTTAACATTATTTTATACTTGTTTACATTAAATTTATCTTTTAATTCTTTTTTTTTATAGAACTCATTTGTTATTTTGTCATTAATTGCAAGATATTTCTTATTTAATTTAACAGTTACCTTTTTTTAATGGAACTATGAACCTAAAAATATCTATATCAAAATCAAAACTTAAGGAAAATTATTTTTCAATAATGATTGTGGAATCCTTCTACATTTATTCTTTAATTTAATATAGTTTTTGGACAATAAAATTGGTTAAAGGTAAATGCTTCAAAGTATGATTCTCTGAAACTATTTTTATAAATTAACTTTACCTGTTATGATCAGAATTTGATTGGACTAAATACTGACACAACGGAACACTGATTAAACCTGATCAAATCTAGCTAGACCTCTTTTTATTTTCAATAGTTTCATGTCTTTTTACCCTGTTTATAAGCGTTATCCAATCAAGATTATATATTTTAGCAGTCTAGTTCTTTTATATGTGTTTATATCTTTCCTTGAGAGATATTAGGTTGGTAGAAAAATAATTGCGGTTTATGACCACGAAATCCATAACAATAACCGCAATTATTTTCCTACCAACATAATAGTTTGATTTAAGTGATTTTTTTATAACGTGTGGCACTCATGTATTTTGCATTCGAATGAAGAGGTGATTCAAACTCGAGTGCACAAACAAGGTGTGCTTTTATCTTGTTTTCGTGTTTGAGACTTTATTTGCCGACGCGTCCTTAAACCTCAAATAACCAATCAATCTAACCAGACCTTAGTAGGCATGACTTGTCCTAACCTGTACTGAGTTGATTTGAGTACTCTGAATTATTAATACGCTAACGGTAAACTTAAATATATATTATAATATATATATATATATATATATATATATATATATTATAATTATTATACTTAAAGATATATACATTGGAAAAATAGTATTTTTGGAAATATTATCTTTAGAAAAACAATATTCAAAGAATTTTTCAGCTACAATAGATATACTTTTTCTCATCTAGTTATTAGTAAGAAATACATTATTATCAATTGTTGAGAAAGACTTTTCACTAATGATGAAATTATAAACTGCCTAAAAAGCTGATACTAAAAGGAAAATATCTTTCAGAATAGAATTAGTATGTTATTTTTCTTAAAAAAAATGTATTTGTCATTTTTTACACAAGTTCCTAAATATACGGTATATATATATATATATATATATATAATATACATAATTATATATATATATATATATTGATCTGTTGAAAAAGAAACTAGGGCAAAATACGCATTAAACGTCCTCAATACATTACACACATTATTAATATACGTTAATGAGAAAATAAATATGATAGACACATTACGAACATAATTTGATGTAATATCATGTAACAACGAAAATTATTATTTAAGTAAATAGAGATTTTTTAATCGAAATAAGGTCATTAGAATGGTGCGAAAACTTTTTGATAACTTTATACAGTTTTGACGAAAATTACACATAGCCGATAATTAAGTATTATTTTTATGAATAATTCACGATTATATTATAGGATATTTGCATAAACAATAATAAAGATAATACGTCGATTTTGGATCTTATATAAAAACATTAGTAAGTTTGAAATGAGTATATTATATATATATATATATATATATATATATATATATATATATCAGTGTATATGTGCGTATATGTAATAATTTGTAATGTTTAAAAGTATAACACGCATTAAATATGTGTTTCTCATACTTGCTACAATATTTCCGGTAATAAAAATCCAAATACGTGGGTCACTTTTATAAAATTACTAGTTTTATACACTTTAGTTGAATAATTTACTGTGTTTACACATAATATTATTGCGAAAATATCATATGAAACATTTCAAGAAAAATTTGTTACGGCCTATGAACTCCGTTCGATGTCAATTATTGATGTAGTCTGTACAGTCGAAACGAAGTTTAATATAAGTATATATATATATATATATATATATATATATATATATATATATATATATATATATAAGTAATATAGTATAATTTCCGATGGTAGATTATTGCAGTCCTTTTACCAATTTTATTTAGTGGCATACCTAATTGATATAAATTCAATTATATATTCTACTAAAACATAAAATGATTCAAAAATGAAAGCTGCTAGATAAAATATAAACAAATTAGCTTGAAAAAACGTAATGAATTGAGAATAGAGAAATGTTTAAAATTCTAACAAAAGAAGGAATAAATCCAAATAATGAAAAGGTTCTGTTCATGTTGAGTCGGATATTATTGTACATAAATATTTAATACTTGTCGATTATATTTCGGCAGTGTAGAGGGTTTGTTAAACGGTGGTCTATTCGAATGATCGATTATAGAGAGTATCTCAGTAAACGTCAATTTAATAAAAGTAGTAGTTATAGTTCATAAGTGGCCGTAAACTAAAGTAGTAAAAGTATAAAAGTAAACGAAATTAGGAAACGTACCGAACTTTAGGATTGGATTCATGTCCTGACTTTGGAAAGATCTTACTAAGATGTGGGAAATATATAAAATTCATTTTTTAATAGTATATGTCTTGTGTTTGGATTATTTTTCTGGAAAGAATAGTAGTAACAATAGTAATTTCATGGAATTTTAGATTAAAGTTTATTTTTAGACCATTTTTAAAACAAAACTTTTGAAAAATATTGTAATAGTTTTTAATATTTACTTATAAAATAAAGAAATGTGTTTAAATTAACAGAAATTAGATACATTGAGAAATAAAGAACTTATTTTTTGTCTAATCCTTTTCTATTTCTGGTTGAACATTTTTCGGCGACGTTAAGTTTATATATATATATATATATATATATATATATATATATACATACATATATATATATATATGTATATATATATGTGTGTATATATATATATATGTGTATATATATATATATATATATATATGTAGAAATTTTATGAATTAAGTATTCAAAAATATTATCACAAACATCTTCATTTTTAAAAACGGTTTACTTTGACATAACACAAACATTCTTTGCACTATAGCAATGTTAAAAAGAACGAGACCTTGTTTTTAAGTGCTCACTGTTCGAGAAATAAGTACATAAGATTACAATTGTTGCAAAATCGACAGACAATATATAGTTAGTTGCGAATGAAACGTTCTTGGCGTTAAAAGTTTTATTCGCATTTATTTTTAAACAGAGGACCGTTTTAAAATATACTGCTTGGTTTTTTTATTGAATGAGTAATTTATATCTCGAGAAATATATATATATATATATATATATATATATGTTTTAAAAATTAACTCTGTCTTTGAATTGAATCAATCATAACTTTGTTTTAAATTAAAATAGTTTCTTGCCGTCTTAGAATTTTGAAATGCCAACCTTAACATTTAAAATCATTATATATTTTGGCCAAGTAGTTGGCCTAATCTCGTAAAACAGTAGTGAACACACTGGTGTCCGAAAAGTAGCATATAAGACATTGCATACTTTTCGTATTTCAGATGAAAAAAATTCGCCAAAGACATGGAAATGATTTTTCTAGCTTTGGAGGAAGATGCTGTGATGTGTAAAATATGAAAAAAATGTTAAAACAGTGGAAACCCGCTATCTTTATTCAACAAGGGATTTGTCAATAAACTGACAGATTGAGCAGTCATATAAAATAATGAGGGAATTTTGAGGATTAAAATGTATTTCATTTTTCCAAAATTCATTACCTATAAAAAAGGTACCGATTTAATTTGTACACTTAATTTATATATATGTATATATATACATGTGTGTGTATGTGTGTGCAAATTTTAAATATGATGAATTTTTTTCTTGTAAGACTGATTTCGATTCTTCAGGTGGATTTTGAGTTCAGTTCAAAATCTATTTATCTGGCATTCAAAAAATTTTTAGGATTCACTCAATACAATGAACATTACTAATTACAAAGAAAAACAGAGCAATAAGAGGAAGTACAAACTAATAGTCAATTCTCGAGTTTAGTATTTGTTAAGTACTGATTCTTGATTGAGTTTTAGAATTTTAAGTTTTTAGTTTTATTTTAGAATTTACTAATAAAATATAACTATTTTAAATGCTGATATTTTATAAGTAAAAATTCAAAGAAGTTTTTTTTGTCCGAAAAATGATAAATTGATTTTATTAATTTTCAAATAATTTTTTTATACACATGAACAAGTTTGAATTTTCAATTATGTTCAAGATGTATTATACTGTGACATATTTTAGAAATTGAATTCAATTTTTTTGCTAATTAGTAATTAATAACTAAATTTGTGTAGAAAAAGGAATATCTTTTAAGTTTCATATAAATAAAAAAATAATGAAATATAAGTGATATTTTCCAACATATAAAGTAATTTGATTGAAAGTAAAGGCGTGACTTGTACATTTTTCATGTTCCCATATGAGCAGGTAACAAAATAATACTCGTACGAAAATATTTAAAGAAATCATTAAATAAACTCTCCAGATTCAAGGTCAACGAACACAAATGTACATAATGATCTTGATAATTTCACTTAGATTCAATATGAGTGGCATATGGCTATCTGAACATTTTAGTGTTAAATAAAATCTATGTCAAATTAAATAACTGTCAGTGAGTAAACTCATTAATGTAAATGTACTTGCTAAAATCAATGATTGTTCAATTTGTTTCCTTTTAAATTTCTATTATTTTAATTTCATAAATTGAACAAGTGTAAGTAAAACACGGCTAAAAATCTCGTAAAGAAAAGAATTATATCGTATTACGAGCGTTATTTGAAACGGACTATGATTCACACGACGCACACAATACATTCCCAGCAGGAACTGCGCGAAATGCATTGATAATATTTGTACGTTTTTTTTTCTGTTGAAATCTCTAAGAAGGGATAACTGTACACACATTTGAATCTCCTTCCACGCATTTTTTTTCTTAAAAACAATGCAAAAATATTTATGTTCGGATGTGACGTCGAAATAATAAGAGTCACGTCATATATATAAGGCAGTTTGTCTCGTTTTGAATATCAGTTGACTGACAGTTGAGAAAAATCCATTTTCAGAGAGTTTTAAAGTGAATACAACTAACGTACACATTTTTATCACATAAAATGACGGAATTAATGAAGGTGTGTTATATATTGTGTTTGTTATTTGTGAAAATAAAATATCGAGTTGTACACACATACATACATATATATATATATATATATATATATATATATATATATATATATATATATATGTATTCATATATTTATATATATATAGTATGTATATACTAAAATTGTGCAAATGTGTAAGATTTACCATTACTTTTTTATTAGTTTATGAACAGATAATAATTCAAAGATTTTTAATGACAGTTTAATATCAGAAATCAGTGACCAGTACATACAAACTTTAATTTATAAATTGTCTAAATTTAACTTCAAAAATATTTTTTATTCAAATATTAAACTATAACATGTTCAAAATAAATCGATTGTTTATAAAATACTGTAAACAAAAATAACTTTCTTGCAATATTTTTTCTTTTTTCAACAGAATTATGTTTTTTTTTAATTAGAGTAAATATTTGGCACATTTGCTGTTAATGAAATCTTAATACATAAGAAATATATTTTATTATTCTTTTCAAAGTTTTAAAGTAATGAAAAATTTATAAATACAATTTTCATATTTGTCTTGAATAAGTTTTTTATGGTTCTTTTGATTTTTAAATTAATTGATTTCTATATATTTCTTAAATACATATGCACAGAAATGACCAACAATACTATAATTTCGTTTAATTTTAAGGATACAGTTTATCTTCCCTGTTCTTAAAACGATTATTTGTGAAATTATTTTATCAATATTTACCTCTTTTCATTATTTTTCAATTTACTTTAAGGTATATTTCAAGAAATCTTTCATAAGTGTACTTTTGTTTTAGAAATACATATAAATATATCAAAACAAAATATATAATATATAAAAATATATAATATATAAATATATATATATATATATATATATATATATATATATATTTCACTTTATATAACGAAGACAATGGATTATTATTCCCTTAATTTCTACAAATTAAGGGAATAAATAATACATTCGTAATTTGAAAATATTATTTATAAACACATAGATTAATTTCTTATTAGATCATTTAATTTTTAGTTAATGCGTGGAATTCTTTTGAAAATATTTAAATTAATAAAAAAATAGATGCAAATTTCATATAATACAAACAGATATTTAATAACAAATACTTCAATAACTAGTTACGATTTATAAACGTCCATAACATACATGAATCTACATGACTTTTTTTAAAACAATATGAAAATTTTTAATAAGTTTAAAAAAATATTTTTGATCCGTACAATAGGTATTTGTTGATTGTTCAGTAATGAGAAAGTAAATAAAAACGTTTTCGACTAAAACTATTTTGTAATTATGTTATTGTTTCTCTTCGAGTTGTTTTTGTCTATTATGTTTTATGACAAGTATTGTTATAATTAATTTGCAGAAATTGAAATAAAAAAAATATTACACGACTATATTATATAAATTGTAAAATAATTTTCAGAATTCATATAGATTATTTACTAATTGATCTTTGTAAAGAAATACTTTCCAGTAAATGATTCTTTTATTTAATTTTTCTGTTACTTTATTTCAGTTTCAATTATGTAACATCGTATATTACTAAATGTGATTTATTATGTTATATATGCATATATATATATATATATATATATATATATATATATATATATATATATATATATATTTAGACTTATAAATGGTAGTATTTAAAAAATCTAAAAAATTAAAAAAATCATGTTATATTTTATTTAGTATTTTAGTTCAATTGTGTTTTTGTATTGGATTGAACTGAAATACTAAATAAAAATAACATGATTCTTTCATTTTGAGATTTTTTTATATACTTTCTTGTGGAAGCCTAAATTGAATCATCCTATATATGTATATATATATATATGTAAATATATATATATATATATATATATATATATATATATATATTAAACGAAAACTGATATTTAATTTTTTTTGGTTGATCTTTGAGGTACTATTTTTCTAAGACATTAATGTAATAACACAAAATATTCTTTTAGTCACAACATATTTTTTTTTGATCAAAAATGTTATTAATACTACTAATTGTTGCTTAAACTTATTTCAATGTTGATGACATTTTTCTATGAAAATTCTAAGATGCAGAACAGATATTGTTATGCCATTTAATGGCCTGTAGATAATGACACCGAAAAGAAATTTCCAGAAGTAACAGACAAAAAGATCAATAATTAATTATTGAACGTTTTTGATGAAGAATTTTATTACAAAATTTTAAGGACAGTGAAAAATTCATTCTTTTTTAAATAAATTAAATATATTCCCAGTTTTAAAAATATATAATTACATCACAATAACTTAGAAAAAGAATGATTAAAAACATAACAAACAAAAAAATGCAAACATAGGAACAAAGACACCACAATCATATATGTTTGGATTGTCAGAATATAAATTTCATTTAATAACTAAATAAAACTTGTATATAAAAAATATTCGATACTAAAATCAATTCGTCCTTTCGGTCAAGTTAAGATTTAAATTTGTATCAATATTTACGCGTTGTTTATTATTTAATTGATTTTATAATAATTATAACTGACTTATGACTGATATAATCTAATAAAACAAATAGTATTTCAAATTAGCATAATAGATAATTAATTAAAAAGAATCTATTTTAAAAAGTATAAATGTACACAAATTATCATGTTTGTATATGTGTATATATATATATATATATATATAAACACGCATACATACACGCATGCATACATATATATATATATATATATATATATATATATATATATATGTATATATGTATATATATATATTTCTTGATAGTCTTAAAATATTTTACCTAAGTTCATTTCTTTTCTAGATTTTTATTTCTGCAATCGCAATTCTTGGATCATCGGTATTAGCAAAACCTGGTTATGTTAATCATCATGCTGTCGATTATTATGTATGGTTTTATTTTTTTCAGTTATATATATATATACATATAACATTTATAAAAAAAAAAAACAATTATTTTAGGCATATCCCAAATACGCATTTAATTACGGAGTTGCTGACCATATAACAGGAGATGTGAAATCACAACATGAACAAAGAGATGGAGATGTTGTAAAGGGACAATACTCATTAGTAAGTCTTAATACTTTAACATATATATAAAAGAAGATTTGTTTTAACAGTTTTATATGTTTTTAGTACAGTATGTAATCTTAAGAATTTTATTCTATATTTGAAACAGTTAAATATTTCACAAATTAATTTTTCTCTCACATCATAAACCATACATTTTTTCAATAAATGATTATGGTTCAATTATCCTATCTTAGCGCTCTGAGGATGATGGTATTGTGATCGAAATACAGCAACAATCAAAAATTATCTATAATCACTTATTGAACATTTTTAATAAATACTGACTGCTGTTTGTATGAAGTGAGAAAAAATAAATTATTGAAATTTATCCACAATGACAGAACTGTATTAGGGTCATTTCATATTTCAAAAATATTACACATTAAGGTCTTAAACTTGTAAACTTTATACTTATTTCATATCTTATGTTTATTAATGTGAACTTTTAATTTATTTTCGAGTATTAAAATTAATGTAATTCTCTTGGTGGATACATTTTCATCAGTTTTATTGTTAAGCACTATTTTATTAATTTATCAGAATAATAAAAGAGCAATAAATAGATACCAACTAAAATAACAACAAAAGTAAAACGGAGAAATCATTAGAAAAAAATATTTTTCGATTTTCATTAAACAGTTGTTTAACTCCTTGAAGCATACATTTTTTTTAATTTCTTAATTTAATAACTAGATATATATTTTCTCATAGTATTGGTAAGCTTATGATCCCTTTTTTCAGTGAATATTCATATTCAATTAAATTTCAGTTCCCATATATATATATATATATATATACATATATATATACATATATATATATATATATATATATATATATATATATATATATATATATCAAATTCACTGTATAGAGCACCATCAAATTTTTCTTTAAATAATGTAATTGTAAATGCTTATTTGTAATTAAATGCCAATAATATAAAAAAAACTTCAATAGTTTTGGATTTGGGTTCTGATGTAGACGATATTTCAATTAAATATACAAACCGTATACTTTACTATAAGTATTATTTGTTACTCTAGTTCATTATAAATACTATATAGATATGTGATATATGAAGTTATAATATTCGACATTACGTATGATTTAATATGAATCTGAATTTTTTATTCTATTTTTAAATTCCCTTTGTTTCTGACATATAAAAATTAATATATGAGCACAGAAAATAAGTACAGCCTTAGTTCAGTAGAATATTAAAGTTGTGCATGCTCGACTATAAATATGTTATTTATCCCTTTCTATATAATAAAAATCCACATTTCTCGTCACTTTTTCTACAGAACAAAATTGACTAGTATCTAAGAGAAATGTTTGCTTTGTCAGCTCATAGGTTTCAAGTTTAATTCATTAAGTTTCGTTCTTAGGTACTTTTTATGTTTAAATATATTATGTTGTAAAAATCAAGGAACAGTTTTTTTCTATGTTTCTTTCTATTTTCCCGTGATGTGCTATACACTAATTATTAAATAGTATATTTAATATATATATATATATATATATATATATATATATATATATATATATATATCACATATAATTAAATAGAAAGAAATGCTTAAATGTATTCTTTACCCATCAAGAATAATAAAAATAATATTCACAAAGTGGTATGTTAGTTCATCATCAGCTTTTAAATAGTTAACCAAGTTAAATAGTCAATAAAATTTTAAACGATAAAAAATCTGTTAGAACAGACTTTTCTAGAAAGCATTTGAAATTAATTAATTAGTAATTTATTTTAATTTTTCCTTATTTAGATAATGAATATAAACATTTTGATATTGTTCTTTTAATTAATTTCATTTCAAAAGAAAAGTTTAACAACTTTTTCGGATAAAATGTTGATCTCCTTATTTAATTACGAAAGAAAATTAAAATCTCATATATATATATATATATTATATTACATATATATATATATATATATATATATATATATTATATTGCATATATATATATATATATATATATATATTATATTGCATATATATATATATATAATGGACGCTGTAACCAAGTTTATTATCTTAAGTGAATTAATAATTTAAACATTACAAAGTTTCTAATACTTAATTATGGTACATTTTGATACGCTAATGGTTCGATATTTCTGGAGTTTAAAGATATTATTATTAGCAACAAAAACCAATTAATATATCAAAATATACAATAATTAATTAATAGATATTTCGATAAAGAAAAAAATATTCGTGGTATTAATTCATTTACGAAACTATTGTTTTTATTATATTATATTTTAAAATATATATAAATAAAAGTATTTATTAATAATTAACCGTTTCTTTAATATTTGATTGAAAAAAACGTATACATCTTTATTGTTTTTAAATCAATTGATTTTAATGTCTTAGGTTGAACCAGATGGCTCTGTAAGAACTGTTGACTATACAGCAGATCCAGTGAATGGATTTAACGCAGTTGTCAGTAAAAGCGCCCCCACTGTACATAAAACCGCAGTTGTACCAGTACCTAAACCAATTGTGGTCGCAAAGCCGATAATAAAGAAAGTTGTAGCACCACAACCTGTTTATGGTACGTAAATTGTTAACATTAATTTAGTTTTAGAGAATAGACCTAGATGACTATATGCTATTCAATTCAATTTAAATCCTCAAAATTTTTAAATTATTTTTATAAACAAGGAATATACATAAAATATAAAGAAAAACATTTTTTAAATAAATCTATGAATTAGGTTTTTCAAGAGTTTATTTTTTGTTATTTGAATATAAGTAATATCAGTATTAATAAAATAAATATAAATAATTATTCAGATTCTGAATGGATGATGAAGTCGTTAATTTAAAAATTGAAATTATTTTTAAAAGAAGTATTTGTAGAAAAATCAGGAAGAAAATCGTATTTTTTTTCGGAGCAAATAATTTTCTTAATAAAAACAGATATGTAGTTTTCAGTCATTTTTTTGTAATATATTCGTATTTAAATTAGCTAAAAAAATATCAGAGGTAAAAAATTATATTTAAATTATTCAAATATAATTTTTACAGTAATTGTAAGAATAAGACATTTTTTCTTTTTTGTCAAATATGCACGGAAAATTATTAAGACGAAACATTAACAAACATAAGGCTGGAATAAATTCGCGCATAATCAACGAATTAGTATATTCAGTAAATACCATAATAACTTAGTATTTTATATACTTATGACTTTTTTATTATAAATAATTTAAATAACTGCTCTGTTTTAATGCGAGAAAATAAATGTTTAATTTTTTTTCTTTTTTTAAAAACATGACAGGATTTTATTGCCTTGTAGGAAAAATAATTTAATTAAAATGAGAATAATAATGAGTGTAATGATATACAAAGAATTGGTGACTGAATTTTTCCCATATATTATCGTATTGTCGTATGTTGCATTTGATTAGACTTTTATTTTCTAATTTTATTTATTTGTTTATAAAATACTATTATTTCTGATGGTTAAAAATATACTTTTTCAGATCAAAACTTTCATTGAAAATAAAAATGATAATAGTATAATTTAATTTAAATTTTAATACATATTCTTTTTAATATTTAATTAATAAACCGCTCCATCATCTCACATTTCAAGTTAAATCTTTTCGACAGTGTAATTATAAAACAATTTTAATATGACATAAGATTTGTAAATGAATATTTTTGACTTTCCTTTTGAATAATTGAATCGCATATTATTTGTATGAAATTCAAATTTTCATAAATAGTGATATGTATTTATCCTTTTATATTTATTTGTTCATAAATTAAAATATTGATTTAATAATTAAAATGTTTCATAATTGTATTTACTACATATGAAAAAGAATATAATCCATTAATTTCATTGTATTTTAGTTGCAATTAATTAATCGTTGTTATAAAAAAATGCATCTTTTCTTTTCTGTTTAATCGCAATTAGTAATTAAGAGAGACCTTGATTATAATTAGTTGCAATTATTGAATTACAACTGTATGTCTATTAATTTCTTGTAGATACTTTTCGAATTAAAAAGAAATTGAATTAAGTAATATCTAATTATATTAAATATTCTTACATTACATATGTTAGATGTAATGTAAGATGATTAAATAAAAAATGATAACGAATTTATCACAGCATAGGAAGCTAATTTGATGTCTAATTAATTAATTCTTTGAATATTAAATTATAAATGGTAAAATTTAAGGATCTTCAAATAATATAAAGGGAGAATTAGAGTTGTATACGGTTATTTTGTATAAGTTTTATTATTGTATAAGTTTAAAAAAATATAAAAATGATTTTCGTTCATAGTAAATATTGAGGGTTAACTTTCAAATATGTTAATAGTCGCTTCTAATTAAATTCCAAGACACAAGTATATTTAGTCTCTCTCTCTTTATATATATATATATATATATATATATATATATATATATATAAATTATAGAGTTTTAACTTTAATTTTACATGTGAGGAATTTGAATGAAGATTGCACAAATTCATTGAGCATTTGAAAGGACAGCGAAGTAACAAAATTTTAGAAATACTGACCTGGATAATGTTTTCAATATAAATTTAAGAAATATAAAAATTGTCGAATGTAGTTTCAAATTGGCGTTTGTTACTAATTAACAAAAAACTTGTATATTTGTGCGAATCAAATGAAATTAATATACTGAGTACACATATGTTTACTTTTTAAACTTAAATTCTATATTTTTGTTACTAATATATGAACAGAGTTAGGAAATTTAAAAAAATCAGTTGGTTTTTAAAATTTTTTTCTTAAATGATTTTCAACTAAACGAAGTTAGTTTTTTATTTAAATAAAAATACGCATTATCTCTGTATTAGATTGGTAGGGAAAAAATTGAGGGTTTTTTTTCTGAATTCTAATCTTGATTTTTTCAAAGAGAGTATCATTTTAAAGTGCATTATTCGGTTTGTATATTGGTAACATCGACTTTGGTTTTATGATGCATTTTTCTCAAAAGGCTATTGATTTAAAAATGGAAAATAAGTAAATAAGAGGAATTTTTTGTAAGAGTTCAAACCGAGTAGTAAAACTGCAGAAATTGCTCGTAAATTGAACGATGCTTTTGGTGCGGGTACTATAAGGAATGAACGATACAATGGTGGTTCTAAAAATTTCGTGCTGGGGACGAGAGCCTTGAAGATAAAGAAAGTCGCGGGCGCCCTTCTTTAGTTCATAACGACCAACTGAAGACATTAGTTGAATCATAACTACGCAAAACAATTCAAGATCTTGTATATACAAGTTTGGCATTAGTCAACTAACAGTTCTGGGTCACTTGAAACAGCTAGAAAAATCAAAAAAAATTGATAAATGCGTATATAGACTGCAATTATTTTTCTACTGTCCTATCTAATAAAATTCTATATAATATACATATAGGATTTTATTAATCCTGTATATAGTATCTTATCCTAATAAAAATAAATAAATAAATTAATAATTCGATAAATTTGATCAGAAATATTGAAATAAATACTCTGAAACAATTATTTATTACACAAATGAACATATCCTTGCTTGTATAATTGGGCAGTCCTTACATTTAAAAGTTATTATTGTTTTATCATATATTATATGAATTTTGATAAGAGTAATCCATTACGAATATCGTATATTTTCAGCAGTAGCGAAAATCGCACCGCATTATCCAACGTACAGTGCATATTCTGACTATGACAACGGCTTCGACTTAGGCGGCTATTTTGAACCAACACATGGACATTACGGCAATTATTTCTAAAAAAACCGATGTTTACAAACATACATTCAAGTTTCACTCAGGACCAGTTTGAATACCGCACCTCGTATATAATGTCCAATATGTATTTCCAGGGACGACGTAAAAATTAGCATAATGAGAACATTAAACGTGAAACAGTTATTCGTTCTTAAAAAAAATGTGCTAATAAATCAGGTATAATAAATTTATCCGAATAACGCAATAAAAGTACAAGTTACGGCATATTTTTTCTCGTTTATTCGAATTATAATTGACATATTTTTTTTATTTATTTTATATATATTTATGTTAAACATCAATAAAGTTAAAAAATTGTAAATATCGTATAAGTATATTTTTTATAATTTATTTCAATAATCAGATATATTTCTCTCTTCGTTTATTCTTATATCTTTATACAAATCAATCACTTATTCGAACTGTTTTGATTCATTTCATGTTAATTATAAATCACTCAGACTAAAAGTTACTTCTTTATTTCTACATTGTTACATCCATATATGTAGTTCAATGTTGACAAGGTTATTTAAAACATTTATTAATGAACTGTAATAAATGTACATGATTTCTTTATTAAGAGACAATCATTATTTCAAAGTTAATTATACAAAATCGAAATGTTGTTGTACAATTATAAAATAATTCAAAATCAAGATTATTAATGAAATTATATTATTATTAATGAAGTATTAGCGAATCGTATGTTTTTTTTTATTAAATTTGTTTTTACGTTTACTTCTTTCCTAATTCAAGCGATTATTAATTATTACAAAACCTTTTCAGTTTATATTATTTCTCATCGTAATTTATTAAATGTTAAATATAATAAATAAATTATATATATATATATATATATATATATGTGTGTGTGTATACGTATATAATTAATTTTTATATAATTTAGAAAACAAACATTTGATGACATAATAGAACAACATTCTTTTCCTTTTCATAATAAATGTGAGAATAGTTGATTTTAAAATTGTCTACAATTAATCATGTATATTTTTCCAACAAAAAAACAATTTGTATACGTTTATAAATGTATAAACAATATATTATTATTTTACTATTTATATATCTTCTTGTATACTTATTATAAAGTCCTGTTCATTTCTTAATGTTTTATTTCAGAACTGAATTGTAATTTAATTAAATAGTTCATAATAAAATAAGGATTTTTTTAAAAATCATAAAGGTTGATATTATATATATATATATGTAACGACATGATACATAATAACATGAAAAAAATGTATTCTAATATATAATTTTATGTATAAATGATTCAAATCTTGGTCTAATTTTGCGTTGCTATTTATTAAAAATATTCAGAAAATACACAAATATGTTCCATTAATTTTTACATGGATCTAAGAATGCAAAATGACTAAAAAAAATTGTACAAATATGTAGTTTCCGACGCTTTATCGACACATTTACTGTCGATTATTTATACTCTGAGTCATACAGCATTGCAAGAGCTCAACATGCAAGTCGTGTATTCATTTCTGTTAATTCTTTAATATCTCTCCTGTTGCAACTGTATATGTATGCAATGTAATTTAATACGTACGGTTTTATTCTATTGATGTAATTTGTATAATTATGAATGAATAAAATCCATGCCTTTCGTGACGTATATAAACAAATGAAAGAATTTAAAAATAAGATTTTAACAGTTGAGAAAATGGAAGAAATATTATAAAGCATAGAAGTAAAAGATCGTGGTAGTGCATATTTTAAGACCGATGCAACGTATAATGAAGAACATGACATAATAACTGGCTGTTGATTCTAATAATAATAATGACTAACGATACTCAACATGTATTGATGACCCAAGTCTTTTTATGCGAATCTTTTGAATCGGATTTACGATTTTAAGCAATTAATCGTTTAGCCTCCTTACTATAAAATGATCCTCCAATGCTGGTAGCTCAATGTATGAACACCGCTAATAAAAAAAGAGAAATTATTTATATTAAACATATTAATGTCTACATATAAAAATGTTTATCTTGTATTTGCTTTAAGCTTTGAGACTTGGGAGTGTATTTCAAATGAATAAAGTTTGTAAATGTGTTTAAAAGATCTATAGATTTTTATCTGTATTCAATAGAATTTGAATAGGTATTGTTTATTTTTTTAAAAAAAACATGATGCTTGATTAATAAAAGCAGAATACAATTAAATTAATTCAATAGTTTCTTCTCTAGTATTTACCGTGCGAGTGTGAAAGATATTCATGTAGATATACATCCAAACGATGAGTATTTAGAGAACTTGTTGGTTAAATTACATAAGCATCTAATAAAAACTAATTAAGTAACGAACCGATTAATTAACTTGTTCAATGCTGATGTAATCCGTATAATTATTTAAAACCAAAAAAATAAAAGAACTTTTTGAAGCGAATAAGAATCTATTAGAGGAAAAAACATGCATGTTTGAATGAATTGGTTACTTTATTTTTATTTTAGAATAATAAAAAATGTTGAATATTTGCTGTATATTTATTTAACAGTTTGAGTTTCATTCGGAACCGTTCTGTTTATAAGTAAAAAATAAACTGCACTCAACATAAAATTAAATAAAACCGTTTACACTATGAGAATAAAGTAAAACATTGTTTTCTAGCAAAGTACGGAAGACTACTTGTGTATATATAAGTTTTCCTTTATTTTGCATTCCACAATTTCATCACGAAATGCCAAAAGAGAATTTTTGAAACTTATTTATAATAAAAATAAGCGTTTTGATTAATTATTACAAAATTATACTCCTGTGTATATTTTTTTATAATATTTTTTTACTAAGATCAATAATTTACTTTTATAAATGAATTCCTCACTTACCCTGTAAATCACAAACATTTTTTTTTAAAAATGTTCGACAATTCATAACTGACCATTTTTGATTGGATAGTAATCAAAAATGATTTTTATTCAATTATTAAACATTTTTGACCAAAAAATATTATGATTTATGAGGTAAACAGAAAGATTATTTTGAAAATGAATTTAGAGTCAGTTTAAAAATTTTGTTACATTAATAATCCATTTAGGATGTATAAGAAATTAATTGGAACCAATTTTCAAAAAGTTTCTTGTTATAGAGTCCGTAAATGTCTTGAACGAGGAATAAAAATTAAAATTTTACTTAATATATTATATAATTTTGAAAACGTTAATATATTATAAACATTAATATACAGACAGCAATTTATACAAACGTTTTTTTAATATACTTGTGCGATGAGATATAATTTTTTAATAATCTGAATAAAAAAATCCACTTCTTAGTTTAAAAACTTGGTTCTTTTCGAATCTAGTCTTAAAAATAGAGTTTATGAAGTAAAATTAGTATATTTTTAAAAACTTAAACGTTTAATTTGATGCATTTTTTAAAAAAAATACCTCATTTTAATTAACGCTGCAAAGCAGTAAATAGCATTTAAAGAATTTTTTATATGAATATATATATATATATATATATATATATATATATATATATATATATATATATATATAATTCTATACTGTTTATTAATATAGAACATACATTTTGTCTCATTAATTTATTATTAACTTGTTTACAGTAATAAATTTCGAGGTATTTATAACATTTACTGTTTCTCAAATATGAAATAGTGTGTCGTAAAGGTACAAATTTGCCTTTTGCTATTTCATAACAAGTTTCACAGAAAGGAATCGTTAACAATCTTATATTAGACGTTAGTTTGAATTATTTATAAATAATATGAAATTCTGATTGCAAAAATATTATCAGATTGATTAAAAAATTCTGGAAATGAATTTAAGTGTAAATGAATTTAACTAGAAAAAGTGAAAAAATCATTTTAAGCAAATTATTTGAAATATATCAATAATAAATTCAGTATACATGTGAAGTGAACGTGAATATAAAATCACTTCACCCTAGAATATTTATTTTCTAATTTAGTGATTTTTACTATCGGATTTACTATTTAAAATAAATATATGTACATTAATTAACATTGTGATTTAACTACCATTTTCTTCATTTATTTTAATTATAGTTAAAGTATGCAATTTTTATTGTTTCAAATATTTTTTCTTTTATATTCCATGCAAGGCCCACTCAATGTATTAGATTTAAGTGTATCTCAAATCTTCATTTAATAATTTTTGAAATTTTTTAAATTGGTAATTATTTTCATGCATTTTTAGGAGTTATATTTACATTATTGTTGTAGATTGTATTTATGATGAACTATAATATTAAAAATAAAATTAATCTTAATTTATACTATAGTTTATATCTTATATGATAACCTTCATGTAATAAGAAGTCAATTTATTGTTTGTCGCAAATTTGTGCTAGTTTATTGTAATTATTAATAATATTTAAATTATAATCGATACAAAGTCATTGAGAGTATACAATGTATTCTGTTTTATATTATAACATATAATTAATTTATGTAAATATGAATTGTGTCATATTTCATAAATAACATTTTATTTCTAGAAAGAAACAGTATCTGAAAGTAGTTCTAATTAAAATTATTAATTTAGTGTATAAATAAGTCGATGTTTTTTGTAAAAAAATGGCATACTGAACTCAAATAACAGATTCATAGTAATTGTAGTATTTATTATAATTGATAAAAAATTAACAAATATGTAAATATATTTAAAAAACCAGCATATCAGAACGAACTGCTAATACATTATTCATTTCTTATATAAATTATCGACATATTTACAAGAGCTGCATACGTTTTTATTCAAATTATGTAACAATTTTCGCAATAGATATACACGTATAGACTGACATATCGTGTGTAAAGTGTTTCTTTTTTCATTTCAATCAACAGTTTAGAGTTATTACCTACAGCGAGCAATAGAAGATGTTAGAATTAATAATGTTTAGTACATGACACTGTATTAATTGGTATTAACTTACCTTGAACCCATATATTTCGAGGAAACAAATAGTTGTGATTAGATATAAAATGTATTCAAGGTTGTTTTGTTACACATCATGAGTTTCTAATAGTTTTTTTTTCTTCTTAATACCGAAGTTGTAAATCTTCTGTGTACCTATTTGAATATTGATTATATATACGTGGTGCGATATTATCATGTAAATAATTATTCTACTACAAATTGCATATTACCTATGTGGGCTTGTTTAGAAATAAAAAAATGAAATTGTATAGACTCATATAGCTATATATATATAAGTAAAATGTGTAGTTATATATACTATATAATAAATTAGAATGTAAGATAATAATGTAAGTTTCGAAACAAAAATAATTTTTCATATTCATATAAGACGGATTTTTAAAGTACATGTGTTGAAAAATAGAGTAATTGTTAATTTTTAATTTGATTCTAATATATATGAAAAAAACATTTTTTACAATACTAATAAGTTAATTATTTTTATATAAATGTGTGTCTTAATAATATTGACAATGAAGTTTGATTCATTTATTTCTGAATAAAAAATATTTTTTTAATATAAATGTACAATATTATAAATAGAAGCAATCATATGGTATTTGATCTACGCATAAATTTGGGAATATTTGAATAAAAAAAAAACGTTTTGGTGTTTGATCATTTAAATTATTTTTGAAAGCGAAATTAAGCATGAACAAAATATAAGTTAAATTAAAATATCTATACTTATTGGTATTTATTATTAATAACTAGGTGTATTAAAATAATCAATTATCGATTTTTAGAAACTAGCATTTATTAAAAAAGAATAACTTTTATTATATTCTAAATAAGATGTGCAATAGCTAAAAGGTTGTGTATTGGAGAAAGTTAAAAGTTTGAGAATTGGAATAAAAAAAATAAAAAACCAAGCTCAGACTATTATCTTTAATCTAGTGTATTTATTTTTAAAGTAATCACCATCATTGTTAATAAATTTCATCCGAAGTGTAACATGTTTCTTCATTCTATCAGTTAAAAAAGTTGATGTTTGTTCCTACAGTCAATCTTTCACATTAATGTTAACTTTATCGTCAGAAAAAAAATAACTTCCTTTGAGAAATCATGCTTTAATATTGAAAATAAGTCGAAATTATATGGTACTAGCTCTTAGATCTAACAGAGGATGTGAGAGAATATCAATCCATCAAATGAACTTATTATAAAACACACAAAATAAATAAAACATGTTATATTTTATCAATAATTTGTTGACATCAACGTTAATTATATTAAAAAATAAACATGCTATTTTTTGAAAATTTATTTTCTAAGCTTATATCTTTTTTGTTTTAATCCAATAGATCAAACTACTTAAGATTTATGAACTCATGTGGAATACGTTCCAAACACTTCTCCTAAATTGGATGTAAATGATATCACACACGCACTTTTTTAAATATTTTTGCCCGTATAACCTTTTGTATCTGTTTTTAGAAAAAATAAATATCAATAGTCATTCTGACACAAATCACTACTATATTCATATTTAAGCAGCATGGTAAAATAATTAATTTTAAGTATTTTTAAATAAAAAATTGAATAAATGTGCAAAAATAATTATTATATAAAAAAGTATTCAAATTGATCAAGATTTAACCATTTTGATATACATCAGGTTTAAAATGGAAAAATAGAAAATTATTCTTCATTAATTAAAGCTTGATGATGGAATTCCTGCACATACTTAAATAATTAATAACAGAAAATTCAATGAAGTAATATGTACAATGTGTGTATTATATATATATATATATATATAACATATATATATATATATATATATATGTATGTGTGTGTGTAATGTGATTGTATGTAAATATGCGAGTGTAGGTGCATAAGTGATATATAAAAAAATGATTGCTCTATCTAAAAAAATATACACATTTCAGTTGTATCGCGTGAACGAAATTTCGACATTTGAATAATATTGTTTAGTATAGAAATGAGAACCAGTTATGTATGAGAGATCTCTGACGATAATTGTGCACTGAATGATGAGTATTTCCTAACATGATCTAATTCAATGGAGACTAGGAAATGTCATAAAAATTCTGATCGTGCTTTCAATATTCGTCGAGATGATTATTAATGATCATTGAGGTTACGACGACCTCAAAGTGTTTACTATCAATTTATGGATGCTCTAATAATTTTTCAATATGCATACTCAGTATTCGATTACATACATGTATGTGTATCAATGACCTAGATTTAATTTTCATTTGTTTTGTTTTGTATGTTGCATTAATAACAAACATTAAATAGAGTTTCTTATACACATACACTCAAGAATATGATAGTTGAAATTTATATAATTTAATTATTACAATTTGATTAAATACACAATGTCAAAACGCAATAGAACAAAATGCTACCTAAAAGTGAAACTTGACACAATGTTTTTTTCCAATGCAATTTATCATATATAATTATTCGCTTGTTTGTTCCGGAAAGAGTTTCGATTTTACAAATTGTCATAAATATCAATGTTTGAATCCCTGTCATTGAAATAGCCATAAAAATATCTCTTTTTTGTAAACAAAGTAGTATACTCGCTAGTTTATTGCGGTTCTCAAATAAATATTATACGTGTTAAAATTACATACAAAATAATGTAAAAAAGTTAATTCATTATATCATTTGCTGTTTTGAAATAATATGACATGAATGAAAGAGTAAAAATAAAAAATTAGATAGTACTGAGAAGTCATTAATCATTTATATTGAGTTTAATTAGTTCTTTGATTTGTGAATGTCAACAATTATTTTTTTTTCTTAAAAGTGTCTACAAGTTTTGTTATTATTGTGAAAATAAATATTATTAGTTGGCGGTTTCTTATATAATTTAATATATTAAAAATAATGTACGAAACTACTTAACTGTATAATATTTTTACATTTCTGATATATATATATATATATATATATATATATATATATAATACTTAATTAATTGGTAATATTATAAAAAAATAAGCATACTTTTTATTATTTTGGAGTCAATATACTAGATGGCGAAAAAATAATTTTCATTTATTAAATAATTTGTAATTAAAAACAAAAGTCAATAATAAGTTATTCATATAAATATTAACTTGTTATTTTTTTATTTAGTGACGACTTTAAATTAAATTCGTTAGTTTCATAATCATAAATTTCAATAAATTTCCAATTTTGAATTAAAATTTAAACCATTTGAAATTATTAAACTTTGTTCTCATATAAATGGAAAAAAATAGAAAAATATTTGAAAACCATGGCTCTTTATGCTATTAAAGTGTTAATAAATTGGATTTTAAGTTAATATTAAAAGTAGAAAAATACTTGTTTCCAATTTTATCGTTAAGAATTATATATTTTTTTAAAAAAAGAGAGTTTTCATATATTTTTTTGACAGATAATCTTATATATTATTGATTACCTTTAGAAAAAGCAACTTTTCTTTGGTAATAATGAGACTTTTTTATTTACTGCTTGTTTATTTACATTCTTTACTATTCTTACTCAAATTATCAATGCTTAGTTGAAAATTTTCTCTACTGTAGCATTCTGATATGATAGTTTTACCATCAAAATATGTATAAACATCAATCAGTTGATCAGTAATCGATTTCTGAATATTTCTAATTAAAACTTTTTTTTATTATTATTAAGAGCAGTGAAAAAACTATTTATAAAAGTTCATTTATTCACAGTGCTAGAACTATAATCTGAATTAGAATGAAGTTAAAATATTTGAAAATAAACGTTTATTGTCAATTTACTTTCTGAATCATTTGTCTCTCTTCGTACAGTAAAGTAAATTATTTAATTATTTTAAATGAAATTATATATACTTTTATCAATAGAACAGATATTTTATTAAATAAGTTATAAAATTTTATATACTTATACAAAAAAGACGGATTCAGGTACATTTCATAATAATTTGCAAAAAGAAAAACAAATAGTAATAATTGTGTAAAAATCAAATCAAATATGTCTTATGTTATAAAAATATAATATAATAACCTTGTAATAAATAATGTTTTCATTCGACCAAAATTAAAATCTTATTTTAAAAATAATTGATTTACTGTCTAGCAGTAATTACAGTACATGATATAAAAATAACATAAAAGTGTGTATAACTAAATTTCTTTTTCACATTTTTTGAAATTAATTTATTGTAAAGTAGATTAACATGATTGTTTCTAATTTTAAAACATATTACATGTTTCGCATTTTCAAATAATAAAACATATATAAAATGAATTTCATAATACTTTATTAAACAATTCACATTCGGTTTCGTGAACATTTAAATAAGAGTGCATTCACTGTTTGCCAATTAACATACATGTGTAATAACAATGAGTTTTAATAACCCGCATGCGTACTTTTTTAGTTGAACAGATGCATTTCAGTAATTACTGTAAGTATGTTTTAAATAAGCGGATACATTAAGTGAAAAATAATCGTCTGAAATTTACCATCTATTTCATTTCGAGTCACACCGTTTTGAAATTTGAATAGGAATATATAACAAGTAGATTAATTTTATATAGAATGATATTTTATCTAGAAACAAGATTAAAGCAATGGAAAATAATTGTTGTGTTTGATTCGATTCAAACTTAGTTTCTAATTTGATATCGATAGAAATTAGTTTGTAAATTAATAATATGAAATTGTAATATTTTCTTTCATTCATTAATTTTATTTTAATTGAGTATTGTTGAAATGAATGAATGTTATCAATCAGACATGTATTCAAACGTGCCTCTAACCAGTCAATATAATTTGCTATCAGTAAGTTTTATAAAATAAACAATGATATATAATCGAATTAAAAAGTATCAATATATATATATATATATATATATATATATATTATATATATATATATATATATATATATATATATATATGTATGTATATAGTTTGCAGAACCTAACAAAACAGTAGTTAACACGATGCTATCTGAAAATCAGTATGTTAGGCGCATACTTTTCGTATTTCAGTTAAAAAAACTACTTTCAGGTTTGGGTTGTGACAAAACAATGAAAAAAACACAAAACAATGAAAAAAATGGGTCAAAGATTTCGGACGAATGATTTTTATTTTTCTGATCGAAAACGTTTTCAGAAAATCGAAAAAAATTAAAAACGAGGAACTTAAGCAGCTGTTAACTGAAAATTTTGCTCAGATTAAAGAAGAACTCGCTCAACAATTAGTGTTACTCATGTAATAATTTTTATCGTCAGCAAGGAAAAATTCAAAAGCTTGGTCAATGGATTTTACATCAGCTCAGTCCGGAAAGCAAAGAAAGAAGATGCGATACGGCTATGTCCTCGCTCACCAGGTTAAAAACGAACGGTTTTTTTGCATAAAGTCGTAATCAGGGATCAAAATTGAGTTTTGTACGACAAATCTAAATGCCTTAAATCATGGATTATGTCCTGTGAACCATTAAGATCGACTTTAAAACCAAATATTCACGCTAAAAGAGTGTTATTCTGTATTTGGTGGGACATTAGGAGTATAGTGTTATATGAATTGCTCGAACCTTGACAGACTGTAAATTCAGAGCATTGCAAACAACGGATTATCCATTTTAGTGACGAATTAGAGAGAAAAAAACTATTCACTGGCCAAGGAATAAAGAAAATTATTTTGCTATCAGTCGCTTATCGATTGTACTTTGCGCAAGGGATCAAAAACTATGACCGAAGGCACATCCTCATGAAGCGTATTCACAGGACCTAGTATTGTCATATTATCACCTGTTCCAGTTGCTCCAGTATCATTTGAATAATACTCATTTTAAAACAGTGGAAGAGGTCTGAAAATGCATCGACTTCATCGACTCAAAACAGCCATCCTTTTTTCGACAATGGATTCATCAGTTAAGCAAAATTATACAAAATAACTGAGGACATTTTGAAGTTTAAAAGATATTCCATTTTTTGTAAACATTTATTTTCTATAAAAAAGGGACTGAATTAATTTACACCCTCTATACATATATATATATATATATATATATATATATATATATATATGTATATATGTAATATAATTACACCAAGACACTTCTGCAAATTTCTAATTCTTATTTAAAAAATGAAATTATTTTCACAAATGTACCTTAATGTGTTTTTGTAATTTGTAAAAATATGCAATTAAAATACTGTTTATATGGCTTCATCAAAATATTCTTCTAAGATATATCATATTGGAAATATGATTGGATTTGGAAATATAATATCTTAATAAAATATTTTTTTATAAAAATTTCATCATTGTTTGGTATTTGCAGATTTTTCTAAAGAGTGACAGTGAAGAATATTTAAAGTACGTATTGGCTTTATAATCAGAAAAAAATAATATCGATGTGAAATATATCAAATATTTTGATATACTAAATATTAGTAAACTATTTTCAAGTAGTGTAAAAAATTTTTGGTTTTGTTTTATCGAAATCAGTTAGGAGAAAATACTCAGAAAAAGGAGGTTTCTGTGAAAGAACATTTGAGAGAATTTTTGCGGATTATAATCATAATAACAATTTATATCAGAATATGAACATACAATCTTTCATGTACCTTATCGCTCTGAAGATGATAGAATCGCCATAGGAATGAGCATAATGCTTAATTATATATTTTCAATCAGATTTTTATGTGGTTTTTAAGATGAAAAAAGAAATCATTTATGAAAATATAAAATTTTGGATAATAAAACCGACGAAGGAACATTAGTAATACTGAAAATAATTTACTCGGCGAAAATAGAGACGATCAGAATAATATTTCCACCTTTAAAACAAATTTTCAAATGAAATATTTTACCATCAACTATTTAAAAATCATGATTTACAAACGGCGATTGTATGTTTTGACAAAAAATTATAGCATAATTCCTAAATGGTTTGAGATATTGGATTAAACCTATGAAAAACATGCTTGCAATAAAACTTTTCAAATGGTTTTTTTATTTTCCGATAAAATTACTATCATTGTCAGTGTATTATCAAAAACTGTTATAAGCTTATCATTCCATCAGTCTAGAAACCCAGTATTTGTTCGTTCAGTCAATTCTTTACAGAAGCTTCAATTTAGAATTCAAAGCCGGAATGCCTTCCTTTGAAATCACGACTTAGAGCTGTAAATAAGAGGAAATTAGATGATGGAGATGATTGTGATTTTATAATATATAAAAAGTAGATAATATTACAGTTTTATTTTCACTTATCCATGATTTTTTACATTTATCACCGCAAAGAATAAATCATACTTTCTAATCACATTTGAGTAATATAATATCAGTTATCTTCATACAATTGTGCAAAATGAGAATATTTTTGATGAGATTAACTAGAATATTGTTATATAATTTAAAATAAAGTTACTGGATTTATATTTGTTATAAGTCATGAAGCAATTTTTAAATCAAACGACACAGTTGTGGTAAATCTAAAACCAATTATAATGTTAAAATCAACAAGTTTCGGTCAGGTATATGTTAAATGAGATATGAACAGACGTTTCATGTTGAAGATATTAATCAAATTATTGTTTAAATAATATAACATAAACATTTAGTTACTGGGTACGTCTAGATTATGAATTGTGAAAAAAGAAAAAAATATTTCAGTTAAATATATCATTTAATTAAAATTTACCTAACGATAATATTATTGTTTTGATATTTTCCTTTATTTTTTTTAATATATAATTGAATTTAATAATCCAAATTAAAGTTCTGACTAACTTAATAATAAATCTTATTCATTTTTCAGAATTTCATCTGAGATATCCCTCTTTTTTGGCAGAATTTAATCATTATTTATATCCTTTCAAGCCCTCAAACATATTTTTAATCTGATATTTTTTAGTCGATATAAATTTATAAGAAGTTTACTCTTTATATGTGAATATTTATCTTTTTGTACATTTATATATCGGTAGTGACCTTTGTCTTGTATTGTATTTTTCGATATAACTTTAAAATCTATTTATAATACGTTTTTATATGAAATCAAATCGATTTTATCAATTTAATAGGAGTTGTATAGTTATGAATATTTATTTATATATATATATATATATATAATTAGTATAATATATAATTTATTAGTATTCATGTATTTATTTTTTGAAATTTTTCAAATCATTTGTCTTTTAATGTTTCGTAAGGTGTGTATATATATATATATATATATATATATATATATATATATATATATATATATATTCAAGTTAGCTAACATTAAACTTGACCAAAATATCAGAGAAGTATTTTATTAATAATTTTCTTAAATTTTGTTTTATTTGACATTAATGTCAATACATTACACTTACATAAATATAGAAAGTAAAATGTATTTTTTATCCGGTATCGATAGAGCATACATGTATACAAAAATTCTAAATGTCATTATAATCGTTTTTCATATATTACAAAATAGAATTCTATTAAAATAGTTATTTTATATTTTTTTTTTCATAAATTACTTAATGCACGTCAATTAAAAAAATTAACACCTGTGCATAACAAAAACCCATATGCTCATTTTAAGGACATTAATACATATTATATTTAAATTATTCATCAAATAGAATGTGTCGGAAATATAAAAGCTAAGTAACGTTTGATTTAGTAATTACAGTCTATGGAATGTGATTTCTTAATTATATATGTCTTCTACTTTAAGAATTTAAAATCTCATTCATAAGTCTAAAAATATTCTATTTAACAATCTCATTATAAAATGTTGTTCACTTATTTCGAAATGATTGACACTGATATGTATTCTTAAGTACGAATTTTGTTTATTATTTTCTATTATATAGTTTTAAATATTCTATTATATTTTCAAAATGTTAAAGTAAGAAGCAATTAAAAATTATCTGTTTGTTCTAAGACAACAATTGAAAGAATATTGAGTAATAGCTTCAACATTTTGAAATAAAGTTATACACACACACACACACACACACACATATAGATATATATATAATTTATGTTAAAGTAATTATTTCGTTAATATTAGACGTACAAATTAATTCGGTGCCTTTTTTATAGGAAATAATGTTTACGGAAAAATAGAATACATTTGAATCTTCAAAATATCCCCCTTTAATTTAAATAAATTTGCTCCATTTGTCGGGTAACTGCCGGATCCCTCGTCGAAAAAAATATGGCGGCTTTGTGTCGATTAATTTGCCAATGCATTTTCGGAACTCTTCTACTACTTTAGTATTTTTTACTTGTTTTAATGCATCACATAAATTTATCCCAAAGCTAAATAAATCATTTTCGTATTTTTGGCAGTATTATTTTTTTCAACTGGAATACGAAAAGTATGCAATGCCAAATATGTTGCTTTACGGTATTCACTACTGTTTTCTGAGGTTTTGCTCACTGCTTGCTATATATGTATAAATATATATATATATATATATATATATATATATATATATATAGTGTGTTTAAATGTTAAGATTGGCATTTGAAAATCTTGAAAGGACAAAGAAATATTTTAATTCAAAACAGAGTTGAGATAGATCCCTATTAAAGGTAGAGAATTAATTTTTACACCTAATATAAAAGAACAGTATGATAAAAAAAATTTCCAGACAGACTTTCATGTATGATCACACGCTCAAAATATAGAATCTACAAACATTTCGAAAAACACTGATTTTGATTTTTGTATAAAGAATACCTACATTATATCCTTTAAAAAATTACAGTCCACGTTTTATATAAATAGAGAATGTAAATTGGAATCCAGCCGGAAATATATAACCCTATTTTGATAGAAATGAAGCAAATAATGTATTGTATTTTCATAATAAATTAAATAAATATAACTTTAAACTTCCATAACATTTTCAAGATATATTTATTTTTTTTTTTGAATTTTGATTTCCTAATATGTTATGTTTAAGTTATAGTTAGTAAGCTCATTTTGTTTGTTTATTTGATATCCTTGTATTTATGCATCAATCTTTATACTATATATATATATATATATATATATTTAAATGATATTTAACAGGCGATATATTTGATGGCCTTAAGCTCCAAATATCAATAGAATTAAAATCATTAAAATTGCCTAAAACGATTCAAGTCAAAACAAAATAATACAAAATTAATTAAAATAGAAATGGCCAAGATATGAATAAAAAATACCTGAGTCATCTTTGATTTACAGATCTTATCATTAATTTCTTTCTCTGTGCGGAAGAACTTGTACAAATAATTAATGAGTCTTTACAGAAAATAAAACTATATAAGTAAAAGTGATCTTAATATAAAATATCTATACATTAATTTATATTGAAATGTCGAATTAGTTTTAAGAGAATAAGCAAAAAAAAATAATTACAGATCATTAGTAATGAAGAAAAATTAATTTATAAAAGTGGAAAGAAATGTTCTTACGATTTCTTATTGAAGTCATCATATAATCTTTTTCTTTCAAGCATGAAACCGTAAGTTATCTCATTACAGTTTTTTTTTCGGAATATTAAATCTTGGAATTTATTTCTTAATTATACAGGTTTATTATTAAACTGAAATTACTTAACTGAGTATTTAATTAAATTGTAATTCTCCCACAGTATTCTTACAACATTTGTTCATATATTTGCATATTGCTTTGAATTATAAATAATTTCATGTTAGGTGAATTGTTTATTTTTTCATAAGAAACTAAAAAAATGGACTTGTAAAATATTATTTGGATTTGAACATATTTTATTTTAGATAAATATTTTTAAATATTTATTTAAAATAATATATGGAAAAATACAAAATTACATTCAACTGATAGGGTAAATAAGACAGTAGCTGAACTAGGAATCACATCTATAACCTATACTCAATACTTATAATATTGGTTGCTGTTAATGATCTTACAAGGAACTGTTTTAGATTTTATACACAGATCAGGCATCTCCAGACATGAGAAGTCATGTCTATAATATAAATATGGATAAATTTGTATGGAGATACTTTTAGATACTATTTTCTTTAATATAAATATTGCACATAAAATATCGGAGGAGTATTATCGAAGAAAATTTAATAGATTTTATATATTTCTATGAAAAATATTTTATGGAATAAAATGAAAAACGTTTATTATAAAATGCAATATTCAGTTTAATTCTTATTTATTCACTTGTTAATACGTTTAGGTTACGTGATTTCTTTTTGCTAAAAATCTAGCTTAGAAAGTAAAATAAACCATTTATTACTACACCAATTCTATTGACACGTTAACACAATAAATATATTTTTAAAATAAGTAAACATGAGGTTGTTATAAAAGAAAAAAGCGTATTTTCAATTACAAAATACAATTTAAGTAATATGTGGATTTTAAAATAACAATAAATACATAAAAGACGTATTGTCTGTCATAAGTTCATGACACTGCAGTTCTTGTGCACAAAATGTGCACTACGTCGTCTCGAAACCTTTACAAAAAAAAAAACAAATATGAAGACTAATTGCAACATAAAACAGCGGGTGCTCAAAAGAAATGAATGATGAGCGAAATGATGTGCAATTCTAAAAAGAATCTTGCTCAATAATTCGTTCCACTGTGCCGATACGTACAATAAAAAAGGTGAAATATTGGAGTACGGTTCAGAAGAAAAAATGTCCGTAACGTGTTGTAATGAAAGTATTATATACCATTGGAGCGTTATTTCTTACACCTATGCAATATCTCTTTAAATGTTTAAGATTAAGTAATTATTGCTGTATTTATTTTTAATGAAATAACAGATGTTTACCTACATTTTATTACATATGCGTTTTCTTTTTCTTCTTTACTGTGACAGTGAAAAAATATTAGGTGACATATATAGTTTATAGCATAATATTCTCATGTGGAAGCCTCAATTGAATCACACTATACAACATTATATATATATATATATATATATATATATATATATATGTGTGTGTGTGTGTGTATGCATAACAAAAAAGATGATATAATTTGAGTAAAAAATATTAAAAAAATTGAATATATATTTCTCTTACAAATTTAGTTGTCAAAGAAAATTAAATTTTGAAATCAAATAATATCCAAAATTAGCCTTCTTGTAATTGAAAATAATTATTTTTTCTATTAAAGGATAGAAAAGCAATTTTATAAATTGATAAAGAATTGTAGATTTCAATCATTTTAGATTTATTGTAATTACAATTTACTTAATTAGATAGTACTATTAATATTATTTAATAATAACATTCAAAACCTGTGGTTATGATTTCATTAAAGTTTAATTCTTAGCAAAATATAATTTATTGCCAGTTTCAAGGTAAAATCAGTTAGTTATTTCGACATAGTTCAAGGAAAAATTAACCATTATCGATATTGAAGTTAAAATATATTATTTCGATTAACTGCAACGAAAAAATATATACAGTTAATAAAAAGTTTCACATTTGTCAATATGTTATATTATCTAAACATAAAATAAAAAATATGTTCGTATATAATAATCAATTTCATCCTCCACATGTTCATAGTGAGGCACGTCTCATAAAAATTATTTATTAGTTGTTAGAATACTGTTATTATTTCAAATTTAGTTCTCCTTATACGTCTTGTTAAATGGCGAAGTGAAAATGTTCTCATTGATATTTGATAATTTCATATATGAACTGTTATTTATTTCTTTTAAATCAATTCTTAAATCATTCGATCTTATCAAACTGAATATAAGATTATGCGAGAGTATGTGAATGTAATTGTTTAAAGATTATTATAAGCCATTTAAATGTTAATTGAAATGAAACAAGTTCTGTGAAAGAATATACAGTGCAGTTTTGAAATAGAGAATTTGTTTTACTATTTGGCAATTATTTCTTTTTTAAATTTTATTTGAAACGAAGACGTTGCACCTTTCACATTTCTTCGTACACGATTAAATGTTCTAAGAAAGTAATCTTCGTTTGAAATCAAATGTCGTGCTTTACTAAAAATTAATATATGTCCGCGTTGATCGTTTCACTAACACTTATTCCTACTCAAAAATATCTTACGAAATAAATGTATGTTTGTCATCGAGCGATTGTTTCACATGTAAGAATAAAATTAGAGTTTGTCCTGAAGATGTTCTCACAAATCAACATTTAAATGATTGTTAATTAGGTAAACATACAAGCGTGAAATGTTTTTATTTCATGCAATTATCTATAGATTTATATTTTATTTTGAGAATTATTCATTTTTATACACGTTTAAATTAATAATAATTTGATATATTTCTGACTTTTATATAATTAATATATTTTTTATTATTTTTAAATTATTTTAGTAGAAATTCTACTCTAGTAATGAAAATAATCATCAATTACTAATACATTTATAACAAAAATACATATTCAGTTTCGTTAGTTGAAAGAAAATTTATTTTTTAACTGGGCGAATTTAATAAAAAACAATAAAAAAAAATCGACAAAGCATGAAATGTGAATGTGTTCAAAAATCGAATAATAAATTATTCATGACAGTATAAAAATGTAAAAAAATGTACAATTGTAATAAATGTCTCTATTTAAAAATTATAATGATTTCTTTACTATTTTGATGCACGAGCGATGCATTTAAATGACTATGAGTAATTTATTAGTTTTAGTTCAGTAGCTAGTACAATTAATTTATGAAATTATATTAAATAAATTAATTCAATTACAATTAAGGAAACGGATTGACGAAAATAAATCAAAAGTGAAAAGGAATTCCAAAAAAATATGGAGTGAAATCAATGCAAGTGCACTTTCCTAATACGTGAAAGATAGAAAATGAAGAAAGTATTTGTCACACCAAATAAAAATTAAAATAATGACCGAATTTGATGAAAATATTCACGACATTTTTTGTGAATCATTTTATAATGTAAAAACACATTGATACTAATATTTTTACATTTTTCTTTGGTTCAATATTTTGTTGGCAATTCTAAGGAGCATTTACATAAATAATATTCCAAATTCACCTACAACACAATTGTATAATCTTTATGAATATTTGTTACCTTAATAAAAACATTTCATTTTACTATAATATATATATATATATATATATATATATATATATATATATATATATATATATATATATATATGACATCTATTATTAATATAGCCTAATAATTAGTAAAAAATATACCTACTTAAAGAAAATAACATTTATTAGTAGTTTTTTTGTAATTTCACACTGATTTTTTTTAAATAATAAATCTTGTTAAATAATTTATACACTGAATTGTTAATCATTACATTGTGAATTTTTATAAGAAAATAAAATTGTAACATGATCAGATTTTTGAAACAATTTAATCTCTTATAGTAAATCATTCCATTATAACATGTTATTCAACAGACATTTTAGGTTGAATATTTCAATTGAACTGGTAACAGAATTCAGATGGCAAAATTTACTAGAAAAAGAAAATTTGTAACTTTTAAATTATTTGAACCTATGCAGTTTTAGAGAAATTACGACAAGAATTATCATCCACTGGAAATTAATACTAATTATTATAAAATAATAATTAATAACACTTCGTCGAAATAATATTTTAATTAATTAAAATAAATAAATTATCAAAACAAAAAAGTACATTTGAACAATAATATTGTAACTTAATTCAAATATCAAATTTCATACGAAGAAGTTTTGAGGAGCTTCAAAAAAATAAGGAAAGAATAGGGAATGATATTTTTCTGAAATAAAAAAGATATTAGCTTGTTTTTATACGTTTACTAAGATTGTATATATATATATATATATAATCATCATCATCATCATTATTATCATCGTAATCATCCTCTTTCAAACCGCTGCTGTATGAAGACCTCTTTGAAAACTTTCCAGTTCAGCTTTCGATTCAATTCTTCTGTTTTTCATAGACTTTTAATAAATTTTCCTACGTTTTTATCTCATCTCTTAATATATATATTGTATATACATTGTATGTATATGTGTGTATTTATGAATGTGTATTACATCTCTAAAACGTAAGTAACAATTTTAAAATTTTAAAATGTCAGAAAAAAATAACCGAAAAATTTGATATAACATAAACCATTATAATATACAATAATGTATAATTTTGTACTTTCGCCTCTTTCTTTTAAACCAATACACACATATATATATATATATATACACACACACATATTTATATACATATATATATATATATATATATATATATATATATATATATATATATATATATATATATATATATATATGAGAAAACACATTTGTATTTGAATAAATTTACAAAATATTTTTCAAAAATATTTCATAAAAAAATTAGAAATCATTTTTTCCTTGAAAACTCATAAGCTAATATCATAATTCCTACCCATGTACCAATGTGTTGTAAAGTAATGTCTCAATTTTTCTCAAATTTGTCATAAAATATAATGTTCGGTATTTATTTATTCAAATTTTTATTGCATTGATGAATTGATTTAAATTACATTCCCATTTTCAAATCTAAATGTTATAAAATTTTATTCGTAAAATTACATTCTTTAAATATCAACATAGAAAAATGTAGTAAATAGATTCTTAATAACTAGAATGTAAATCTGAAATCGTAGCTAACTTTTGTATATTGAATTCACATTTAAAAAATAAAAAAATGTTAACTCGTGACTTCAAGTGCGCGTATAGATTACCTGACTAATTTATTCGACTTTTAATGATCATTTTATTATCAAATTAAAAACGAAAATAGAATAAATATCGCTGTTATTAATTAACATATTCAACTTTATGAACTTTACACATGAATAATAGCATACAATTACTAAAAGTGTGGCAATAAAACATTACTGATACGTTAATAAAATCGGTCATATACCGTCATAGAGTACTTATTCGAACCGAAACACTCTTATTGAAATTTAAACGATATATGTTCTCTTTTGAAAGAACATTCATCTAAACACACTTCACATTTGAACTGCTTAGGGCTCAAACATAATAACATAGAGTACGAACCCGTCTAACAGCTAACCTTATTCGTCAACTGAAAGTAAGATTCGGATGATACGGCACCTTGTAACAAAAGTGAAATTATCTGTTCAATATGTAGCGTGAAAAAGTGAAATGAAGACGATTCTTCTCACGGCAAATATTTCATTTTGTCGAAATTCGTGTTTGAAATAATGATGTAGTCTTTAAGAATTCTTTTAATTAATTATATCTATACGTATTAGATAATACCAATGTAATAACGACGTGCTGTTACTAAAGGTCTTTAGTTCATTGGCCGTATAAGAAAAAAATAAATGTTTAGAAAACAACAAAGTGAAATTAATATGCTTATAATATATTTTATTAGAATATTTAGTTCAAGTGCGTGTGAAATTTTGATTTTTGCAGTGTTTGAAATCTGGTTAAATATCATACACTAACATAAACATCCATATACAGATGATTTAAAAAGAACTGGACAATTTAAAAACATTATACAGAAACTATATTATCTATGAATATTTAGTCAAATTCAATGTGTAAAGGAACTAAAGTATTTTATTTATCCTATAACTGCTTAATATATGTCCCTCGTGTCATACAGCAGAGTTTAATTATGCAGTATAATTCATACCAAGTCTTCTGTATCATATTATTAACAATTATTGAAATTGCAGTAAGGATGAGTGTTTTCTATTTTTCAAGATTTCAAGAAAATCTGATATAAACACGCAGGTCTCAATTTATTCTTACAAGTAATCATATGTTGTAATATTTAAGAATCTGGGTACCATTATTCCAGATGCAAATCACTGTTTTGTACAGAACATCTAATTCAGTTCTGTGGAAGTGATTCCATTAATAAATCTCCTGCTCGTACGATTGAAACCCAGTGGAAACTTATTTTACTGGAAAAGGAAATTATATTGAAAGTGTTATTCAATCATTGACTAACTTCTAGAACAATGGATTTCTAGATCAGTATATATTACACCATGCGATTTTTTCTTGTGAAGATACATAAAGATTATTGTGTTTTTACAACTATTTCTTTTAGTCTGAAATAAATGAAAGCATGTACCTTGATTTCTATTTCAGCTAAACGGTGATACACTACAGGGTCTGAGATACAGTTTATTACAAAATTTATATGTACTGTATGATGGGGGGTTATAAATGTTACGTATTTGTAAAATTATAGAAGTAATTCAGAGAATTTTCATTATTAATTTATTTTTACTACATTTTAATATATAGCACAGTACTGAGAAATACATTTTTCATTTTTGTATTTAAACTTGTTATCTTAGTTCCATTCTTATGTTATATATATATATACATATATATATATATATATATATATACATATATATATATATATATACATATATATATATATACATATATATATATATATATATATATATATATATATATATATATATATATATATATATATATATATATATATATATATGGATCGTTTGATAAGTATGGTAAAAAAGCAAGTTAAACACCGTTTTTCAGAAAAAATCGATTTTATTGCTCAACATAGGCTCTGGATGGGCTATATACTTGGTTCAGCGTGTCTGCAAAATACGTATTAACGGCGGAAATGACATCCCATTTGACGAGAATTTTATCCTCATTTGAGGAGAATTTCATCCTATTAAATCAAATTTTCAAGTTTAGGAAGAGGAAAAAGTCTCACAGGGCTATGTCTGTAGAATAAGGAGGATGAGGAATCAATTCGAAGACTAATTAGTGCAATTTTGCCATTGCGACAGTCGATTTGTGGGACGGCGCGTTGTCCTGGTGAAAGAGCACTCTCGTGAGCCAAACTTGGCCGTTTTTGTTTCAGCTTTTCTTTTAAACGGCCCAATAATGTTGCAAAATAGACTCCTGTTATCGTTTTTCCCTGCGTTATAGTTTTAATTTTAATTTATTGTTTGTAATTTTAATTTAACTTACATTTACGATAACAAAAAAAAATATACAATGAAAAAACATGCATTCAAATAGATTGTATTGTGAAGAAGTTATAGTTTGACATATAATAAGTAAAGGAAAGTTTCTATACATAAACTATTATTTTTTAGTATTTATTTGCGGTTCCTTCAAAGAATTTTGGATAGTCTTGTTGTGAAAGTGCCCTAAACAAAATCAATAAAAATCATTATACGGATGAGAAAACAAGATAATGAAAAATCAATTTTATTTGAAGCATTGAATATATTTTTAATAATATAAAATGTATAAGAAAATAAAGTACAATATCTGTTATGTTCTAAATAAGTATTAAAAAGAATATAGTGAATGAGCCGACGGTAAATCATCCATTTAATAATAAGTGAAAAATTCAATGCCTTCAAACATATTAAAAACAAAACAATTTATGTAAAACAACTGCTTTCAAATAGTTTTAAAAGAAAAATACGAGTATTTACCGAAGAAACTTTTTAAATCGAAAAATATTTATTATTTTTACATATAATAATTCTTGTTACTTTTACTAACGATGAAGGTCTAAACAACAAACATTTTAATATAAAATACGAAATCGGCATTTTATACCAGAAACTATTAATATTACAATAACGGAAATTATGAAATAAGAAGCTAAGTTACTACGAAATAAACATTGATCGTTAGTTTTATGATATTGGTTTTTCGTAAAAATATATATTACAGAAAGATTTGTGACATTTAACATCTTTTCATAGCGTATAAATTATCATAAAGTTAAAACATACACACGTACATATTAAATCTTTTATGGGATATAAAATGATAAACAGTTACAGTTTCCGGATCACATAATTAAAAGATAATAAAGAAACTGTCGAAGGTAAACTAATTCAAATTGATTATCTTACACACTCATAATTATATACAATTTTATATACTGATACGTTTCATATACACTTCTCATATTATGAAACTGTTTTATATTAAATATATGACTGAGGACTAGGTTTTCACGAAGTAAATGTTAATTACCCAACGATTTTCTAATATTATATCATCTGACACATTTGTTTCTGATTTTGAATAAATTTGGAATTAAATTGACATACATTACTAACGATTTAATAAAGTTTTAAGTTATCTAATCAATAATCAAAATATTTACATTATTAGATAATAAAAAAAACGCGAAATAATTACAAATCTTCAGTTTTCGGTTTAAATGAAAAAGAAATATGATTAAATTTATCAATGAACAATGTACTAGATTTCTAAATTTTTAAAATATAAGATCTTTTTTAGAAAGCCACTATTGTAAACTCTTTTTATAAATATTGAATTCGTTGGTACGTAACCGTCTTTGATACCATTCACAAAAATTTTATTCAATGAAATATATAATATTTTGTTATACATTAAAAAGAAATTAAATTGCCATTGAACGTTACATATAATGTTTGTAAATAAGTGTTATTAAAATTAATATAAAATAAAAGTTTCAAATATTTGTATTGTTTATTGGTATTTACATTGAAATATTTTAATTAAGTTAAAAACAGGGTTAGAATTATAAATATGTAAAATATTAAGGGGAACAAAAGAAATTAATAATATATTTTTTATTTATCAAAAACATAGTAAATAAACAAGTATATGTATACATAGAAAGAGAGACAGAGTATGTATATATCAAAATGACTGTGGTTCAAAATTTAATTTAAATTTTTGTTAACAAGTGTGTGTTTTTTGTACAGAGTGTTTCAAGTATTTTATGTTAAGTAACAAGTGAGAGACACAAAATAGCTATAATACAGTTAAAATAAAACCAGCTATACATATATATATATATATATATATTTATATATATATATATATATATATATATATATATATATATATATGTATATAAATATACAATAACAGAATTTATTTCTAGTTACATTTAATTTTGTATTTTACTGGTTAAAAAAATTATATATTATTCATACACCTAAGGGTATTTATACTCTATAATGCAACGAATTATATAACTACAGTATCTTGTTCCCTGAATAGAAAGAATTGTTTCCCGATATATATATATATATATATTTTTTTTTTCATATTTTGAATAATTCTGTTTGCCTGAGGTGAAATGTGTAAAATAAAATATTTTCAGGAATATACCTCATTTACAGTAAATATCATTAATTATTATTTTTTTACACTCTTATGATGATTTTATAGCCAACGAGACCAGCATTAACTAATTAAAATGTATAATAAATAATTGTTAAAAATTCGAATTATAATGTATGAGTAATTTATTTGTTGAATTTAATAAAAACTATAATTCAGAACATTCGTTAATAAAATTTTCGTTGATCCCAAAAAACAAAAATTTCTGATCCAAAATAGTCAACAATTAATTATCGAGTTTTGATTGTTCTTTATATAAATTTTAAAGTTGATACCATCATCGTCAGTCCTTTTTGTGTCTTGTGATGTGTGTGAAAAATTCATCTGTAATAGCACAAGTGGTATAATATATTAAAATATGTATTTAAAAATGTGTTGTATTTTACTGGTTGATTTTTTAATATTATAATTGTATACGTACAATAAATATTTTAAAATAGTTCAATAAATTTATTCGAACCACATACAAAAAATATACACACAAAAAAAATAAAAAAACTACAATATTCGATTAATTTAAAATTCATGTTCTCCAATAAAAGTTTTAATTAATTTGTACTATCAATTATCTTCCATTACTTTTCAATCTGCTACAATTACGATTGTAAATATTAAGTAATCTTTATTATTGTTTCCATTTTAATAATATGTAATTAAATTTCAAACGTGTTTTTAATTCATTTCTTATAAATTTTCAATAAATGTCGAAACAAATTATATGTTAAAGAGCAATTATTATATTTTTATAAACAGTACACCTGCGTCGATATTTTTGTAATCATAGCCCTTTAAAAATATTTATTCGGTGAAAATTGATGATTTTAGGGCAAACAGATGTAAGGATATTGATTTTTAATAGAAAAAGAGTTCATAAATCATTCAGATAATAAAGAAAATAAAAATGATTTAGGATTAATTCATTCATATTGTAATCATTATAAATATTTTTATATGAAAATTAATTGAATAATTATTAATTTAGTTTCATCGGGTTTTTCTAGTTGAATATTTTTTAAATTTTATTATAATTTTTTAGAATCAGTTAAATCCAAATCTCTTCGTTCCTTAATTTTTACTAAATTTCATTTGCATACATAAATATTGCTATACAACAATAAAAATTATCTCGTTTTTTTATTTATTAATAATTATAGTACAGAAAATTATATAAATGAAAGTTTATATAATAAAATCGCCCACAAAAGTCACATACATGTATGCACATATGATGTTAGTGAATGTTAAAGTAATTTTGATATAATTAATATAAAATATGTTATTTGTATACAATGTGCACGCAAGTTTTACAGTTCCACTCGTTTAGATAAGTATCAAAAAGTATATGTGTGCTGTTATTTCAACGTCCATTACCTCTTATAGTCTTCATTATAATATATCTGATGGAATTATACTTATGCACAATTGTAATACACGGTTTTCGTTTTAATTTCACTCTGTTTATTGTAAAGTACTTAGAAAACTTTATATATATGTATATATATATATATATATATATATATGTGTGTCTGTTGAATATTGCCTATCATTTTATTGTTATTTCATAACATATTACGTTAATTCTTTGTTCATTCTAGTTGAAATAGTCTCATATATATATATATATATATATATATATATATATATATATATATATATATATATATACATTTATACTATTAAAAACTTTCTTCTTAGATTATAAACCTTCATTAAAAAGAATAATCTTTTAAGTGCCTTTTATAAATGTATTTGTCTAGGAGTGTCAAGTGAATTAAAGGTTAAAAATCTTATACAATTCAAATAATGTATCAGACAATTTTCAAATTATTTTATTATAGAGTATATACTTCATTATATTGTAGTTAACTATTGTATATGGTGTTTAATAGGAATTTTATTGCAATATTTAAACTCACTAATATGTTTATTGATGGTGTTTTTATAATTAGTAAGCGTTTTCATATAAAATTTCTTCGAAAACAAATAGTGTATATTAAAAGAATTAATTTTGAAAGTTTACTATTCAGTTCTTATATCATTTTTAAATATGGCCTTATTTATGAATTTCAGATAGGCTCAAATAATGGCTGAATAAGAAATAAGAGACAAATTTGAAAAGTTAATGACATGATAATGAAATATTGTATTTATCTATTTGAAGTTACTTTTATTTTTCAATAAAATCTCTTTGAAATTCAACAATTTTTTTCCATCGATACGACGACGTCTATCTCATTTCAGAAGTGCGATTCCTCAAAGTTTTCAAAATAGCCGTTTACTGTTCCTTCGAGTTCATCACCCGAATAAAACAGTTTATCACCAAGGAATGCTTCAAGATTTAAGGATAAAATTTAAGATAGAAATCAAATTAAGCTAAATTAGATGAATACTGTGAATAGAGCAGAAAATCATACTTCAAATCGGTTTTAATTCAAACTTGCATTCGATTTTATTATTGCTCTATCGTTAGCAATTGCTTCACCCATCTTATCAATATATACTTCATACACAGTAAATGGGTTATATTATGAGATATCCATTCACCTGAGATTCTCACATCCTTAGAGATTTCAGTCATTTTTAATCAGTGATCCTCTAAAACAATACCGTTCACTTTATTGACATTTTCTGGTGTCGTTACAATTTTTGGACATCCATTATGGTGGTCATCTTCTAAATTTGTATAACCATGTCTAAATTCTGAATCCCATTTTTTATATAACTGTAAATGAAAGTGTACTATCGTCCAACAATTTTTTATCTCATTAAAAATTTTCGTTGATGTCGATCCCTTTTCAACAAGAAACTTTATTGTTGTACGATGTCCAATTTAGTAAATATTTCGAGATGACTTTATTTAAACGTATGTTTACAACAAACTATTTAATAAATCGACTTAATATTTCATAGCTATTCATAAGACAGATATGGCAATACAATGGAGAAAAAATTTAGACACATCTATATAACTGGTCGAGAATTGTAAAAATTTACCTTTTACTTTAAGAATTAATAAAGAAAATGATTCTTTAGATGATTCAATACGCAAAAACATTTTGGTTACTTATTGCAATTATAATGTGTGTATCATTTATTTGAAAATCAATATTTTAATAAAAATATATACGCTTATTTTTAAATTTAAATTAGGCTTACAAGATTACCAACAAACTATATTGTTAATATTTCTCTTTCTTGTAATATATTTTAATGAAAACTAAATTGGAATATTTTTTAATTTACAATATATATATATATATATATATATATATATATATATGCATGTATGTATATATATATATTTATTTATATATATATATTTATATACATATATATATATATATATATATATATATATATATTATAATTTAATATCCATAAAAAGTACGCGAAACAGAAATCTTTTTTTAAATATTGTACATATTTTTAAGTACAATTATTTTAAAAAAATGATTATCACAACCTCCATCTATATGCATATATATATATATATATATATATATATATATATATATATATATATATATATATATATGCATTATTATCTGATAAATATTGTGTAAATATTATCGTCAAATTTAAAAGTTATATTTCTTTTTAAAGTTTTAAAACTAATTTATGTTTACTCAATTATGATAAAAACAGAACATTTTAATCATAGGTTTGTAACGTTTTTATCTGACAAAAAGTACGAAAAACGTGAATGAACTCAAATAAAACAAGTTAACTGCTGACTTTCAGTTTTAACAGAAAGTATAACTTTTTAATTTTATTTCTAATTAGATATAATAATTTAATAATGGAGTCTTAAACAATGATGTACTTTACAAATACACTACAGGTAAGTGTGTGTTTTTATATGGATATGAAAATAAAAGTGTTAGAATTTGAAGTCTTAAATTGTTTATTTTTGCGATAATAGTGAAAATAATATTTTTTAAATATTATAATATATATTATTATTAATAAGTATTGTAAATGTACAGCTCTAAATAGGAATCAAACGGTAAAGCAACGAATTTTATTTTTATTACATATATATGAAATCCTTATTGTTATATTTAAAAAAATAAAAATAAGTCAACAATATACTACAAAAAAATAAAAATAAGACATTCATACGAATGTATGCAAATTAATCATTTATCGAAATATCATTATCAATGAGTAATAAAAAATATTATGTTTTTCAGACTCTTTTGTAAAATTAAGGAGTTAAATCGAATAACTTATTGACACAAAAATATAATAAAAGAATTAAATTTTAGACATGAACTTATATTTGTTTGTTAAATATATATTCGTATACAAAACAATATTTATGTAATAAATATTATATTATCGTTTAAAGTATTATAAATGTTGTTAAAATTTTGAACGATTTTTTTATTCCTAAAAAAGATTTGTGATCTATTTTGATTTCTGTGAGAATGAAAAATTAATTTTTAATGTGATTTTGTTAGTGCCAAAAAATATATTGTGTTTATATTGAAATTTGTATTACATAAAATTATTTCATTTTCTTGGTTTAAAATACAATGATATTTATTGACAAAATATTTGTCTTTCAAGTCAAAACCGGAAAATCCTTAAATGACTAATAAATCAATATTTATTGCACGTCACATAATTATTATTTAATGACTTGTAATAAAATCAAACATAAACAGTTACTATTACATGTGAATTAATCCTTAACGGCTATTTAACTGTAACGACACCTATCATTACACTAAATAAAATTTAAATGTCATTTGCTCTTGTTTATTTTTATTCTTCGCCGGACGCGATTAACTTAACAGGATTTATACAGACCATTGATCTAGTTCAATTGAAATCGAAATATATACCTATAACTTAGATGAAATATGACATGTTTTGCAATTGTAAACGAATTACTTTTATGCGTTTAAAATAATCAACTTGTGTGTTGTCCTTAATAATGGTTAATGTATGTTTTGTTTGAAAGTAGTACATTGATATTAATAGAATACTTAAAATAATAGTAATGATTATTTATATTGTAATGATATATTTCGTGTATATATATATATATATATATATATATATATATATTATTGCATAAATATTGTTTGTAAACATATACGAACAATTACTAAATTAATATGTACATTTGATAAATAATAACTTTTTTGGCATATTTTTAACTCTAAAAATGTATGACAAAAAACAAAATGGTTAAAATAATATGTTTCTTTTACTTAACATACAATTTTTAGTATCAGTCATTTTCTTCATGAATCGATAATTTATTTTAATTATACCTAAAAACAAAAAAATATTTCAATTTAGTTTTTAGTGCTTTGGATGAATATTTAATGTCTATCTAGATATTTTTATCGCTTTATATTTTATTACATAGCACTGTTTCGCAATTACTTTAATCATAATTTTCGATTATGAAAACATTATTTTTAAATATTTTTAAAATTTTTATTAAGTTAGTTTTTTAAAAAAAAAATGTTTAAAAGCTGTGAAGGTAAAAATGCAGTTATATCTAAATCTCTCACTATATATAAAATCAAAGTAATTCACAAAAAAATTCTATGACGTCGATTTATTTATTTATAACGTTGAGGTTTCTTTGGTACTCAAATATATTTATATTATATATAAAATAATATTTTGCAATTTGTCTGCGAAACGTATTATATAAACACACTACATATATCTTTATATATATATATATATATATATATATATATATATATATATGTACAATCAAAATTATCCACCAAACACTTTATAAAAAAACATGATGGAAAAAATAATCTATCTGCAATAATGTTTATATAGACATACTACATGTAAATTTTTGTATATATATATATATATATAAATCCATGACATCGACTCATTTATTTGAGATGTGGCTTCTATGAAACCCAAATATGTTTATTGTTTCCTTCGGTTACATGTACATGCTTATAATTGAGAAGTTGGTGACCGCAGTGAGCTTGGTGGTTGGCGAACGCAGCGAGCAGGGGGTAAGACCTCTAGTATATATATATATATATATATATATATATATATATATATATATATATACAGAGTTTTCTGTAAATATGTTCTGTAAATTTAAAAATATGTCAAAAATACAAAATGAATAAAAACTGCTCTTTATTCTATTCCTATATATTTCATATTTTAAAAATATACAGAATTTTAAGCTCTTACTAAATTAATTTAACTTTCTAACGATTTTTTCTAACTAAATATTCATTTTTTGAACAAAAAATAGCTAATTAAACATAATAGAAGAATAGAAGAAGAAAAAAATATTTCTTGTATGAAAGAAAAGTGAAAAAGTCCGTATCTGTTTAATATTTTCAAGAAGTTTCGACTGTATATACGTCTAGCGACTTTCTGCAGGGATATGCCATTTGTATACATCGTTTTTGATATACACGTTTCAGTATATAATAAATTGTACATATTGACGTAGTAAGAATCAATTAAAGATATAAGAAAATCAATGGGTACAAATTGTAACTGTGCAGCGTTAAACTCTTCTGCGTTTAGATCTTGACAGAATCAAAGCAAGGAAACGTTACAGTTATCAATGATAGAATTAAATAGAATGCTACTTCGTACATCACAGTTATAATAGCGACAGAATTATCTATCATCTTGTTTATTTATTACTGCAGATACAGTTGACATATTTATTTGTAACCGTAGATAATACATCTTTCTCAGTTTTTATCATACATCTGCAAGTCGATACTCTGTCCAATTATCTTGTGCGTCATTTTCACTTTTTCAGTTGTTGCTATGAAAGGAACAACATAAGTTTTAAAAATTAAAACGATTAAACTTTTTAATGCCTCTCTGCTTTTATTGTATCAGCTTCAATTCAAAAACGCCGCTTTTACTTTCCTCTATCTTTTGACGCTGCTCTTTCCGCTGATTTTATCACACCCTCTACTATGAACGTTCCAACGAGTTTACATAAATTTGTTTTCACTACATTTTTCTTTCCTTTCTTTTACTCATTTTGCACCGCTTCGATATGCACGCATCACAAAGAAAATAAGCTAGTTTAACCGATAAAATCAAATTATTTTAGTTACATTTACAGCAAACTGACGTTAAACTCACCCTGTTTATATTTATATTGTTTTATATAATCAACATATTATAATCAATTATAAAAAATACTTCTCAATAAAAATTAATTTATTACTGATTAAAAATATTAAATAAATACAAGCGATCTGATCTTTTTATTATTTAACTGCATTTAAATAAAAAGTAACGTTTAAATATTAATAATACAATTGACTTTATCTTTTAATAACATCAAATTTTATATACAAGGTTTATTATGTGCAAAAAAGAATATAAATCATTACAATCAGAAATGAATTTAAACTTACTGGCTAGTGACTTCAATGAATGGATTAAATCAAGTGGGTTTATTTTTATTTTTCATAGGATTTTACGTCGACACGTCAATAAATAAAGTAACAAAACTCTTTTTTGTGTACAAATGAAAGTAATTGTTTAAATTTAAAATAAATTTTCTTAGAGTTTACTCACGTATTATATTTTTTACTTATGTATCTTTTTTACAAGATCAATCATGAAAATTAGTTTATCTTTTGCACGAAATCAAAGTTTTATTAAATACTTAATTGTATTAGATATGTTAATTATTATATTGGAGAAAATTATAATATTTAAAATAATTATATATAAAATTACATTTTTTCATAATTTTTTTTAGAATTTACTAATTTTATTTTAACAAAATAAAAAAACTATTAAATAATTTAAGAAAATCTATAAATTTTCTTTCAAGTATGATAGAAGAGTTTGCTGTTTATGTATCAGAAAATTATTTTATTCCGACTTTAAAAAATATGATCTTATAAAAATTATGTTTGAATAATTTCCTAACATTTAAATAGAATTATGTCTTAAACTTTTATATTTATTAATTAAAGAACTGAGTTTTCTTGAAAATATTTTTTTAAAAAATTATTAACTTTAATTAAGAAATATTTCTCTGAAAAATATTGATTTCATTTATTAAAAGTGTGTATGTAGAAAAGATTCAAATTAAATGAATTTGAAAATGTATAAACATGTTACAAATAAAACATTCTTATTATCTTAATTTAAAATGTCGAAATAAGAATACAAATTATATTACAAATTAACATATTGCACTTTGAACTTGATGTCTATTTAATATTCAATTCCAATGTTGTTAAATAACCAAGGTGTCGTATAAAAAAGCATAATTACTTTCAATGTCATGCAAAAAAGAAATTAAATAAAATTAAATAACATATTCTTATTCAAATGTAATAATGTGAAACTAGATTAATGATGTAAAGTTTCTATTGATACACATTATAAAAATCATCAGTCAATTTGCATTTATGAATAGTTACAACTTTTTCTTTATACTGTAGAACATAAAACCATTTAACGATGATTTTTAATACGGAAACGAAACGAAATGTCAGTCCTTTGATTTATATCAATCTTATTAATGAAGTTTTTTGAATAAAAATGACATGATTTGAAAAAAATAATTTAATTAAATACACATATTCTTTTGTGTATTTTTGAAATTTAATACTTTTAATAATAATTATTATAATTAAAAAAACTATGAAAATTATTTCTGATAAATCTTTATGTACTCCATTGAATATAAGAATAAATTAGTGTTAATAATAAAAAAAAAACACTATAATTATTTATGAATTATATACATGAACATTGTCATAGACTTTTAGCGAAATGTCAATATACCTTTAACCTTACATTTTTTTTAATTATTTCCTTTTTTCCATAAATAATTTTGAAGTGACACTAATAACTTATTTACTGATGTGTAACAAATAAAATGGTATATTATTTTTTCTTCCAAAAAAGAGATTGATCGATAAGAACGAACATAGTTGATGGCTTTATACTGACGAAAAAGCATGTACATTTTTAAAATAATTACTACTGTGGGAATAGTTTCCTGATTGTTAACAATTGTCTTCGTATATCCCGCCTGTTAAAGTGGTAAATAAATTTTAATAAACGATTCGTGATTTTCAATGTTCGTATGACCTTGAGACATGTTTATAATAACGGATATGCGTGTTTTAAATAAATAAACGTGTATCACGGCGAGATGCATCTTCTCAGAAATTCGTTTTGCTCGGTACAAGTATATGAAGAACATCAGTATCATTATCTCGTTGAAGGTTACTAACGAAAAAAATTATTTGTTGCCGTCAGTGGCGGTTCAGGTCGTTTTATTACAATGGTATGCAATGCGAGGTTATAACTCGATTTTTATAATGTGTGAGTCACGGATTCTGTTTTTATGATTTTTGAAATTAATTAAAATTACATGAGACTTCAATTCAAATAAATTGAATTTCCAAGATATGTAACACAGTAATGCAAATCATCAACATTAAAAAATTCTTTAAAGTGGTAATACTGTATTTTTATCTTATTTTAATTATTAATTCATATATAGAGACACATTTTTAAAAATATTCATAAAATGAACGAATGATTTGTATATTATAAAAATACATATTAAAGAAAAAATAAATTAAAAATGTATGGAAACGTAAACCTTAAACTTTATTGTTGTCATAAGAAACTAAATATTTACATATGTTTCAAGTTAAATTATTAAACAATTCCAATTAATAAGTTATTCAAAAAATGTCTTAATAGTTAATATTAACTACAACTAGTTGTTATATATATATACATATATATATATATATATATATATATATACATATATATATATATATATATATATATATATATATATATACAAATTTTCAAAAATACAGTTGAGTTATAGAAAGAAAATGGTTTACTTAAAAAATATCATTAATTGTAATCTATTGACGTAAAGTTAATTTTAAAAGAGACAATATTTAAATAAAAATTATCGATTTTTACAGTATTTAATCATTCAATCAGATTTTCGCTTTTAAACTTGTAAATGGAATAATTTATGGTAACTGGTTATGACAGACAGTTTTTTTATACAAATTATGTGATTTATTGACTTGTTTCCATTAACAATCTATTTAATTATTTTATTAATATATTAAAAATATATATTTTAACCTGAATACTTAAATAACACATTAGCATATCTAAAAAAAGATACAAATTTTGCCATAGATTACTTTTCAATATTCCACTTGTTTACTATAATTAAAAAAGACATCCCACTTAATTATTTAAGTTGTTAAAATTGTTTTTTTAGAGAAGAATCATTATTTACACGTTATTATCATGTACAAATTAATTCAGTGCCTTTTTTGTAGAAAATGAATATTATTGGAAAAATGGAATACATTTTTATTCTCCAAATATCCACCAATATTTTGTCTAATTTTACTACATCTGTCTGGTAACTGACGAATCCCTTATCAAAAAAAGATACAGGCTTTGTTTCGATGAACAGATAATGAATTTTCAGGTCTCTTCCATTATTTCAGCATTTTTTGAATGATTTTTGTATCACAACATCTTCTTTCAAAGATGAACAAATCAATTCCACGGCTTCTGCAGTATTTTTTAAACTGAAATGCGAAAAGAATAAAATGTCTAATATACTGCTTTTCGAACGCTAATATATTCATTACCATTTTGTGAGGTTATGCCAATTTATTAGCCAAGATATTTAATGTTTTTAAATGTTAAAATTCCACCTCAAAATTCTGAAATGTCGATAAAATATTTTAATTAAAAACAGAATTATGATTGATTCAATTCAAAGGCACAGAATTAATTTTTACACTTAATATTTAAGGAATAAAAATTTATTTTAAAACAGGTGACAAACATATAAAATTATTACAATATGAAATGAGTTCTATTACTGACATAATTAATATGACTTTTTTGAAATGACATTTTCTCGGAAATAATAAATCAACATAAAATGTGACAGAAATGTAATTAAACATAAATTGTAAAATAATATTCATACAATGTTTATAATCCCTTAGTAAAACTCAAAAATATAAAAAAATATTTAAACTTTTATTTTAGTGTACAAGAGCTGTAATAATCCTAAAAAATCGTAATTCTGCAATAATTAATTTACATGCATACAGATTAGAATTATGTTATAAATTTATTCATACAAATGTGCAGAAAACTGTTATGATTTGAAATTGATTGATGAATTTACTGTATCAAAAATTTAAAAACGAATTCAAATTTATTAATTTTTAAAAAATGAAAGAATATTAAAGAACAAACAAATATTTCAAAGTTGTGTTGATTTTAAAAAATATAATATTAAATAACATATTTTTTAACAAGGAACATCTCTCTCAATTAAAATGTTTCATCTAAATCACCATGGATATAGTATGAATAAATAATAATGGTAATAATGGCATAGTAGCAACATGATCATTCTGTCAATAAAAACCATCAATTGAATTTATTCCATATATCACATTTCTTAAATGATTTTACATTGATTTTCGTAATCTTTACCTCTAAATTGTTGACTGGATAGATATATTCTTCTAATTTACCTATAGATTTTCTTATTATAAAACATATTCGTACTGCAATTTTTTATTTCCTTAATTCTTTTACAAGTATTTCAGTTTTCTGTTTAAATGAGAGCTACAATAATAAACAATTATAAGAATTAAATATCATATATCATTTAATAAAAACATATCTAAAAACTGAAATTTACTATTGTACATAAATCAGATCAATGCATTTTTTTGTATCCGTATATGAAATCAATAATTGTAAAATTATATAATTATTAACATTTTGATATATTCACAAGTCATTGAAAAGTTAATTCTTTTACAAATCCGCCACTGTTCGTCAGACATTCCACGTTGAGCAAGTTGAATATTTCCGGTAATGATGTTTGAAAAAAAATCTTCAACATTGTACCGCTCTTCCAACAATCTCAGGTGTAAGAGAGTATACATATATTGTACTACAACCGCCTTTACTTCAGTCGTGTCCGTTAACACGCGTCGACGTTACGAAACACCACTATATAATACATATATCTTCACCTCCTCTTTTTGCTGCTCTTCGACCACGGCCGTTGCAGATTCACAGCTACCGCTATAGTCATCGTTCAGTTGTGTATTGGCGTTTAGTTCTCGATGAGATACGACGCGAACAACAAAAATCATTTCCACTGACAACAATTGCGGCGTGCGACTTTACATACATCTATTTAATAAATAAAAGAATAGTGTTTTACGGCATCGTTTGACGTTCGTGGGTTAAAAGTACGCGTTTTTTGAGAGACACAGTTAAGATTTCGATTAGTGTTCGTTTAAATCACTGTGCTGCGGATTGGTTTTTGGATACTCAATGTTCATTGGCTCAATAGATCTTATTTGAATGTTGACGGATTTGAATATTTAGTGCTATTCAATAACAAATTGGAAATATGACGCTGAAAATTACATTTTGGGTAATTTATTTACATTATTTATTGATCCATATTATTATTATTGACATGTTATTCATGGTTTTTAAGAATGTCAGAGGACTAATTTTGAAATAGTCTTCTTATCTTCTTTACTGGATATAAAATTACCTATATATATATATATATATATATATATATATATATATATATATATATGTACCTTCAATGAAACTAATAGATTTTGAAATGAATTGAACGTCACAACTAATGAAAAATTAATGAACAAGTATTTTATTTGTTTTCAAAAAATGAAAGTAAATTATTACACTTTAATGTTAGTTTCTTATATAAAAAATATCAAATATCTTTTTTTCCAAATTTAATTTTTTAAAAAATTATTGTTTTTGAATTAGTTTTCTTGAATTTTCTTTTCCTGATAAATAGTAGTTTTCATGCAAGGTGTGTTTTAATTTCAAAGAGATTCTTCATTGTTTATGTATAAGACCTTTAAGGAAGAACTAGTTTGAAGTCCATAAAAACAAAATATATTTCATTATAATTATTAAATTAATGGTATTATACTGTTCAAATACTAACTGGAACAGGTTTAGTAAAATAAAATATAATAAAAATTAAATGGAAAAAATTTATAGATTTTTCATCATAAATAATAATTAATTTTTATTTATAAGTGCTTATATACATATACATATATATACATATATATATATATATATATATATATATATATATATATATATATATATATATGTATATTATATTATCAAATGAGTAAAATTAGCAATTAAAAAATATCTTAATTCATATTTATTTATTGATATGCATTGATTTGATTGACAATCGTTAATTTTTATACAGTTCCATGTAAGTCTTCCTCTATAAGATGTAATAGTATTTTATACGATAGAAATTCTTTAAATGTTTAATTAAATTCTATTATATGTACATATGTATATGCCAATTCATAAAAAATGCATCCAGCTATACAATTATGTAAATTATTCTATTGCACTCGCTGTAACTTGAATTATAATATAATGCAAGACTTGAGGTTAACAATATTCACATCGAGTAGAGTTGAATACATTTGATTTTTTTATCTAAGCCGAAGTTTTGTAAGATTTTTGAAACAAGTCTCTGTAAAAACGTTTATTAGCATAGGAATGGATTTTGTATTTCTATTTAGAATAAATACTATGTTGAAAATTATTTTAAATTAAACATGAACCAAAGCTGAATTATTCTTAATGGAATAAAATAGTGTTTTATTTTATTTTAATGATGGTCAGAATTTGTATGCATGCTGCCAAGCACTGATTACAAATAAGAAAAGATAGGTTTTTTTACTTCAAAATATACATGATAAGTATTTATTTTGAAATATATATATATATATATATATATATAGCGAATAGAAAAAAAATTAACTGAAAAAATGAATAGAATGATATAATGATGATATTCTGATTGTGTAATATAATTAAAGAATTATAACATATAGATATAAAAAAACACAAAGTTCCCTTTATCCCTTTCTCTCTCTCTCTACACACACATACACACACACACACATATATATATATATATATATATACATATATATATATATATATATATATATATATATATATATATGTTATTTGAAGGAGAATTGGTTACCCATTGATGTGCGAATTATTTATATATTTTTTATAGAAAAAATATTAATCCAGTTCTAGAAATATTTATCTCGTTAATTCTAGAGTTCGTATTTTTTTCTACAACAAATTATAATCAGTCCAATTATTGTAATTATGTTATTTTTAAAGTATGTTTAGGTTAAGAGAAAAATAGTATAAATTATAAATGATGCATACACTTTATTATAAAAACGTATATATCATTCCACACCCTGCTAAGAATGAAAAAGTAATACTACAATATGACACTTAAACATTATAACAATATATCACTTGTGTGTATAAAATTATGAATTCTGTTAACTTTCCATTTTCATTATACCTTTGTCCGGCCCTGTTCACTCACATCAATGAGATTCACTTCTATAGCGTATACTTTTATTTACAATTTTATTTAAACACTTTTATTTTTATTAGTATCAAAAATACATCACTCAGATATCATTATATTTTTTATTTTAAGACATAAACATCTTCTTCAATTTACACCGAATTAAAACTATTGAACCAATATTATAATAAAAAAAATCACTTAGTTGTAACAATTTCACATTTATGCAACCCAATAAAATAGAAATATTGAAAATAAACAGATGTAAATAAGAAAAAGTATATTTCAACTTAAACTATTTCACTCTTTACACAAAAATTACACATAGGCAAGATATTTGTACTTAGAAAATCGTTTGTTTATTACATTCAACACTATATTTGCCAATATTTATTTGAAGCAATAGAAATTACTTTATTATGATTATTACTAATATATTTGTATATATATATACAATATATATACAAATATATATATATATATACATATATACAAATATATTAGTAATAATCATAATAAAGTAATTTCTATTGCTTCAAATAAAGATTGTATATATATATATATATATATATATATATGTGTGTGTGTTTGTGTGTTGGTATGTATCTATGTTAAGATAAAGGAAAAAAGAACGAAAAACAAAAATATAATAGAATATTGATGTGAGAAAAATATTATTCAATATAAAATTAATTTTATATGAATTTTATGTAAAATATTTAATTTTAACTTTAAATTCCCATTGGCTTCTTTCTAATAATACACATGCTAAATTGACAAAAAACATTTTTATAATAAAAATAATATTAACTGTAGGGATATCTCATAAAGACAAAAAATATGATGTTTGGAAGTACGTATACTTGAAAACTACCTAGAACTATACCTTTAATTATTATCAATTTTTTGGTTGAATTAAATCTCGAAAGTAGTTCTTCAGTGATTTTTATATATATATATATATATATATATATATATATATATATATAGTTTATTTCTTACAATTTTAGTATCTATATTAAACAATAATTACTTAATCAATATTTAATAAATTCAGATATGAACGAAATCAATAAAATATAATTATTCTTCCATAGCAATAATACGGCTTTTCAAGTAGTTTTCTAGTAAAATAAATGTTCATTGAACAATACATTTTCAAATTTTATTCTTAAGATATAGAACTTACAAAAAAGTTATAACCATTAATGTATTATAAGATTACGGTAATTATTTATAATCATTTCATTTTATACGGAAAATATTAACATTATATTTATTAATGAATTAAATATAATACGTATTATGCAATCGTTGCCAAAGATTTTTGATTATTTTTTTTTTTAGTATTTTGATTGAACTGATATACACGCCTCTATGAACACATTTGAAATTTCTCTCTTTTATAAATACAGACAAAAATCACTAGTATATACATATATATATATATATATATATATATATATATATATATATATATATGTGTATGTGTATATATGCATATATTTCTAGTTACACTCAGTCCCTCATTAAATAAAAAATCGAACGAGGCTATATGACAACATATTAATCATTACAAATTGCATTATGATAACATATATGTGTATATATATATATATATATATATATATATATATATATATATATATATATATATATATATATATATACATACAGTAACACAAGTATAAATTGTTGAAAACAACATATAATACCAAAACAAAGTTCAAAATGCCACTAATTTAAATAGAGTTCGTACTTTATTTTAAAAGTTTACACATATTTTCATTTAATTATATTTTTTAATCGGACACAAAAAATATAACCATTGGTGCAATTGTCTTGACATTTTAAATCAATTTAAAAAAAACAAATACGTATCAAATTTTATGATTAATGATTGTATGTTATATAATAATTTTATGATCATCTCGTGTGTAAGCTAAAGGCATTTTTTTATTAATAATCGTCAAATATAATTTTCGATTAAAATATTATTTTATTTCAGTGTCGCATACAAGCGCCGCCATTTCACGTGCAGATTAGTATCATTTAAACATTTTTTCAGTAGTCATCTCTCGTTCTTCCGTTCTTACTCTCTCTCTCTATATCTATTTATATATATATATATATATATATATATATATGTGTGTGTGTGTGTAGAATTTTTTATATGAATATCTGTATTTGACCTTTTATACAAGTAGATGTGTATCTGTTTTTACTTCTATTTACAATAAAACTTAATTTCCGCTTAATGATAACTATTATAAACCTAAATATACTATTGTGGAAAAGTAACAATAAGAAATACAATCTCTCACAGAAATAAAATTTGACGATTTATGTGTAAGCGATAGTTATCTGCGCCTGTGTATATTTGTGTATAGGTGAATTAAAATGTAAATTTGATATACATATCAATTACTGAGTACGAGCAGACCATTAATTTTTATTATATGGTTGTGATCTAAAAATAGACTACGAGATATTAGAAAGCATCCAGGAACTCGAATATATACATCTTATATTCCAAGTAACCCTAACCTTACTGATTGAAATTCATGCATCTCTAATTCTTTCACCGGATACATTGTACAATTGCACGGTTGAAGATCACGAAGCTATGTGATATCGTCTTATTAAATGTGACATTTCCTTGATATTTCAATATGAATTATGTTTATTGTTAACGACTGTCAATTCCTTGATGCCATTTTAATTAGTAATCTATATACCGTAAATTGTGACTTTTATACATTTACGCTCTTGTTGGAAATCCATTATACAATACATTATAAGAAAAGTCTTTTGTTAAGTATATATCGTCATCAATATTAAAATCAGCTAGACTATTCACCAATCGAAAATCTTTTTCTCACTTCTTGTAAATTTAATGATTCGGAAATTTCCTTTTCTAAAAATGTTCAATAAATTGTCACACATCCTTATTCTGCCAGTACGTTGATTTTTTTTATATTAAATGTGAAACTTTTAATATTTCTTAGATCTCAGACAACAATTTTTGTTGTTTATTATATGTCTTTTCTTCTTGTAATGTATACCAGCCATTTCTATTTCTATATTTTGAATTTGTAATTTATTTCTATTTCTCCTTCAATTTTTTTTCTGATCCTAACTATTATTTTCTGTTTCTCTATACTGTTTCAAGTAATTACATGTGTATATATATATATATATATATATTTGTCCGATGATCTTTGTCCTTGTAATTACTTAAGTTTTTCTTTTTTATGACTAGCATCCGTACTTACCAATTTTTAGTTAACTGCAGATAACTAATTTTAATTTTATTTTAGATGCGTTTATACATATTTAATTTAAATTCACTTATAATTTCAATATATAAAATATAGGATGGACTGGATATTTATTATTTGTATTTTATTATAGATAAAGATTTTTCATTTACTATTTAAAAATGTATTTTCAATTACTGAACAGTTTTCATTTTGTTTTTCATATGTATATATATATATATATACATACACATACATACATCCATACATACATGCATACATACGTACATACACTTTATAAATTGTTTTAATGTTTTCTTCATGTTTGAGTGATAAATTCTTCATCACATATATTACAAAAAGAAAATTAATATTTGTCACTGTGATGTATATCACGTTAACAAATTAATTTTTCACTTGTCTTATAAGCTAAAAATTTTTTATCTGATCAAAAATGTTTAACAATTAACAATTGTTCAGTTTGCTCATATTGATGGCTATGCTATTATCGTTGGAGCTTTACGATAGAAAAAAATAAAAATAACTGAATTCAAATAAATATCACTTTTTTTGTACCTTAGCATTGAAACTGATTCGATAACCATTGACATGCTTAAAATAATAACCAAAATTGATCAATAATCAATTACAAAACATCTTTGATGAAAAACATTTTTTTGTGGTTTGTGATGCATGAAAAGGAATTTATAAAATTATAAATAAATACAAACATCAGTTCGGTCATTTTTTCGATTTAGAGTTTAAGATGAGTTGTTGTCTGTTTTAAACGTTATTTATTTGATGTATTTCTTAACGAGAGTTTATATGTTTATTTATGACATTTGTTCATACTTTATTTTGATCAACTCGAGTCTGTTTATTTTGTCTTTGATTTTTGTGTCGTTTTTTTTTATCTTTATAAGTTTATTTATTAAGCTCGAATTTCATGATCATTATTTATTAGTATATCTTTATCAGTATTTTCTTCGACGTCTTAGTAAATGGTATATTTAATAAAAAAAACTATCATGATTTTAGAAAAGACCCTTTTAAAAGAATGAAATGTTACGTAAAACTTTATAATTTGTACGTTTTGTAAAATAAAATGATAATTTAACAAATTCGTCTACGCTAAAATTCTCATCTTAAGAAAAGTGTTTTCTAGCAATAGCTTCTACTATACATTTATATTAACATTTTATAACAAATTTTCTCTGTAGTGGGCAAATTTAACTAAATAAACTAGTTTGCATAGAGATATTTCACGGTATTATAAAGAAATTTAAAAATAGAAACTGAGTCATTTAGAATACCTTATGGTTTCCAGAAATTGAATTTTCTTACTCTATAAGTATAAAGATATTTCTTAGATATAAATATAAAATATTGGTTTAATATTTGAATCTGTATAACTACGTCAAAATAGTATCAAAAAAGGATGTCATCAGGTTCCATATATTCACTGATCAGTCAATTTTGGATCAGTTCGCGTTCAATTTGTATTTGACTAAATATCAAAATATAGTTTATTATTTTAATAAAGATCTAAAAACGAACTAAATTTTCATATTTGAGTAAACAAATCTGATATTAAAATATTAATTAGAGAATAATATTACTTCGTTTAATGAGTAATAAAGGAGTTTTGTTTTTATTATATAAATAAAATCAATGGAAATTAATACAGATAAAAAAGTATAGAGATAGAATCCTTTCTAGTCTAATACTAAACTCAATCACCTAACATTTAATGAAAGTAACATTCTTTTAATATAAACTGAAGTATTTAGATCATGCTCATCATATTTAGACATTTGATTAAATTACATTATAATTGTTTTTAGTAGATCGTTTTATAAAATATATAACAAAATATTATGTAGAGTTGAAAATTAATTTGTTAAAAAATATTATATATTTTGTTGATTTAATTTTAATAGCAGTTTTTTTAAAAAAAATAATGTGTAAAGTAAATCTAATTAAATATATGAAGACTACAATTTGTTCACACTACACATATTAAAATTATAAATGCTTAGTCTTTTTTAAAGTAACGAATAACTTCGTTTCTTTTATTGCTACATACAATTTATAATAAAAGTGTAACGCCAATTTATAATGTGTAATATCGACAAAAGAATGTTAAAAAAATATTACATAAAATAAGAATACATTTGCAGAAGGTACATTACACTTCTTAAAGAGCAAAAACATATCAAACCTGTTCTATAAATAAAAATTAAAAAATTAAGGTAAGTTCGTTTCAAAACATACGGCACATACTGCCTATTTTGAAATGAAAATAAAAAAAAACTAATTACTTGCAATCATTTTTGATGAAATATGTATCAAATCAGTTAATCAACATTATATAGGACCAGTTAACCTTTCTTCGTCAATACACAACACCCTTGCTTTAAAAATACACGACAGACAAGAAACAACTTTCTGTCGTCATATAGTTTATACACACGATTCTTTTTCGTAACAGAATACATCAATACAAATGTAACCGTAGGTGACACATTTCCAATTTACACGCATGTATGTACGATGCTCGAATGCCCTTGACATTTTAATCAATATGTATATATATATATATATATATATATATATATATATATATATATATATATAATACAAATTTATACATAAATATGCATTTATTTGTCTCTTAAAATGATTTATTCTTGATTGATTTGAAAACATATCTGTTTACTTTCTCTCTCTCTCTCCCTCTCTCTCTCTCTCTATATATATATATATATCTATATATATATATATATATATATATATGTATATATATATATATATATATATATATATATATATATATATATATGTATATATACATATACATATATATATATATATATATATATATATATATATATATATATATATTAAATTAGATATGTAAGTCGTTAACCAGCTTTCGCTTCTAGCTGTCGCATGCACTCGACCACGACTAACACAAAGCCAAGAAGATTTTATTAAATTTTCCTGACATCTCATACGGTCCGTAGTTATTTTAATTACTTTTATACAATAAACATCAATTTGTTACGAGAATAATAGTCACAATAACTTATATTCATTGTGTTTCAAAGAAATAACGGGCGAAAAAGTTTTTATTTTTCTAAGAACAATAACGTAACAAATACTATCGAGTTTAATAATTATATTTCGAACTATAATCTAAATAGAAATTACAAACAGTAAAAGAATGGTGTCGGTTAATTTGTAACCAATTAGTGTTTGGAAAATTTACTACACGTGTACGTTTTGAATTGTTTTGATTCCACAATATGTTTCGATATTTTTTTTTAGTAAAATATTTTTAATCTAGCAAGAAGTAATATTTATATAGTTTTTTTTAAATTAATAAATACAAATTATAACATGAATCCCAAAATAAATGTTATTTATAGTCAAATGATTAGCACTTTAGGCTACTTGACTATTTATTATTGTCATACTTTATAACTACTATTAAAATTTCAATTTCACCTTGTAGTATTATTTCCGTTTATTTTTTTAAAAAAAACCATTTTATCACCAGTAATCTTAAATTGTCATCTGTCCATTAAGTTTTGTCCGGTTTCAAGTAAAAGGCATAATCATATTTTTTTGTTAAAATCTTAAATGACCTCTAATTTTCACAGATTTGAAAAATATATAAAATTGCTACATCGTATTATATATATATATATATATATATATATATATATATATGTGTGTGTGTATGTGTGTGTATATTTTTATATATAAGCTGTTACACAGAACGTTTTATAAATATAAATAGTTAAGAAAAAAAAATAAACAAAAAAAGCATATTGAAATTTGTTCTGGATCATTAAAGAAGACGATGAATCATTAAAGAAGTATACAAGTTTTAATTTCCTCTCATAATAAAAATAATTTTATTTAATTTTACGATTATTTTAATTATAAAACATGAAAGTGCATTTAATAAGTATAAAAAACTTAAATAAATTGGCAATAAATACTTAAAATGCCATCCTTTTAAAAAATACAATAAATTATATAATAAAAATGATTAAGAAATAATCTTCTTTGATCGTTTTATTTCCCAGAATAAATTAATACAATAAATTAATATACGAAATATCTTTGTGGAATGTTTTTTGTATATATCGGTAAAAAATAAATTTCATTTTCAAAACACATTTCTATTAAATTGGTAGAAAAATAATTATGGTTTTAGTGTTCTGAATTCTAACCTTAATTTTTGAAAGTGTTATTTCAAATTGCATTTTTCGGTATGTATTTTGGTAAATAACTTTGGTTTTATTATTAATTTTGCTTTAAATCGGGCTATAGAATTAAAGATAGAAAAGATGCAAATAAGAGAAATTTCTTGTATGAGTTCAAAACGGCCGGTAAAACATTAGAAACTGCTCGTAAACTAAACGATGCTTATAGTGTGGGTACTATTAAGGAACGTACGGTGCAATGGTGGTTAGAAAAATTTCGCACTGGGTATGAGAGCCTTGAAGATAAAGGTTACGGGCATCTTCAACTCATAACGACCAACTGAAGGCGTTAGTGGAATCAGAACCATGTACAACAATTCAAGAGCTTGCACAAAAGTTAAGCGATAGTCATCCCACAGTTTTGGATCACTTAAAAACAGCTAAGATAACAAAAATGTATATGGATTTGGAGGTCATAAACCGCATTTATTTTTCTACCAAATTAATATATTGGAAACTAATATGTTTTTTTTTAAATTAATCTATCTGAGCTCAATATTTCATTAGAAATGCTTGAACTTTATTTAATATGTAAATGGAATCATTCAAATCTAAATAAGAATATGAAATATATTAATTACTAAAAGCCACTTCTCATGGACAAATTATTCCATTAATTCTTTAAAAATTGTAAAAAGTTTCCTTAATTTTGCTTCACACAAAAATTGTTAATTGTGTTAATAGTATTACTGGAACTATAAGTAACTTTTATTTTTTTTTCATTTGTAAATTCGTATCTTATTTTAAAATTATTTGAGAAATGAATTCTATTTTCATAAAAAAAATACTGTAACCAATTCTAATTTACTACGTACTAAAGTTATTTTATTCACGATTCATATATATATATCATCATCATCATCATCATCATCTTCAGCCCCTGTCAATCCACTGCTGGATAAAGGCCTCTTCCATGACTTTCCATTTTGTTCAATTCAGTGCCTCTCTTTTCCACAGTTTTCCAATAAAGTTTTTAATATCCTTATCCCATCTGTTCATTGGTCTCTTTCTCGGTCTTTTCATATTCCTTGGTTCCCAGTCAATAATTTCTCTTGTCCATCGGTTGTCTTCTCTTCTTGCGACATGTCCCGCCCATTTCCATTTCAGACTCTTTACTCTTCTTATTATATCTGTGACTCCTGTTTGTTTTCGTATCCATTCTATTCTCTTTCTATCTCTTCTTGTTATTCCCAACATGCATCTTTCCATACTTCGTTGTGTTGTTTGGAGTCTTTGAACTATTTTGGCGTTAAGCACCCATGTTTCGCTGCCGTAGGTAAGGACCGGTAGTATACACTGATCGAATACTTTTTTCTTTAAACAGAGTGGGATTGTTGATTTAAATATTGAGGCGTTTCGTCCGAAAGAGCTCCATCCCATTTTTATTCTCCTATTTACTTCTTCCGTGAATGATCCATCTCTGTTGATAAGCTGGCCTAGATAAACATATTTCGTGACTTCTTCTATTTCCGTTCCTTTTATTTCAATTTTCTTCGGGCATACAAACGCATTGAACAGTACTTTTGTCTTTGTATGATTCATGTTGAGGCCGATTTTTTGACTGGCATCGTTTAGTTCTTCTATTCTCTTTTGCAACTCTTCCGGAGTATTTGCGAAAATAACTATATCATCGGCAAACCGGAGATGGCTTAATCTTTCGCCCTTTATCTCGATTCCTTTGTCCTCCCAGTCGAGCGATTTGAATACTTCTTCTAAGGCCGCAGTAAACAATTTCGGAGAAATTGCATCTCCCTGTCTTACACCTTTCTCGATTTTTATCTTTCTTGTTTCTTCATGTAGCTTCACTGACATCGTTGCTTTTTTATAGATGTTATCTAGCAGCTCGATATATGTGCCCTCTATATATATATATATATATATATATATATATATATATATATATATATATATATATATATATATGATCCTGTTATTGTATTATTATTGCATCTCTGACAATCCCGTTAGGTCACTGTTAACAAGTTGTGTTCAAGTTCTCTTTTGATATCATTTGATAATTTGATTATACTCAAATTCCCAAAAAAATAAACTATCATGTGGCTCAAGACCCGAAGCAGATTGTATCAGAATACATCAACAATGTCTAAAGGGAATTTATTCGACCAGAACCATTAAATATTGCATTGATATTTTTAAATCATTTTTAATTTTCTCATTTAATCGTATTAATCTTATTCATTTGAAATTAATGCTTTATTTGTAAATCTAATCAATTTAAATACTTAATTACGATTAATTATGCTTTTAATTTCATTCTAATCGTCACAACTAGTTAATTACGAATTTATGCGTTCAAATGTCAATAAAAGTGAACTGACTTTCAGTGCAGTTTTGTTTAACATTGCTAAATAAATAATAATTAGTTTGAAATATTTACTTTTATATTTAATTAAATCACTTAATTGTGTTGAATTACTCAACTTTAATAAATTTCAATGTATTAGTTACATATTATATTTCATACGAATCATTAATTGTACATTAATCTACTTCAATGTTACATACGGAATCCTGGTTCACACACGAATATAATATATAAATAGTTTACTTAATTTGGGTCAGATATTTTTTGTAAAAAAATAATAAGCGAAATTAATAGAACTTATTGAATGTGTTTGAATTCAGATTGGATATTTTTGTTAAAGGTAATGCTATCTTGCATAGTATGTATTTATTATAATTTTCAGTTATTATTTGTTGGATTTACTGTTATATTTATTTGAATCATATGATAATAAACGATTGTGTTTGTAAACATTCCAAAATACATAATAATTAATTTTGGTTTCATTTCATATGTTAACAATATAGAAAAGTAAAAATATCACAATGAATCATGTTTATGTATATTATAATAACAGGAAATATATGTCATTAAGTGCACAATGCCAAATTGTTCAACACTTATATTTTTTTTGTAATTTGATATAACTGTTTCGGTATCCGTCATTCTTTTTTTAATAGATATAATAGCAAATTTATTCCATTTGAAACTTCGTTTAAAAATTTATAATGTTATTATAACTAATAATAATTTATTCTGCTGAAAATCTGAAATATATAGATATATATTAATTTTTATTATTATTTTTAGTTTATTTTGAAATTCGTATATCAATAGTAAAATCTATTTGTCAAGTGCAACTATTATAAGTGTAGAAAGCCTCAGAGCCTCAGCTCTGTTCTTTTTTTATTTTATTCGAAATAAATTAATTTTTATTTTAATTATTTATAAAAGCATCACTAAAGAAAAATAATAGTTGTTCAAATAACAGTTTTTTTATAAAAAAAATGGCATATATTGTAAATTTGCAGTTATATTCTCTGATACTAAAGTTAAATTCATTAAATTTATGCAATAAAATTTTATCCTTGACTCATTATAGCACAAATTCTGATCAAAATGTTACATAAGTTTTCATTTTGACATTTTTTTATATTTTAATCGATTTATATTTATATATATATATATACATATATATATATATATATATATATATATATATATATATATATATATATAAATTTATTTTCACACGATAAAATCTTCATTTTATTCAAGAAATCATATTCTGCACAACAGGATGTTAAATGAAAAATCTATTAGTCAAAATAAAACACTTAAAACAATTTCATTACTTCAGTAATTACGAAATGTAATATGATTCAATAATTATTTTATTTTTTACACTTTTTCTTTGCGATTAACTTCAGTATTAAAAGTTTTTCAACACCTGTTCTCTTAATTTAAAAATGAATCATCAGTTTTAACTGTTATGTATTTAAAATTAAAATTCTTAATATTTTTTTTTATTTTAATTTTATCTTTTTGTATACTTTTTTTAGTATTCTCCATATCTCAATTCATTGTTAATTCTTTTAAATGTACACTCATTGTTATGTTTTGATGGTTGTGATATCATACGTCATAATATTTTAAGTTATTTTTGCATAGTTAAATGAACATATAAAATAAATTATTGTTTTTGATAAAAAAATATTTTAATTATTACTTTGTCTACATAATATGTTTTTCTTTTTCAGATTGCCTTTCTTTGTATCAATCACCATGTACAATTCATCCGTGGGATAATGGTAGATTTTGGTACCAGAAAAGGACCAATATTACCTCCTGAACCAACCGAAGCGCCTAGAATTTCAGCACGAATAGATTCCGGTCCACCTGCTCCTGTTTATGAATCCTTTGACAATGATGTGCCTAATCCTTCTCCCTATAAACCGTACTCACCGTTTCAATATCGATCGAAAATATTTACGAACAATTATCAAAAACTGCCGAATTCATTATTCTATGGTACAGAGTATGATAAAAAGTACAATCCACAGAACGATTATTCGTTCGAAAAACTCCGTCTGCTTGCAAAATATTCCGAAGCTAAACGTCAGACGGCTACTAAATATGAGAAGGCTTCTGGACATAAATATAATCACGTAAGACGATCGAATGATATCTATGAAGGACAGCCAGGTAATGCTGCGTCTCAAGTAATTTACAGTCAACCAAGACAATACGACACTCAACAACAGAACGACTTAGGATATACTGGACCACAAACGTTTGGACCTGAACATTTTGCACCTGTACCACCGAAATATTCTGTTCAATACTTTGGAAATTATGTACCCAGAAATGTACAAAATAGCTACGACGGAAGACCAGCAGTACCTCAACTTGGTATTGTGTATTCGGCGGGTGTGAAATATTATGTTCCTAGGATAAATAGTTTTATTAATAACCATGAACTCGATGATAATTCTGTTTACGATCAAAACGATTCTAAATATTATTATAATAAAAACTATTAAATAAATTTTTGTTTTATAAACAAAGTCTTCTTATTTTTCCTTACGTTAAAATGTAAACATTTCAAAAATGATTATCTCTTTAAAAATTTAAATTTTGTACAAAACTCTTAAACCCAAAAATTATACTAATTCACTGTTATTCAATCAAAATTATTTTTTTAAATAATTTTCTTAGAGATATTAAAAAAAGTTATAGATGATACAACATTTTTACAGAACATTTTTTTTTATTTTAATAATTAATAATTTTTATACATATTCTTAAATTTTTCCTATAGATTTATCTCATATTACATTATTGTACAATAGATATTATCTCTCTCTTTTTATATTCATATAAAAATGATCAAGAGAAATTAATTTATACGGTGCCAAGGATAATTATCTCTGTATCCAGTATTAACTTTTCCTTCTTTATAAGTGAATAATAAGTAGAGAATTAAAAATTTAAAATTAAATACTTTTATTAGATTATCAAAACAACTCTTTTTTAAACATATTTTGATGGAAATAAACATGCGAAGTAAAAAACGTTTTCTTATTTTATTATTAAAATACTAGAAACTATTTTTAAATTCAATTTAATTATTTAGAGATAAACAGCTGAAATAAGTTTTTGGTTCTTTAATTGTTTCATGCAGACATACATATTTCAAACAAAATAGATTAATTAAATATTTTTAATTAGGATTTAATATACTTTAAACTGTGGAATACGGACTTTAAATAAATTATTAATAAGTCCTCCATTTAAAATTAAAATTTTTTGAAACAAAAATAATTCATAAATTGTGACCATTAGTTCAATTTGTCTCCATTTATGAACTAGTTTTGATTTTTTTTTTCAAAATCAAAACTAATTCATTATCCTTTCAAACCCATTTTATTTAACAAAGTACCGATTATTATAACAAGATATTAAAATAATTACTATAATCAGTATTCATAAGTACTATTTTTGCTTAAACAGTTATATTTTTATTGTTTCATAACTGTTTCAGACAAAAAATTATATATAACAATAATTTTCTTTGTTGTCTGTATTTATTCAGATCTTCTTATTTATTTTATTTGATGCCCAGATTTCACTCATATATTGTCTTTAGATAATTGTGAATTAATTTCAGTTAATTTGAGTAAACAATCGATCAAGATAATGGGTTAAAAGTAATAAGAAAATTTATAACAAAGAAAGTTGATGTGTTGATGGAATGTTATAAAAAAAATACATATAACAATTTTGAATTGTTATTCTTGTAATATTTATAATCCTTGGTATTAACAATATATATATATATATATATATATATATATATATATATATATATATATATATATATATATATAATGTGAGTAATTATATTAAATATAGTTATTCGATTTTTTAATAAGTAATATAAAAAGGCATTAATAAAAAATGTATAGAATGATTGTTACATTTACTTTTTATTTTCAGACACATATATTGTGCAAATTGAAAGTGAATTTTTAATTAGTGAAACAAATATTACTCTGTAGCAGATATATTTTGACTTACAATTATTAGTTTTTTTCAGAAAAAAAATATTTCGAAATCATTTGATGATTTCTTCAAATATTAAAAAAATACCTAATTATTTTATAATAAATTTAATCCAAAAATGGAATTAATTCCAAATATTTAATTCATATGAGTAAATATTTTTTGTGTCATAATTCGGTATTAATTTTTAAATTATTTCATTTTTTAATAAACTTATCAATTTTATAAGTGATCCTTGGACTGAAAGCTAATAAATTATAGTCTACAGATATTCATTCGAATTAAATTACATTAAGAAAATAGTAATGAAACAAATAATTAAGAAATTTCATTAAATTATATTAACGTTTAACTGAGTTTATATTCTTTTATGAAAATGTATATAAAAATTCAAATTATTTAATATAAAAATTTCAACAATCTCTAGAGACTTTATTTGTTCAATTACTATCGTAAGAAGAATTATAATAATCGATTGTACTTTTTACAATCTTATTAAAATGTTTACTTGACAACATTGTTCAAATAATTATGTATTTTTTAATAGCATTAAATAAATGTTTATACTTAATGTAAATATATGTACATATGTTATCAATATAAGAATAAAATGAGTTTGAATATTGATTTAGATGAATATGCTCCCTTTTCATACATACATATATATATATATATATATATATATATATATATATATATATATAATAGTAATGAACATATAAATTATAAAAAAAATATATACCGATATGAAAAAATCTTATTTATTTCCGTACAATTAATTTAATTATAATTATACTTGAATAATATTCGAATAAAAAAAATGTAATGGATGATTTAAAGGTGTGGGAAAAAATTTATATGAAAAATGAATTGATCCATAATTAGTACTTTTACTTGAAACGAGCAGTGTGTTTGCAGTGCGCTAAAATTACAAATAGTTAACGTATTGATAGCCTTGAACAAAACAAAAATTAAATTCATTGGAACTTCTTTTATGAAATGAAAGTGAACGGTGAAGAAGACTTTTTAATTAAAACAAACAAGTTGTCGCTGACACGACACGAATCCAATATTTATTACGATTTTTGTGCAAGCAATTGCATGAAGTACATGTAAATCAAAACGTGTCATCGATTAGAATAGATTTGCTTCTGTCGAGAATGTATTTTATGCAGCATAAAATGTTTTGTATACGCATATGCTTGAAGACATGCATACGGACGTGTCTGACATGTCAAATTAATCAAATCTTGCAAACTTGACAATATATTTTCTAGAAGAAAATATATTGATAGTTATAATAGGATAAGTAACAATAATAACGTTTTGAAAGTAATCATTAAAAAAAATTTTGTTTCAAGAATGCACATCGTTCTAACCAAGTATAAATTTATTGTAACATTTTTTTAGCTATCTAAATATCTCTTACACTTGAATGGGCGAATAGCAAATGGACCATGATCTCTATTCGTTTTGGTTTCTGGTTAAGTAAAACTTATTATCTTTTGTCTTTTTTAATAGATAATTATTATGCACTTTACATTTTCTTTTAAATTACAACTGTAACTATTATACTATTTATAAAATTAATCAGGCTAGAAGATTATTTATAGATTAATCTGGAGTAAATGAAGCATATTCCATTAAAATGCAGTATTTTAACATACTGATGCGCATTTTCATTACAGTACTTAATTTTTAGGACATAAAAGTAGAAAATTTACAAAAAAATTTCTTAATAAAAAAGTACATATACTGTATTTTTTGAATAAAAAGTATCAGGTTCGAATTTAGGGCATACAATATTATTTGTCGCAATTTAGATTATTACTCGATTTCAAATATAATTCCTTAAAAAGGAAACTACTGAAAGCAAATTTTAAAAAACAACCCTTTACAAATTTTTATTAATACAATTAACGGATATTTGAAAAAGATGCATGTTTTTGGTGATTCAAATTTTTAATTACTTTTTATTTTTATTATACTTTCATATCAGTTTTTAAAATACAAGGGGGTTTCACAAAATTCTTAGAAGTAATAGAAAGACAATAGTTAGAGCAGTAAAATTATTTTTATTTTTCAACATCTTTCTTAAGGTCAATATATTTCATCCAACGTTGCTCGTGTGCCATTATGCCAGTGTTTAAGCCCGATTTCTCAAGCTCTTCAAAAAAGGCGTCTACTTCGACTATTGTCTCTTCATCTGTGTTGAATCGGTTCCTAGCAAGGAATGTTTTCAATTGTAGAAAGAAATGAAAGTTGGAGGGAGGCAGATGTGTTGAATATGCGGCATAAGGAACCAACCAATTTGAATAAAAGAGAATGGATTTTGGCGGCTGTTTATATCGATAAATGAGCCGAAGTGTTGTCGTGAAGAAACAATATTTTTTGCGTTGTGTTCTGGTTTGTTTTTCATCAGTGGCGGCTTTTAAATTGTCCAAAATGATACAGTAATAAACGCTGTTGACAGTATTTCTATTTTTCAAATAATCTGTTAATAAAATTCCCTGCGAATCCCAAAAAAAAAACTGAAGTCATGTCTTTGCTTGCCGATGAACCAGCTTTGAATTTCTTTAGTGGCTTCTCCTCTCTTAGTCCACTGTTTCGATTGCTTTTTAGACTTTGATATGTGATAATGGATCCAAGTCTAATCAGTGGTCATGATCAGAAACAAAAAATCCTTTTTATTATGCTGTATCATGGCTAAGCAATCATTTGAAATTTGGTATCGTCTGCGTTTTTGGTCTACTGTCAATATTTGCGGCACCCCTCTCACCGACATTTTTGACATGCTCAAATTTCCAGTTAAAATGGAATGTACGCTGCCAGTCAGTATACCCAAAGCCTATGATATTTTATGCACCTTCATTTACCGATCACTCAACACTACATCGTGCATTTTATTAACATTTTCTGCGGTAACTGTCGTTGAAGGGCTGCTGGTATAAGGTGCGAGAGTCATCTTCGATGTGTATTCTACCTTTTCTAAATTCAGTAACACATTTTTCCACTGTAGCATATGCTGGGGTGGAGTCACCATGTATCTTTTCACCCTTTTTGGGTGTCATTCATACAATCCAAAACTAAACATTCAATAACCGTACGATTTTTCAATGTATCCATTTCCCAAAAATTACCAAACACAAATTGTTTATATTTTTAATCATTAGAATCAATTTAATAAAATAATTGAATCAAATAAAAGAGTAGAGGTTATAAAAAATGTCGTTCTTTTTTGCGAACGTGGTCTAATGAACAATTCTTTCATAATTAAACTAAATCCTTTAATGAACTGCAACAATAAACAGAAAGTAATGTCCTTGAATCGTTGTATGAATTAATTCATCTGAGAAAATACTTGGAAAATGAAACAAGAGCTATGGAAATGATCAGTGAATTTCGTAAGATTTGACAATTTATTTCATTAATAAAAAGACAGATCTACAAAAAAAATCAAATATATATATATATATATATATATATATATATATATATATATATATATATATATATATGGTACATATTGTGACAACTGTACTAAGTTAACAATAAATCCAAATACAAGTAACTTACTGAATTCTATCAAGTAAGCATTATGTAAATCAAATACATTGTCTCAATATGTTCCTTTGTGTGTTAATTCTTGCATATAAATTCGTGCTTGCATATTTTTGTTACAAGAAAATACAAACTGCTTCTTGATACAATTAAAAATTCTTTTTCTGTTTGTTTGTTTATCGCATACACGAGAATATGTGCAGTTGTAATTTTCCAAGTTAATTACATACATTCTTCATAAAATTGACGTAGACACGTACGTAATTAGCAGAACCGAACAGATTTCAAGTAAATAATAATAACATTTTAATAGACTAAGACACATCGTTACAATTTGTGTGAATTTGTTATTTTTATTGTTTTCTGCATATTGACACATTTTAATAATTATAATTTACATTGTATTTTATATATTTGTTTTATATAATAGTATTAATCAATAAAAAAAATTTTGTACATAACTCTGTATGTATTAACCTAAAAAAACGACATACTATTTTTTTAAAGATGTTTTTTACTGAATAGGGATTTATGAAATAATGTAAATTAATAAGACCTTAGTGTTATGCTTAAGAGTGTTGGAAATTATCTGTAATGTGCTTTTATATTATTAACATCTAATGATTAAATTTTTTTCAGTTATCGTCTTAATTTAAATTTATTTTTTTTAGTCTTGAGTATCTATAAAGTGAATATTTGATTTCTGAGAGTTACTCATAGCCTGTTACTTAATCATATAAAAACTACTGTATCCATTAAGCTCAAAGTTTACACATCTTTCTATTTAAAGTTTAATATGTTTATAAGTGCATTTGGTATCAATTACAAAACCTGTATATAAAATCCTTGAACCTGTACCATCAAACATTAACGAATGAATGCTATTGAAGAATACTTGACCCTGGTAAATATTTTGCACTTCAGTTTGTTTTTTATTTCAAGATTTAGATATTAAATTTTAAATTCAACTTATTTTAAAAACATTCTTAATGTATGTATTTATGAAATATTTCTATCAACATCCGTAACAATTACGAAACGCCAAATAATAATCAAGCGTGTGCGTACACGTAATAATACAACTCACACGATTTAACAATGTGACAACAAATCATAAAATCAGGTGACGCAGATGTAACACACCGTTTACTCATTAACTGCCTACCTGTTTATTCTTACATTTATATATATATATATATATATATATATATATATATATATATATATATATATATATAATATTTACGAAGTACAATGGTGCACAACCGATTTCTTTTTATGTGTGGATCGTATTACGAAATGCAACGACTAATTTATTTAAATGTTAGTTGATATTGAGACACTTCTCCGATAAACATGTGCTGCTAAATGTCATCTTAGTTTGTGCTTAATAATATTGAAAAATGTATATACGCAGAGGTATGGAACAGCAACACAAAGTCATAAATTAACGCACTGCGTAACGCGCATTTTCATTATTGAATATAAATCTTGTTTAGTGAGTATTGAATAAATATTATTTTTATTTATTATTGCATTGCATGCATTATGCAATTAATTAGCTATAGTAATTGGATAAATGCAGTCGTTGAGTTATTTTATTGATTAAAATTTTAGTTATATTTATATAATTAAATATAATTTCTATTCATTAAAATGTTTGATTATAAAAATGCTGCAAATTCAAAGAATGTTTTTATATTATATTAAAGTTTAATATCATGAAAGTAATTTCAATAAAAAGAAGGATTTTATATTTTTATCATAATTAGAAGAGTCATACCCTTTTACTATCTTTTAATTACTAGTTAATAAAAGTATAAAATATATACTCTCCGGCCGGGAATCGAACCCGGGTCTCCCGCGTGACAGGCGGGGATACTGACCACTATACTACCGAAGACATGAAAGTTTTTTGTCAAAAGAAACAATTTAAGGAAGAAGATAAATCAAAATATATTAAAAATAATAATTAGGAAATATTGTTAATTATTATTTTTAATATATTAATAAAGTATATTATATACAAATTATCACATTGCATTCTCAACTAATGAAATATTCAAAAAATACATATTTAAGAACTGGTTTTTTCAGACAGTTTAGTAATAGTAAATAGAAATTAATATAAAATTTATTATAATGTTAAAAATTAAATGTATATACATACATATATATATATATATATATATACAGGTGATTCAATTTAGGTCTCTAAATGAAGGTATTAAAAAAATATCTAATATTAAAAAAAATATATTATTTTTAATTTTTTCGATTTTTTTAATATTTTCATGATGAAATGTAAATTAAATGACCCTATGTATATATTATATATATATATATATATATATAATATACATACATATTTATATATACAAGAATTCTATTGAAACATTTTATTTGCAATTTCTTTATATCAGTATAATATAATAATTGTACTAATATAATAATTATAATTGTCAATATAATTGTATTAATATAATAATTGTTTACATAATTATAAAATATTCTAAAAAAATATACTAAAAATTAAGAATTTTAGCAATGTTATTCAGTTTTTGGACTCCATTTTTATTAATTTTTCTTAATGCTGAAAAAGAACTTTTCAATTTAAATAATAAAACAAACTATTAGAAAACTACCGTACGATCGTATATCTCGGCGTATAAGGCTACCTACGTGTAAAACGAGGTCGAAATTTTAAGATAAAATTTAAACATTTATCGTATATCGGTCGTATAAGACGATCCTAAATTATAGACCTCTTTTAGATGTTTTAATTCAATTTTATGTACCAAATCAAAATTAGGGGAAATAGATTTCTCGATTTAAAATTTCAAAAATATCACCTTGTTTTGACATACTCTGTAAATATTAAAATATCGTGCACGACTTGTATCTACAAGATTATGGCTATATAATTTATTTAAAAATAACATTATTTAAAATAAATTATTCAATGAATTTATTTTATATACCCAAGTTAAAGTTGATTTTTTTAAAATAAAGAATTACATTTCTATATAAGCACAATAAATTCTTCGTATTATTTGAAAGGTTCTGTTTTTGTATTGGGTATATAAAACGATCGCCTATTTTTTGAAGAATATTTTGAGTTTTAATGGTCTATATCGCTTTATATGCCGAGATATACAGTAATGCTAACATAAATATTTTCGAACAATCCACGTTATCGAACGAAATTAAAAGGGAACGGAAAGAAGCTATATACAAATAATTGAATTTATTTAGATCCTAATGAAAGACTTTAATTTGTATTTTCTGAAAAGAATCACTCTGATAAATCATTATTTTTTTGTATATATATATATATATATATATATATATATATATATATATATATATATATATATATATATATATATATATATATATAGTAAGAAATTTGTTCGCTACTGGACTTTTAATGAGGATTTAATAAATATTTTTATAACAGATCACCATAAGTATTTCTATAAATTTATTTTAATCTATAATATTACTATTGAAATAATTTCCGTTGATTTTTAAAAACAATCATTCTACACACTTGTTTATTTGCAGCTTATAATTATTTTATTAATGTTTATCGAGTGTAAATTGAACATCGATGTTCAAACTTCAAGATTAATTTATAACGACATGAAAAGTAAAAGCTATATAGGTTTATTTTCAGTTCAGTATCAACAATATATGATTCATTTTTCCTTGAACATCTCATCGAGTAAAGTGTAACATACTGAATTAAATTATTATAAGTGCTTTATAAATAAATGACTCAAATTCAATAAAGCGTAACAGTTTAAACACATCGATGAAAAAGAATGTTGTTTTTAAATAATCCGCATAACTTTAACGTTTCAGTATTTTTTTATTGAGAAAACTGTTATTATACGGAAGTAAACCAGATAATTTCAACAATTACTAACGTTCATATATTTGTAACTGTAAATGAAACTGCAACGTATGCATATATATATATATATATATATATATATATATATATATATATATATATATATATATATATATATATTAATATTACTATACAAATAAAATTTTATGTTAATCTAAAATATTGTTTCAAACACATTTTATGGAAAATATTAATATTATGAATTGAATGTTGCATGAATTTTATTAATAATACTGGACAGGATTTTAAATAGTAACAAATGACGAAATGTCGAAATGATATTATGTTATAAAAATGTATCCATATTTTTTGAGGGTGTAATATATAAAATATTCCATTTACAACATATTTTTAAAATAAAAATATTTCTATACATAATATATATTGGCAGAATTCGATAAGGTGGACTGAATCATAAGGTTTTTTTATTGTGATCACTGTAGGCTATAAATTATATTTTTATTGGCATTCTCCTAATAAAGTACATAAAAATATTCGTAATAATAATATATGTTTATATAAGGGATTATGATCACGAAAGAAATATTTGTGTTCATATTGATATTATTAAATTGTTTCTTTATTAATGAATGCCTAATGAACCATATTACACAAAAAATAACTAAATACTTAATTCTGTCTACGAACCTTTTTATTAAAATTATTGATTTATATATACATATATATATATATATATATATATATATATTGTGTTTTAGCTATTTTTGGAGTTTTTAATTATTTAATAATCAATAAAAAATCTTTAAAAAACTCAATGAAATTTTAGTCAAAATATAAATAATGTAAAGTGCAATTAAAATAAATTTAATTGATTCATTGATTCAAAATAAACGCTTAAATAATTAAAAAAAATTAAAGAAAATTAAATCAATTATTCGAAAATTTTTTTGTCATGAATGAAAATTGAAAGGGAATGAAAAAATCTACAAGACACAAAAAACGCAGACAAATTGTATATCTGTTACACTACCCCAATACTTTCATTAAATTTAAATAAGTTTCCAATTATGATTTTTTTGCATATAAATAATTATTTAATATTCATATAAAACACATTCAAGTGGATAAATTGTATGAAATGTATAATAACTGTTAACTTCATTCAACAAAGAGAATAGAGTATCTACATACATATAAGAAACAGGTAATAATATACTTATATAATAAACATGATATATTACTTTTTGCGTATTGTACAGTTTATATGGAATGTAAAGACTTCAACTTTCCTTAATTGTTTCTTGAATTATGGTCTCAGCTTAATGATATGATTCGTAAGTTAAAACTATAGTATAGGGTTTGCAAGTGAGATTTCCCATTTTACTTTTTAAAAATAGATTAAAACATAAACAAACTGTTATATAATTTTATATATATATACATACATACATACATACATACATACATAATAAACACGCACTAAATTAATGGCAAAACTAGAACAATTTATGTACATTGTATAGACATTATTGAATTATGGAAGAAATTGTATTGAACACTTCTAAATCTATAAACTGTATAGCGGACAGCTTTCTAAGAGAAAAGTTGTATATTCGAATCCGGAATCCTTTAGATAGTATTTAAATAATATTCATGTAGTGTAATTTTAATTAAAAGAAATAATCTGATAGAATGTAAATAAATTTATTTTGTTAATTTAATGTTTGTAAATGAATGTAAATAAATGTATTGTAAATTTAAATGTGTTCATAAAAGTTCTGGAGAATAACGAAATTATATATTATTCTCAATACCATTTATAATTGAAGATTGACTGATTGAGTCCATAAAAAAATATTATATTAACTTTGTTCGTTTCACCCATTTAATATATTTGAAAGTAATTGTTTTAAATTGAATTGGCAATAAAGTACATTATTTGATTTATAGTTACATTTATTAAATTTCATTTGCAAATCCGTTGTTATTAATAACGAATTCTTATCGATTATGTGGTCCCCCGTCTTTGTTAATGGCTACTCTGAATGTGTTCGGCGTATTTTTCATTTTCAAGTTCTTTCAAGTGTAAAAATTTACTTATTAAAGAGGTTTAAAGTTAATAGATATCTCAGAATTAAACTTATCAGTTAACAAGAACCGTAGTTCACATGAACACAGCATAAATATTAATCCTTGATCCCTTCTGATAAGTTGTTTCATATAAATATATATTTTAGTGATATAAAATTTAAATATATTTTTCGCTTGATTTCTTAGAATAAATAAAAAGAATTTTTTAACATTAAAATTCACCGTCAAATATTTTCTTTAATAGTAATAAAATTTACTTATTTCTAAATTTTCTGCCGAATTTACACACTGATTATTTATAATCTTGCGGTTCAATTTAAACTTCTATATATTTTATTTTTTATTTTCATATAAATATAACTTACTATTTTTTCATAATAAAATTCCATATTATGCATTAACACAAAACATTATCTGATTTAAATAATCAATAATTATTTTTCAAACTTCTTATTTAAATAAAAAATAATTTGTAACCCAAGTCTCAATTTATGATATCTTTATAAGAAGTTCGTATTAATACTCCATCATATACACATACACACACACACACACATATATATATATATATATATATATATATATATAAAACTTTTATTATTATATTTTAATTATTTTTCTACTTGTATACAATAATCTACAAGCCGTTCATTTCATAGGCAAGATGTGTTGAGATTGGTTTTTTAAGATATTTAATTTATTTATGTAAAGTTTTATTAAATCTTATTTCGAAAATTATTTAAAAATATAACTTTTTTTTATAAAAGTATATTGAATTCTATTTGTAGATATTTAGCGCATTTACAATTTGCAATTTTGTTTTTATTTCGTTTAGTTACTTATTCATTGTTTATTCGGGTATCAGGTATAAAAAGGTATATTCAAATATTGTTTATAATATTTAAAATTTTATATCATAACATTATGTTCAATGAATAAAATTTGATGCAGGACAAATTTATAATCTAATTTTATTGTTATAGTATATTCAGCGTCCGCTATTACTTACATCAGGTTAATGATTTCTATTTCGTTGATTGGTGTAGCATCTTTGGCAGATAACAAATTTACAGGTATATATGAATTTAAAAAATTATTAGGACATATGAATTAAAAAAAATAACATATTTTCAGTAAACTATTTAGCAGAACAACAATATGTTTTTACTCAGACCATACTTCATTTTGCCTCCATAATACTTAAGACTGCTTACCATCAGTAATAGTAAAAACTCTCTCAACCCTTGTAGCTAATATCCCTAATACACTTCAACACTAAATGCCCTAAACCGTTACGCATTTAGAAATCAAGTGTTTTTATATTTTTAAAAAAGTTTATTTTCGAAATACCATTTGCTATTTGGTTGGTGTCATTTAAATATACTAAATGTTTATTATTAAAATATATAATAATCTAATAACATATATATATATATATATATATATATATATATATATATATATATATATATATATATATATATATATATTTAATAGTTTTATGGAACGAAATTCTAAAATCCAGAAACGATCAAGAAAAAAATCTTCAAATATAGTAAAATATTATGAATATATGAAAATTATCTATACCCTCTTTCTAAGGATTTTGACATTTTCATCGAAATATGCGTTTGAAATATGGACTATTAGCAAATACTGAACATTTTGATAAAGAAAAAATTGTGGTATTCGAAGTTTTGATTGATATGCGAAAAAAAGTTTCTCAATATTATTTTCTCCACATATATATATATATATATATATATATATATATATATATATATATATATATATATATATATATATAATAACAGGTAGCTAAAATTATAACAGTTTCTATTTCTATTTGTAATAAATTTCAGTTCAAATATTTTTTTAAACGGTAACCTATGATGGAGATAACATCCTATGTACAGATGAAATATTACTTACAAAATTAAGGTTTAATCAAGGATTGTCACTTCAATGAAAAAATGACAGTAAATCATTAATTAATTATGTGCAAAATTAAAACTGTTGTCTATTGTTTTACATTTAAATTAAACAATAATTATTTGAATAAATTTTAAATTATTTTTTTTATCAATTAATGTGTTTTTTTCATTGGAAAATGATTAATTATCTTCTAAAAACAAATTTATGTAAGTAAATTTTAGTACAGGTATGCATACACAAATATTTGTTAATACCTATTATTTCTTTAGTTCCATAATTTTAAAAACATATTAGATTAAATTGTTATTTAAATTTATTCAAATCATGAACAAGTTCATTATTTACCATTATTTAGAATTTTTTTTATAAAGATGAAAAATAAATTAAAATTGTTTAATATTATTTATGTTATTTCTATTTCATTACTTAAACTCTTGAAAAATAATAAATGTAAAAGTAGACTAATATTTTTATATGTTAATAATTAAGCATATGCAACAGATGTATTATTATATGATTCCTTCAATATAGTAAAAGTGTATTTATTTACATTGACGTATGAATCATAATAAACATTACATTTTATATAACAGAGAAAAATGTTCTTGGAAAATATTTAAACGGTGAAAATACATGATATTATCATTGCATTCATGCATGTAAATATTAAATAACATATAATAAAAATAATATATTTAAATCAATACATAAAAAACAAGCAGAACAATTGTTACTTATATACATATTGCAAAGTAATGTAGTTCTTAATTGGCAATGTAAGAATGGTAATTGAAAAATAAACAAACGTGCATAACTGATGAATAATATCAAGTATTTATTTACATTATATAGTATACAATTCATTAAAAAGTTATAAGTACTTCAGGAACTAATGAACTCTTAAATAATATAATTATGTTTGTTATTATACGTTTTTATATTGTCAATGTTGTGAAATATATGAATTCTTCATATGTGTTTATATAAAATAATTAATATAATAACAATAAAGTCCGTGTATACTTAAAACATATTTCCACTCCAAATAACACACACACACACACATATATATATATATATACATATATATTTATATATATATATACATATATATATATATATATATATATATATATACATATATATATATATATATATATATATATATATATATATATATATATATATACATACATATATATATATATATATATATATATATATATATATATATATTCAATGCATAATATGTGAATTTTTCATTATTGGCTACACAATGAAATTTCGAATTATTTCTTCATTAGTTTTTCACCATTTCTTTTTTCCCTTTTTAATAACTTTTTCATTTTCAAAATTTAGGATATTTTGATAAAGTTTATCAATTGCCAACCTGTAGCAGAGCGTATCATAATGTGGATAAAGAATACTATCATTCAGTTTAAGGACTTATTTTCTTATAAAAATATTTTTTCAGGAAAAAGTTTCAATTTTTTTGTATTGTAAATCCAACATACACCCTTTTTCGTTAATTTTATTCGAACAAAACTACACCCAAGGCTTGTAAAATGAAAATATTTGGTGGTAGAGCTGCTAAGAATGAAGTGAGAGGTCTTTGTAGGCATTTATTAGCAACATATATTCAATAGTAGTATTCTAATTAAAAGTATAACAACTTTTATTTTCTGTCATTTATCTTCATTTTCTGTTTTATTTTTTTTTATTCATATTAAGTCGTTAGTATATTTTTCTATTTTTATTTATTTCTAATTTTTTATAATAAAAACTGTAACTTTTCTTCTTATATTTTCATTTTAATAATTTCATTGTAATTGAAAATGTATTTATTTCAAATTACGTACGATTTTGTTCTAAAATAAATTAACATTTTTACATGTTTAAAAAAATAAGCCTATTTATTGGAATTTGACATGTTAATTTTTTGATTTCTAATCATTTTTATATATTGCTGTGTAGATAAAGTCTATATAATATTATATATATATATATATAATAGTTTTTATTAAATTTGAATATTTACTCAACACTAATATATACCAGTAACATTCAACAACACTAAACGAATTAAATTCTTTATGAAAGGAATGCGTTACCACATACTTTGTACTATATTTAAGATGAATATATTAACACATCAAGAGCAATTATAAATGAAGAAATCGTTTAATAGTTTTACAAACATCACGAATTTATTAACATCTGTCTACGTAAAGTAAAAAAGACGTGATACAATAATTTCTATACGTCTAAATGACTTTGTTTTACTTTTAATTATAGTGTAAAATTTAAGCAATGTTTTTTTATGATATCATTATGTCAATTAATATGAAACTTCAAACTATCTACTTCCATGTAGTAAATGAAATTAGTTGCATTCTACAATGGATACTTTTAGATAATTATTCAGATGATATCTATTTCGACATTGCTTTTCACAATATTTTATATGTGAACTTTTCTCATATGACTTAATACCGAACTAACAAATCATAAAAGAGTCGACGTCCTTTTTAAGCTGTATGTGTTAATTTACATAGAACCGTAATAAGATTTGTATTTTTAAATATATATTATATTATAGAAATTTTATACACACTTATTAATATGAACACGCACAACACACAAACACATGCAGACACATGCATACACACACACATATATATATATATACATATATATATATATATATATATATATATATATATATATATATATATATATTGGATCAGTGTAAAAGTTCGTAAACAAATTTAAATTGAAATTCAGGCAATTATTTGTCGAATAAAACGCTTGTATTAATCAGTTATACTCGTATATACCATCGTTTTCTGCAATCATTTTCCAACTCTCAAGCAGCTACTGGTTTCCTCGTTTGTAAAAGCTACACGTTTTTTTTTGGCAAAAAAGGCGGTGAAGTGGTCTTTGACAGCCTCCATGTTGTCAATTTTTTTACCGTTTAAACTGTTCTGTAGCGATCGGAGCAAATGATAATCGGAAGGTATAATGTCCGGAGAATACGGTGGATACAATATGATTTCCCATTTCAACTGCTTCAGTATTTGCAGTCAATTTTACTATATGTGGTTTTGCATTGTCATGATGGAAGATGACCCCGTTGCGATTGGCCAAAATTGAACGCTTTTCTTTAATTGCTGCATTCAGTTTTATTACTTGTTAACAGTGCTTTTCCTTAGTAATCGTTTCGCCTCGTAGGAGCATCTCAAAATTAACAACACTTTTGCAATCCCATCAAACACACAGAAACACTTTCATCGGATATAAGCCAGATTTGGTGACTGGTTATGTCCATTCATTCGCTTGTTTCAACGTTCATCTGCGTCGGACGTTGTTGTACAGGATCCATTTCTCATCGTCAGTCACCAACCGATCCAAAAAAGGTATTATGTTGAGACGTCCAAGTAAAGAAACTGCTGAAGATATGCAATCGAACTTTTTTGTTCAGTCAACGAGTGCGGTACCCATATCAAACTTTAAACGTCGAAATGCAGTCGCTTTGTCAACGTTGAGTGTCTCGGCAACCTTATCCATCGAAATTCGTGAGTTATTCTCAACTAAAGCGCACAAAACATCGTCGTCGATCTCAGCAGAATAGGGTTCCAGAGTAGGATTGATCTTCGAGGTTAAAATCAGCAAGTCGAAATATAGCAAACCATTTCTTCACAATTGGAAGTCAAGGTGCATGGTCCAAATAAACCTCCCTAATATTTTTCGTTGCCGCGTCAACGATTACTTTTTTCCGAAACTCGTACAATATAATGTGATGAAAGTGTATTTTTTCATTGCCCAGTATCAAAAATTTTTGTTAAACACAAATCGTAATGAAACAGAAGCCTCTGAGGCTCAAATGATTATCACCTTCCAAACGATATATAACATGAATAAATTTTAAATACGAGCGCCGCCATGTGGAACTCTTAACACGACCTTTTGAATCGTATACGATCTTTTGCACTGATACAATACATATATATATATATATATATATATATATTATATTTATATATATATATTATATATATATATATTATATTTATATATATATATATATATTATATTTATATATATATATATATATATATATATATATATATAAATGATTTCGACGAGCATAATCTTTAAATATATTTTTTATACTAATTTTTAATAAATATTTACCTGAAAATGCTAAATTGTTCAATAAAACTTAATCAAGAATTTGATTTTAAAATCAAAGTTTTTTATGAACTGTCTTCCTCAAGTAAACGTTTTTAAAAAAACAAAAATTTTCTAAAATATCTATTTAAAGATGTTTAAAATTGAAACTTATTAAAAAAAATGATCTCATTAAAGATTTAAGTAAATCAAAATGAATAATCATGAATAATGAATACACAAAAATATAAAATAAATAAATATTAAAATAATATATAAAAAAAATAAATAATATTCTGTTTGATAGTTATAACAAACATTGAGAACCACTGGTAAAATTGGTAGCACTGTTGAAACAAAAGAATTCGTATACTATATTAGAATTTGAAATAACAAGTGACGCCGTTTACATCTGTCACATTTGATTATAGTTCATTTATAATATTGTGTAATTAGTTTTATTTCATCTCACGTTTATTTTTTCCAAATAAATTATATATTAAGTGAATTGTTAATACTTCAACATATTGTAAGTATTTTAAAATAAAATAATAGTTACGCAATCTGATTTATTTTTAAAAAAACGAAAAATCATAAATGTAAGAACAAAATTATTAATATTTTTTACAAAGATTTTAAAAAATATCCTATTTTATTTATGAACAGGGTATTGCAGTTTAAAATAAATACCAAACAAAAATTAGTATGTAATAGAAAAATATTAGTTCCATTATTAAATATTTGAGGTTAATATTTTCACTCTGAAATCAATAGAATCAATATCGTATGCATAACACATAAACAAAAGAAATCAATATTCATTTATTGAACACTTTTGATCAGAAAAAATGTTTCTAGCTGTGGTTGTAGTATGGAAGTAATAAATTCATTTATGAAACTAATATATATATATATATACTTTGTGTGTGTCTCTCTCTGTGTGTGCATGTGTGTGTTGCCGGTAAAGTCCGACGACCAGGCAAAGTCCTACTTTGCTTAAGCAAAGTGCGACTCGCCCGGCCGCCACCAGTCGAAGTCTGAAGTAGAACCTCTAATCCGGGCTGTATACTTGCGCTCGGTCGGGTCAAAAAAGTAGTCATCCTCATCCTCACTGGAGTGCGTGGTTCTACTTCGAACTTTGACTGACGGCGGTCTAGCAAATCGCAGTTTGCCTAGGCAAAGTTGGAGTTTACGGATCGTCGGATATTGCCGGCCAGATAAATTCTAATAACGTTGTTTGGTATTCTGACCATTTAAATTTTTAGAAAATATTTTTCTTTTGCAATTTATTGCACTGTTATCATTTTTCTTTGTATTGTTTTCGTATATGTATATATATATATATATATATATATATATATATATATATATATATATATATGTATGTATGTATGTGTGTGTGTAAAAGTTATAAAAAATGAAAGGTTGTTATATGATGCCGAATTACTACTAGTATTAATAGAAAAAAATGTCTGGTATTAATATCTTATATTAGAAAAAAAAACAAACATTATTTTGTAAACAAAATAAAAATGAAACATTATTATTCACAGTAAGTTCGAATAAAAATGTTTTAGTTGGCTTTTTTAATTTCTTATTATTTTTCCAGTCCTAAACATAAATTTAATTTTAATTCGTTACACAATTATATACAATAGTAATAATAAACACACACTCACATTAAAGTAAGTAATTCAAATCTATAAATATCGATAATGTATTATTAGTAAATAAATTAATAATGTCTATGAAAATAGAACTTATATCGTTGCGTGTGTTCGAAAGAAAAACAATAATAAATAAATGTAGAAATTCATATCGAAAGTATTGAAAGTACTATAGAATCGGGTCAAATTCATCCAAATCCGAAAGTCAAATGTAAATGATGAAGAGGAATATAATAGTTAGTAATTTCCTTTGTGTAAATATTAACGATCGTTGTATTGGGAACAATTTTTTATTGAAAAATAAACAGACTGTACTATATTCTACACTAGCGCTGATAATATGATAAATCAAGACTATCAATTTCGTTTTAAAAGTGAACGTAGTGATTCGTTCGATCTGTCGTTATTTATTAACGTTTTCATTTGTGTTTCGAAAAATTCGTACACGAATATTAAATTAATTTAAAAGTACGAAACGTTTTTTTTATCTTCTGAGTGTAAACAAAAAGTTAATGATTGCTTATAGCGTGTGACTTAGGTATCTAAATATTTAACTATTACGTTTTTATAATAACCATTTGATGATACAATACTGATACAGTGAGTCATGAGTTTTTTTTTATTCTTTTACTGAGAACACAGGTGAATTTATTAAACCACAAAGTGTTTTTTCTTGTGGTAAGTACGAAAATAATTATTAATTTTGAAGACATGAATATTTAAATTAATTGTTTGCCAATTTTATATATATATATATATATATATATACATATATAATATATATATATATATATATATATATATATTAATGCGTATTATGTAAGTATATGTGAATATATTTAATTGTGTAAACTTGTTTATTAAAAAAAGTGACTTTTCAATATTAAATAACAATATAAATCTTCCGTAAGGAAATCAAAATAAATAATGTTATTAAGATAAATAATTTCTGTAACCTTCATTCTGTACAGAAATATTTTATTATGTGTTGATTTTGGAGTTGTTATAAAGTCATAAACAAAAAATATGATTTTAAATATTATATAAATATAACATTATAAAAATAAATCATAACTAATTTACGATTAGTTTTTATTGGTACTTATCGCATTTAAGCAGTTGATTAAAGGATATTTAAATGAAAATTCATTTTACCAAATATTAACTTAATTTTTAACAAAATTAAAAAAATGAAACAAAATGTTATTTTGTATAACTCATTTCTAATTTTATATAAATTTAAAAATGAATGTAATAATAATTTAAAAAAAGATTAAATGAAATTTTAATTCTTGGAAATTATCGTATTTTTTAGAAATTTATTAAAATATTTTTCTAGAATTTTTTCTAAGATCATAATTTGAGATTTGATAAATTTCCAATATTTATAAAAATAATTTTTAAAATTTGGTTACAAATAATATAATTAATAATTTCAGTTTTCTAAGATTAATTTCAGTAGTAGCACATGACTCTCTAACGTTCATTTTGTTTTGAGACATTTTTTTATTATTAATTGTAAGGATTTATTTTTCAGTAATGACTCCTTATAGTGAATAATACAAAATTATTTTTTAATATCATTTAGCAGACATTAAAACAAATAAAGAATAAAATAGAAATAATTTAAAAAAAACATAGTTATTGTAATACTTCTATTTAAAAGTTAAAGAAAATTATTTTTGTTTGTGGATGTATGACATAAAAATCATAATAGATGTAAAGCAGAGCATAAGTTCAAAATTTGTTATAAAATTGTTCTTATAATTTTATTTTCTATTATTGGTTAACTATTTCAGTATTTGCATTCTTTTAACAAATAAATCTTTTAAATTTTTTTTCAATTAACTTTACTCCCTAGTCGCTACACTCATTGACCCCCAGAGGAGAGCATCCGCTCGCACCCCCGGGAGACAGCAACACATATATATATATATAATATTTATTTATATATATTTATATATTTACAATTTATATATATATATACATACATACATACATGCATACATAATATGTCTATATAATCATAATCGTAAATAGATTGCAACGAAGTTGTTTTATAAAGTCGCATATTTCATATCATAACTCTACGTGAAAAATTCATGTAACTTAGGGTGTAATAGTTAATACTATTTAATACAAAATCTCTACACGTTTTTTTTAAAAATCTTTGAAACCACGAAATATTTGTTTATTTGTAGATAGATAATAATAGAAATGTGAAAATTTATTCATCTTGTGACGAGTTCATAGTTGTCAGTTATATTCCATTTCCAATTCATAGTTGTCAATGAATTATAAAAATCCCGGAATAAAAGGAATTATATCCAACAAAAAAATCAAATAATGGTGTTTATACTAGACAACACTAGTTGTTAGTACACAAGTTTGTAATATTCGACATTAAATAATTAAAAAAATTATTACTAAATTGTTTTTTCTCTTTGGTTATTTTGAAATTAACACCCAAATGAATATATTTGTCTCTCACTGCTGTGTTAGTTCCTTACATTATTTAATAATTCTGTACACGCATACAAATATATATATATATATATATATATATATATATATATATATATATATATATATATATATACATTTATGTACATATATACATAAGAATATATATATATATATATATATATATATATACGTGAGTGTGTAGAGAGAGAGAAAGAACGAAAGATAGGAAGAGAGAAAAAATTAATTAACAAAAAGTGAACTCAGTAGCTAATTAAGTACTAACATTGAAAAATAATAATTTTCCAAATTAAAAATTATATTGAAATATGAACATCTATAAAATTAACTATTTTAAAATTATTATTCATATATGTAAATTTATATATAAATGAGTGATTTACATTATTTACATGTATTTATATATACATATATATATATATATGTATATGTATATATGTATATATGTATATATATATATATATATATACGTATGTATGTATAATGTAGATAGACGTTAAATATTTCATAATACTACTGAATTACATACTATCCTGTGTAATCATTTTATCTCTAAATATGTTTTAGTGCGAATGCAATTTTATTTAAAATGAATTTTAATCAAGATTATAATCAAGACAATGCAATTTGTGTAGTTAATAGTACGGAACCTTAATCGTTCGTTCGCTGTCATGTTCAGCATAATGAAAATTAATAAATATATGTGTTTTAGACGAAATATGTAAAAAATCAGTACATAATTAGTTATGATGAAATATATTTGATTGAAAATTACATTTACATTTTAACATATTAAAAATTCATATAGTTTTTTTAAAGAACAGTCGAAAAAGCAATCAGAATTAATTTTCATCATTTATTACTTGTCGTTTACAAGTAATTAAAGTATATTTAGAACGAACTGGATCATTTTTTAAATATACATTAAATTAGTTCTGATCCATAGATGTAAAAATATAAATGAAATAATTATTTAATATTTATTTCTGTTAATATGTCATTTTTTTTATAATAATTTATTTAATAACTATTTGAAATAACTTCCTCGATAATTTAAAGCGTGTGCTCGTACTTTTTCACTATGCAGATATGTTTTTTATAAATACATTTAATTTTTTCAATATATCACATACTATACACACATACATTTATTCTATAAATATAATTATATGAATACTATCAATTGATATGTCTCACAAATGTCATTTTAATGATTGTAAGATATAATCTTAATTATAAAAGTACTGCATATCTCAAAATATATTGTGACGGCAAGTTTTCATTAGATAAATTTTCTCTTGTAGAGAAAAAAAATCAATTTTTTTTCGAATTTGGAACATAATGGAATAAACATATTTTTCGAAGTTTAACAATTTAAATTGTTATAATTATTTTCAATTCTAAAGATGATTATTAATATAACATCTTAATTTCAGCACTCTGGCTAAATTCACATTCACAAATATATTTTTCATTTTCACAAAACATACAATTTTTTTGATTAAAAATGTTTAATAGTTGATTATTAATCATATTCAACTGTTCCGTATGTTCATTTACATAGTGATAACACTATTCTCAGAGCGCTAAATTTCAGAAAAATTACAAAAAAAAAAAACAAAAACAAAAATTATCTATAACCAATGACTGAATTTTTGATCAGGATTTTTTTGTTGTTTTGTGAGCTCAGTGAAAAATTCGTTTGTGAAAGTGTTGTTAATATATATCATATCTTCCTAATATTGTAGTTTGTTTCTACATGTCATTAAAAATTAATTATCCTTTCAATAAATATTTCGATGCAATTTTTTTATTTTCTTATACCATACATAATTAATTCTTTAGGTATCTTCCTTTTATATGATAGAATTTTTTTTACAAAAATACAGCTCAATAACCATAAATAAAATGTATACCAAACAACACTTTAGGTAAAGAAGTTAAAAGTACTGCCAGATATTTTTCGAAAACCTCGTGCATTTTCAAGTTATATGCCATAAAACTAAAAAATATTGACTCAAGTTCGACTCACCTGACTTTTTTATAATTATTAAATATTATTAAATTTATTAAATATTAATGCGAGTATACACTTATTCAGAACAAAATGCAATATTAATTCACTTTTTCCGTTAACTATCATTATAATTAATTTTGATTACATTTAGTTTTTGCATAACATATTTCAATATTATTCACAAAAATTATTAGACCAACTTGTCGATTCCGAATAAATGGAAACAAATATATTATACATGCCCAGAGTATTGTATAATGGTAACTTGCATCAGTTGTACTAAAAAGAAAACAGAAATAAACTAGTAAAAAATGTTTCTCAAATGTATATTTTAATAAAAAAAATAAAAATGTACTTATATAATGATTTGTATCTATATTTTTTTATTAAAGTTAGATTGATTTTTCGTGAACGTTTAAAATTTCGTCATGTTAAAATTATAATATGAAGTAATTCTGTTTAATATTATTTAAGTCACATTTTCAAAGGTTACAAATCTATGTCTATATCTATCTATATATATATATATATATATATATATATATATATATATATATATACATAAAAAAACTATATTAATCCTTAAACTCCTTATTTTAATAATTATAATAAAAAACTAAAATATAAATTATAAGACACAGCAACATTATCATTACATCTATTGTTATTATTATTAGCTTGAAGGTATTTCAAACACGCAATATATCAAAAACTAGTTATCTTAGTCACATGTATGTAAATGTAAAATTATAAATATATATATATATATATATATATATATATATATATATGGTTTGTATTATGTGCTTTGGATGATATTTCATTTAGAACCGAATTCTTTTTTCCATCTGTATAAAAAGTGGACACTGTCAAAGTACAATAGTTAATATTCAAGGTGATACTAATTCGAAGGTTAAACAGTTTAGTAGAGTTGCTCATAAATTTGTCTTACAATTAGTATTGTCTTCATGCTCCGTCGATCTGAGATTTGGTAATCTTGCGAATTATCGAAACTCAACAATATTCACTGATCCATAATTCCAGTTAAATATTTTTTGTATGCAATTATGTATAAAATTTTTATTAGTTCCACATACTTGAATCTATATTTTGGCTTCTTCAAATAAAAAAAAGATAGATTTTAATTTCATTCTGATTAAATAATAAAAGTTTATTAAATTCTTTATGACTTGAAAATAATACATGTATCGTTAAGTAATAATAATTAATGAACATATTTTTAATCATTTTTTGTAATCCTTTTGGTATATTAATTATTATAGTATAACTTTATTATTCATTTAAAGACCGATCTTGATATCATATGAATATTTCAATCTATTTTTCAATGGTAATGAAATGAAAGCCGACTTGTTTATGAAACTCGATTAACTTCACCTGTAGGACATGCTTATTTTATATTTAACTACAGCAATGGCTCAATAAATTATTTTAAACATCATTTACCTATCATCTGCTCTTAAGGTAAATAAATCTTATGAATATCTCTTATTGCAACTATTCAATAACTATAATAAACGTCAAAATGAATAACTTCCAATAGATATCAAACGTTTCAATTTGAAAATAATTAAATTTATATAGAAAATTTTTAAAAATGTGGTGACAAATAAATTATTATTATGATCATATTGCATATATATATATATGAGAAATATATTATATCCATTGATATATGCAGAAGAAATAGTGATAAATGATGAATAAACATTGTTGAAAATTTTAATTAGAAAGCACTTATAGTTTATAGAGAAAAAGTCATTTTTTGAAGTGAATTAATCCTCAGTATAGAATTATATTTTAATCACTTATTGCATTTCTTACATGTATGAGTTAACTAAATGACAATGACAATAGATAATTAGGTCAGTAAGAGCGTATCTTCGAATTCACTTTGGAGCTCTGTTGACTAAATGAATAAAAGTCCACCACTTAAAGGTAAACCTCGACCGACTAATTATTCTAGCAACGCGAATGTTGAGCATAGGAGAGAGATGAAAGGAAATGTTCTCTGGCTTCATTACAGATGGTACTTATTACAGGGCATTTTTCGAAACGTTTACTTCTTGTTTGTACACAATTTAAAGTGTTAATAATATATTTATTTTCTCGATAACAAATATAAAAAACTTACCATCACTATGTGTTGCTAATGGATTTTATTGTTTTCTTTTATTTCGAATCTTAGTAAATTCTCGTTTAACTCATTATATATAATTATTTCTCAATTTTTTACGATACAACTAAGTTATTAATGTTTTGAAACTGATAAACCAATAACATTTTTCAAATCATATTCCTGTAACAAATTGTATTACTTACCATGTTTATTTATTATTTACAAAATAAATTATTTCATTTTATTTATTGCTTTAGATATATTTGTAGGAAATAAATACATAGTAATGTATATATAATAAAGCGTGTCTCACTATTGAATAATAATAAAATACAGTTACTTGAAAGCTATAATTTTTTTACCTTGATTTTGTAGAAACGGAAGGAATTGTAAATGAATTGGTCTGTTACCACAATTTCAATAGAATGTTTATTTCACATACAATCGGCAATACATTTAAATTATATAATTTCTCACTAACTTATGCTATGCATAGTCATTATTATTCAAATCGCATGTATGGGTGCATCTTAACAGTATTCATCGACAAATATTGCAATTTAACTTTCTATAAGAAATTTGACAGCACTGGTATTACATACTAATAAATTTCTAAATTGATATGATAGAGTATACGAATTTCCTGGTTTTATTTCGTCACATACGCTTTTTTAATGTTCATTTTATTACGTGTAATTAACTTTTTAATTTTAACTTCGATTTTCTTTTCAAATACATCAAAAACTACTATAAAATACGTTATTATTAATAGAATCAACTTTATTACAATTTATATACCAAAAGTATTTAATTGGAAACATTTAACTTTTATAAACACTCATATGTAGACGTACATACACTCTCTCTCTTTTTCATACACACACATACATACATATATATATATATATATATATATATGTGTGTGTGTGTGTGTGTGTACGTATGAAAAAACATTATATACGAGTATAGGAATACAAAAACTGTGATTCTTGGTTTATACAATATATAAGTTAAAATTAGTTTTTACTTTGAAAACACAGAAATTACGATAAATCTAAAACAAAAATTAAATAATGAAATAGTATTAGGTTGATAGACAAATAACTGCGTTTTATGACCTTCAAATTCATATACATTTTTTAATTTAACTGGTTTTAAGTGGTCCAGAACTGTTGGATGACTAACGCCTGACTTTTGTGCAAGTTTACAAAGCAAATGTTGTGTTTGGTTCTGATTCAACTAACACCTTTATTTAGTCGAACTGAAGAAGGATGCTCGTAACCTTCTTCATCTTCAAGCATCGTCCACAGCACGAAATTTTTGGAATCACCATTGCACCGTACGTTCTTTAACAGTACTCACACCAAAAGCATCGTTTAGTTTACGAGCAGTTTCTGTTGCTTTACCACCCGTTTTGAACTCAGAAACATTTTTCTGTTATGTGATTCTTTTCCATCTTTAATTCAATAACCCGATCTGAAGGAAAATTTACAATAAAACCATAGTTGATGCTAAGACAATATAGACCGAAAAATGCACTTTAAAATGATATTAACATGAACATGATGAAATGTCACTTTCATTGAAAAAAGTTTGGAATTGAGAAAACAAAAACCGCAATTATTTTCCTACCAACCTAATAAATAAATAATTAATGGACCTAATTCAAATTCAACCACTTTTTGATAGTAGGTGCTATTTATAGCTAGTAGATTTAATCGATCACAATTTGCAAATTGTGAGCTAAAAATAGCTAAAAAAATTTTCATACTAAAACTACTTTGTAGTTTTGTATGCATTTATTATAAATACAATTTACAAAAGGTTTTTTAAATTTAAATAAAAGTACTTAATTGAAAAGAAATAAATTCCATTATTTTGTATTTTAATAATAATTCTTTTCACATCATTAACATAATATAATTTTTGGAGTGTTGTAAGGAAATATGTTGTTTATTTAACAAAAGTAAATTGCAGAGACGGATTTAAACTGTTAACCAATTATTTTCTATCTTTTCGTTAGATTTTATTTTTTTATACTATTACATATATATATATATATATATATATATATGTATGTATAATTATTCTATATTAATCATTGATGCGTGCCTTCAAACTGAACTTTTCAAGATGCGGATGAGCGTTTTTAAGTTTACAAAAATAGATATTTTAACCTTTGCGATCGTATTTCGAATAAATGACACGTAAGCTATTATTGTTATTATTATAAATATCATTATATAATCCATACGAAGGTCACAGACAGGAATCATTACGCAAACATTTCCAGATATATCAGTAAGAATTGAATTATATAAAAAAAAACGGTTTCAATGTTGGTCCATGAATGACATTATCTCTCGATGAATGGAATCAACAGAGCGTTACTGGTTCGGTACATCACAAACAGTTTGTGTACTATGACCTTCCCAGTATCGAACAATGACCACAACATCCTCCATCTGCAATAACTTGTATTTTTATTTCAATAGTTTTATTGTATTCACAGTTATGTTTTCATATCATCACAGAAAATAGGTCGTCTCCATTCATCAGATATTTAAAAAGGTATATGTTTATATTTATAATATATGTATTTTCAACATAATAAATAAATATGATTAATTTTAACCAGAAAAATCGGTTTAGATCTTATTTTTATCAAATGTATATATGTAATTAAATGTACGTATCGTTTTACTCGCTTTATATATATATATATATATATATATATATATATATATATATATATATATATATATATATATATATATATATATATACATTCATTAAATTTTGCCTCACCTCGTAAAATACCCTTCGATATCAAAAAATGATTAAATATCGAAAAATAATTTCTCTTGCAAATCAGATTATTGTAATTTTTATTAATTAACATAGTCCTTTACTTATATGTAGATTGACTATTGAAATTATTAATTAGTATGTATATATATACTTATTAATATATATATATATATATATATATATATATATATGTATATAGGTGATTCCATTTAAGCTTCTACATGGAAGTTTTAAAAGAGGGCGCAAGTGATAAGAAAAGTCATGTTATTTTTTATTTAGTATTTTAGTTCAATTAAATACTAAAATATAATTTAAATAGAGTACTAAATGAGGGATAAAATGTTTTTGTTTAATTTTTCAGTTTTTTTAATACTTTTGTGCAGAACTCTAAGTTGATTCTTCTATACATACATACATATGTATATATATATATATATATATATATATATATAAATATATATATATATAAATATATATATATATATATATATATATGTATAAAAGGAAAATAACCTTTTATTAGTTACATATATTAATAATAAAGTGCACCATGCATGAACGTAGAATATCTTAATCTCACAAAACAGTGAAATATCAGTAATAAGTTTTTATATCAATAAAATACTATAAAGAATATTGTTTTAAGTAATACAATGAATACAAATTGAAATAAAATTTAAACTTGCATTAAAAGTTTGTAGTTTTTTAAAATATATATTAACTTTATTGTTAGTACATTTTCATTAAATATTATTTATTTGTATTCTTTGTATTTATTTCATTAAATATTATTTCTTATATTTAATATATTTTTGAACGCTATTTTTCGTATTATATCCTACGATCGGTTTGAATTTTAAGTAGAATAGTTTGTAATAATTTCTTGAATATATTAAAAATTTAACTTGAAAGTATAGAGAAAAGATCAGTTAAGTTTGGTTAAAAATAATTAAAAAGCCGAAAACAATCTTATTAAATAAGGAAAACAATTAATTTAGTATGATATTAAGAATACGTGTTTTTATTAATAGTTGAAAATATTTGAAATTAATTGGATAATAATCAGACCTTGTTTTCAATTTTATTGCATTTCTTTAATATATGTATATTTTGTATTCTTTTTAAAGTCTTCATTATTTTTATAAATATGTTTTGCAGTGTCATGTTTTAAGTCACTTTCATAAATGAATTTCTTCTTAGCAGATTGTTCTATACTTTTGAGTTCTAAGAATGGCGGAATTGTCATTGAAATGTTATAAACCATTAAAATGATTCATAATCAGTTATTAAATATTTTTAATTATTTGTGGAGAGTTAATTTTCATTTGTGACCATATTTGTTGTTTTTATGTATACAGCATTGCACATTTAAAAAATCAGCTTTTTTTGAAGTCGAACCGACATAATGTTTAAATATTGTCATTCTTATATATTATATTTGAAAATTATTACAATTTGTAAAACTATGAAACATCTAACGGAATTGCTTCTTTAATTTCGATATCAAATATAAACGACAATATTTATGCTAAAAACTACTAATTAGTCATTAAACGACAGAAAAAATAATGTAACCTTAAAAAAAAAACTTTCAGTAGAAAGGTAACTTAAAATGTCTAATCTAACGTCATTAGTATATCTTTAATGTAATCTTTGATAATTTTTAATATTGGATTCCTTTTTTTATTTAAATTAATAAATAACTTGAAATAGCTCTTTATTCTTAGGTGCAGTTTTTGAAACAAACAGGATTTATATTTATATTAATTTAAAGAAATTGATGATTTATTTAACAAATTATTAATTACATCATCAATTGATTATAATTGATTTTATTCTCACGCATAAAATAACTATTTCAGTATTTTAACCTTTAACAAATTTATAATGTATATATGTACTTAGACATAAATTAAGAAATTATCTAAAAATGTGCATTGGATAAAAATACCTACTTAAACTCTGACCCGCACCAAAAATAAACAATTATCTAAAAGCATATATTATACGAAAATCTACAGCGCTGTCTATCTATTGATTACAGTTATTTACAAGATTACATTTCCTAAAGAATCCTTTTTAAAAGACGTTCAGATCTAGTTTACATAACAGGATATTCAAGGTTGATCTAGATGTTTCAAAATGAATACAATTTACTCTATGATTTAATACTTATCCGTTTATTCTGCTGCATTATTAATAATATACAGGAAAATATGCATTCTATGTATATAATTTCTTATAAACAAGATTCCTTATAATTATGTATGTAACAGTGCATATAAGAATTTATCAAATAATCATTTAAAGATAAGTTCAAATTCATATAGCAGATTAGCTGGTAAAAAATAACATACATTGCCTTCGTTGTTATTTTATAATTACTCATTTTATTAAATAATTAATCGTTTAAAGTATATAATTAAAAATTACTTTTAAATTATACGATGAGAAAATTAAAATTTTAACGATATTATAAATACCTTTTCTTAAAAAATGAATAATTGTTCGTTTAAAAGTAATTTACATGTAAACTACAAGGATTGTATTCAATTACATGTTCACATATTTATACTTGGGATTACGTTGTCATTGACATTTTTTTATCTGTAGTAATATTTCTTCGTTTAACAACTGAGGAGTTAAAAACTTTAATGTAGTTTAAGTATTTTTAAGAATAAATTTAAAAAAATAGCAAAGTAATGTACAATACACTTTTAAATACTTTATTTTTTTAAAAAAACTGAACTTCAATTTCAAATAATCACATACTATTTATTAAAAAAAATATTTATATGATCTAGTACTAATGTTGAAAAATTTTACGCCTGTGTAACATTCTTTAATTTATGTTTTCATTACTAAACAATGAATTGATACGAAAAATTAGTACACGCATTGAATAAATTTCCTCACAAGAAACAAAATAGACTAACTAAAATACATAAACGAGGCTCGTTTTTAAAGTAAGGTCCGTTTTTTAATAACCGCCGATTAAACATTAATGATGACACCGCGCATGCATAATAGCTTTATGTGGGTCATATGCCAGCCGTCGGCTATTTTGTCGTCCTCTGATTCTTGTTTGATGCCACTTGTGAGTGATTTATAATGAGTGCTACAATAAATAATCTCGTCAGTTCCGAGGTTCGTGCTGTGATCCTGTTTTTATTAGCAATAAATAATAATGCTGCTGAAATTCTTAAGAATACTCTTTGTGAGGTATATTATTGGTATATTATTAAATGTTATGAATGGCAGTGAAGTTAGTCAATAGTGTCGTTTATTTAACACATTGGCATCGGGGCGTTTGGAACCGCGCTTGACATGGGTACGGAGCGATTTCTTTCAATCGTTCGAGTCTTCACACCTCTCCACTGGAGATGACTTTTCCACCATTTTTAAATGTCTTTTACAAAAAATTTACAAATAAACTTTTTTACCATTCAGACACGGGAAAGCACTTAGTAGCAAGCACCTACTCACATGTGACTGTTGCAGAGACCAAGAAAATACAAAAAAAAATTACTCTCACTCTGTCGATACAGTCATTTTATCAAATGTAATGAGATACTTCATTCTGTTAGAGATAGAGTTATCTGTCGTTTCTGAGTATACTCTGAAGCAAATCTCAAGCGTCGAATTTGTACCTTATCGCTCTAACGTATACACAGTTCCAGTGTCGATAATCACGAAATAAAATAAAAAGTTGAAAACGTATACAATTGTTTTAATTCGTGAAACATCTGTTATGGCATTTCTGAATAGAAATTGAACCATTTATAGTATTTTATAAATTTATAGAATTTATAGCTGGTGTAGAGGCCGGTTTAGTATGGTGACGGACGATTTGGCATAAAAAATCAACACGAAAATTCAAGAAAATCGTCGTTTGACAATTTATCTACGAAATTTCCAAGAGTTTCATGGTCAGTGATTTATTACATTGTGACAGAAAAGCTAGAATACAAAAATTGTGTACGATATGGGCACCAAAAATGTTAATCGATGTACACAAGCAAAAACGTGTGGAATCAACTAAATAATTTTTGCAACGCCATGAAAATGAAGGAAGCGCACATTATTAGCTACATTGTGAAGAAATGTAACCTGGATTTCATACACAAATGTCAAATCAGATCAACGGCTGAATCAAGTTAATGGTTGAAGACAGGTGTTACTAATTGGTTCGTCACAGGCGATGCATTTTTTTAACATGGGAATAAGTAAGATGGTGCCACAATATAAAACATGCGTGTAAGTCAATGGTGACTATGTGGAGAAATAATATATATATATATATATATATATATATATATATGTAGATATATTTTTCTTATAATAAATCATTTTTATTATTAATAGTCTTTTTCGGAACGAACCTTACTTTAAAAACGCACCTCATACATTCGTTTTCATTGAACTGTAGGCTGGAGTTCACAATTTCAATAAATATCATCTTTCAATTAGATTAAACTTAATAAGTAGTAATCTTGACAGAATATTTCCAATTAAATTTAAGGTTGCATATATATATATATATATATATATATATATATATATGTATGTATGTATATATATATATATATATACATATAATGTACAATTAAGAAATATCTTGATAATTATCCAATTTCAATAATAATTATAACGGAACATGCACAATTATCTGGCTTCACACATCCGTAAAGAAATGGTATTCTCTCGAAATTGTACACAACACTTATCCCGGAACCTTGGAAACGGATTTCCAACACTCTCAAATAGATAGTCATTTAAAGATGTTCACTTAACCTTCGTTTGGAATGTAAGATTTTATTATCGATCCGCTTATAGAGCAAGGTTAAATTACTATAATAGCTTCGGTCATCAAATGTCAAATGTGATAGTTCAAAAAAGTGAATTTTATTCTGTAAATTTCATTTATTACAATTTACTCATCACCTTATCTCATCCTAATTCTTCCATAAAATCACATACACACACACACACGTATATAATATATATATATATATATATATATATATATATATATATATATATATATATGCAAATAACTCTGTACAAATATAACACTTCATAATGAAGAAGTATAACTAAATAATTAAATTGTATGTGAATGTATTACACGTGATCATATTTCAGATACATGTGTAAATAAAAAAAATGAATTTACCTACATACAATGCCCTATATGGTTCAATATACCTCTAAGCGTATGTACATTGTCCGTGATAAAAAGATGGTGAGATTCATTTCAATTTTACACTCACTTTTATTTGACAGCTCAAAGTTGTTTTTATTCTTCAGAACGTTAAATAAGTGGCACTAGCCGGATAGTTAACCGGATAATTTGCATCCTTGTGGTTATTTATTTTTGTCGATTGATCGTTAAAATTTTATTTTTATTGATTGTTATGGAAACGCTTTACGACTTATTTCATATGCTGTACGGTAGATAATGTCTACGAATTGTTAGCCTTGTTGTTGGAAAGGCATTCAAATGAATACTTTTATTGAATAGGATATCACACGTACATTTTTCAAATACTTGTTTCTTAAACGATAACTAATTAGTGTAATTTAAACTGCATGCGGGTTTGTTTCATGTCGAAAGTACAAAATATATTTTTAAACTCAATTAAAAATCTAATTTTATATAAATATTAATAGTTTTTTGCACTTGAAAATATAATATAAACCGGATAGTAGTTTAATTCATTGTAAAATATAAATACTTTTACATTAATAGTTTACACCTGTGCTAAATTGCTTTTTGAAAGGTCTTGCGGGTCATTTAAATTATATATATATATATATATATATATATATATATATGAATTTTTGTAATTATTTCATATGTATTAAGGAAAATTAAAAAGTAGTTTAAAATTATAAATGGCATAAAATTTTTAAATTTAAAATAATGTATTTCTTCGAACTTTTTTAATAAAATTTTAGAAAACTAAGTAACGAGACCTAATATACAGGTGGAATAAAATATATGGAAAAGTTAAGGGAGTAATAATCAAAAATAAAATAGATCAATAAGCAATTATTTAATATTTTTTGGGTAAAAATATTTTGTGGTATGCAGAGTATTGAATAATTAATTTGACAAAACATATAATATGACAACAATGCTATTTTGGTTTTTGATCTTCTATTAACTGCTGTTATATTAATAATGTATATAATTTTAATTTTATAATTAATAAATTTAACAAAAAGTTCATAAATCACTCTTTTGCAAAGTAGAGCCTCCACTTAAAAAATACGATTTCTTCGAGAGCGTTTTATCTATTTTAGAGTTTCCTTGTCGTGAGTAAAATTGAATAAAGACCATAACTTTTCAGGCTTAGTTGTTTGTAACAATTTTCTTGCGTCGATGTTAAAGAAAAAAAATATTTACTAAATGATAGAACACCTAAAATTTTTGAAAAGAAGATGGTGGTTAATAATTATCATAAATATGTCACAATTTATAATAATAATACTGTACTTTTATAATATATTTTTGTTCTAATCTCAGAATTAAAAAAGTGAGTGGTGCTACTCTGGATAAATTCTTAACAATATGAGAAATATATATACATATATATATATATATATATATACATATACATGAAAATAACAATTACTCAAAAAAAATTTTCATGCAAAAAATAAAAAGTATTAGTTGTCAGAAAATCAACCATTTCCAAAAATTCAAAAACTAAAAATTAATTTAATTACTGCATTTTTATAATTATCTTCAAACTTATGATTACTATGAAATCTTTATGTAACGCGATTGTAATTTTAATATTTTGTAAGAACTGTTTTGATTTATATGTGTTTTTCTTTAATTCTTAGCAAACATGAAGAAATATATTTTAGAACGAATATCGTTTAACATTTCAACGTGAGAATGATTGTAATTCTTTGTGAAAGAAAGAACGTGATTTAGTCATTCTGCTATGTCTTTTACTAATGAACAAATAGATGCTATTCCACTGATTGGTTTATCTAAAAGTTTATCTCATGTGATTTCACAACAGTATCTAAAGGAGAGCAGATGAAACAGTTTCACAAAAATAAGAACATTTAGGAAATGCTGTTTCATGATGAGTCATTTTAATAATTGGTAATTGATATGTATGTATATATATATATATATATATATATTATATATGTGTGTATGTGTGTGTGAGTGTGCGTGTGAGTATGTGTGTGTGTGTATGTGTCTGTTTCTGTATGCTTATGTATGCGTATGTGTACATATGTGCGTGTATATGTTAGTGAATGAATTTTGAAAAATAACGATCATTGAAAAGGAATCGCTACAAACACCAAACTTCATATATATCAAAAAGTAATTTTCACATAAATTATTAAAAATAAATGAAAAGATGTATAAAATTACATTTTTAAATAATTGAAAATCTACAAATGAATAATTATTTTAAGTACCATAGTAAATTCGTACTTTTGATGCCAGTATTTTTTATTGCTCAAATTTAAATGTATAGTTTTTAATAAATAAATATTACTGTTAGAAATTGCACGATTAAAATATAGGTTCATTTAAAATTTATATAATTTTTACTGTACTATATAATCATTTATTTTAAGTATTCAACAATTATCTTTTAAATTATTCATTGTATAATATAGTGTATGAAATTTATTAATTTCTCTATCACAATGAGTGCATACTTGTTCGATTCAAACACATAATAACTTCAAATCCTGTTCTCGACAATGTCTAAAAAATTAAACACAATTAACCCGTTACTATTATCAATAATAATGAAAATGTATAATTTTCTTTTTGATTACAGTTATAAGTGTTGTTTGTTATTTATTATTACGGTTTTTACATTCAGTTCACCATGCAACTACAATGCATTTCATTGTATCTCTCACACGACATTGACATATGATCTGTAAACCACAACGAGATGACCTATTATAAAATTCTTTATCACAACCTTCAGATAACAATAATATCACCGTAATTATAAATAATAACAGTTTACTGCTCTGAATTGTTTGGGTAATTCGTTCTGAATCTATATGTTTTTGTTCCTTCTTAATATACACGAATCGATCGTTATAAAGCTGTTATATGTGTGTAGGAGATAATTTTATTATCGCTTTAGTGTAATATTTCAACACGTCAGGTGTTTCCGAAATATGTGGAAATGACTTGGTCGATTCGAAAATAAATTATATGGTCTTAACGCGTAATAATTCATAATATAACGGCTATAAAAATATATATGATATGTAAATATACTGTATGAACATATTGTTGCATCAATAAACAGAAAATAAAATTGATTTATTACCAAAACAAAATATTAATTACAAAATATATCATATTTTTCATATATCTTTTCATTCTATATTCAAATAGTTGTATAAATATTTTTATTACAAAAAAAAATTCTTTGAGATAAAGCATTTAATATACTGCTGTCTTCCATAATTTTTTTTTAATTTCTATACAACAATATTTTGTAACAACAATAACAATACTTTTTATAAAATATTTTATAAACTACTTCCTTGATTTTTAATGGAAATTATAAATAAAAATAATTATAGTTCGATTTATAACATTAAATAAAACTAAGAGACGAAATATAACATTTTACTTCCTTTTTACTAAAAATAAAAATGTTCTTTCACGAAAACCATCCAGAGGAATAAAAAATCTAATAAAATTGACACATATTATTTTATAATACATTTTTTTTTGCAAAAGAATCATTAAAATATTTTTAAGTATATAATCTAGTTCGTATAATATCTTTCATAGATTTTTTTTTAATAATAATATATTGGTCTATATTATATTGATCTACAAATAATAATTATTATAAATGCATGGAGTTTACGAAAATAAATCTGAAAATAATGGCTCATAAAAATTTAATTAAAATAACTTATAACATCAATTTTTTCATGCTTTAAATGTTGATTTAAATAATAATATTCATTTAAAAAAGCAGGAATTTTAATTTTCACGAATCCAAGTAATTCTATAATTGAATGCTTTTACTGACGTCTAATTGTAAATTTGTTTATAATTTGTAGAGTAAATTTAAATGAATGTTAAAAAGTTAGTTTTTTTAATATGGGATTCATTATTTTTTAATTCGTTAATTTTAACCTATCTTGTCAATTAAACTTAAAATTCCTTTTCTCATTAGATATTTTTAACAAATTACTATTACATCACAGTATTTGTCTTTCAATTTTCTTTATTTATTATATTTTTGTTCTAAAATTTAAATATTTTTTCTTCAGCTCTTCTTAAATATATCTTAAAATTATTAAAAAATAGTATGTGAGTCTAATATAGTCTTTCATTTTACATATTCTCATGCGTTTGTTTCTAAACCTCTTCACGAATATAAAATCAATTCATGTATGAGAAGTAAATTGTAAAACATACGAAAAAAAATCCATGAATATAGTTATTATTTTAAATATTACAAAAATTTAAAAACAATAATTGAGTAAAATATATTTGAATATTCTGATAGGATTTCCAAATATCATGAAGTCTATCGGAAATTTTTGTTTGTAAATTATTATGCTATTTTAACTACCAATTACTTTTTAATAATAAAAAAATAATCAAAATTATCAACAATAAATAATTGAATATTTTTGATCAGAAAAAGTGTGTGTTTTGAGTGTGAGTGAAAAATTAATTTATGAGTATTTAAGTTCCTTTTACAAGTAACTGTTAAGTTTTGAATTCACTATTAAGTCAACTATTTAAAAACTACTATACATCAAAACTAATAATGTAACTCGTAAGTCATTATTCATTGGAAACTGATTTTTGATTTATTCAATTTAAAATTATTTTGTTTAAGAAGAATGACACCGGAATCGAAGCCAGAAAAATAGTATTTTTTTCATTTCATTAATAATATAATTTATTAGAATTTCATAAATAATAATTTTATATATATATATATATATATATATATATATATATATATATTAGTTGCTCTATTTTTATTTTTCGGATTAAAACTTCTATTTATGTTACATAAAACAAGAAAATTCTTGAATCATAAATTATATTTTCTGAAGAAATAATTTTATACAACCCAGCATACTTAATTTTTAATCATAATTACAAGTTTTACAAACGAATCAATAAAAACAATATACATCTTATACTTAATATACATAATACAAGAATTTTATATAGAATAATAAGAGAAATAGCTTGAGGATAAAAAAATAGTAATTTTATTAACAAAAATTTTTATAAGGTACTATTAATAGCTTTATTACTCATATGGAAATGACCTAACCAATACGTTGCCCAAATCCAGTCATTATTTTAAAATTCATTGCGTAGTTTTATTAACTTAAATTGTTATCTCCTTACACTATTTATTATTTATGTTACTTTTGACCTTAAATTAATCCAACCATAATAAATAGATACTCAATGATCTGAATAATTCTACAAAATTGCGTTTCTATATTCTATCATACATACATATATATATATTAATAAAAAAAAATATCTAAGTACTTAACTAAATCGGAATTTTATGGATATCATATAGAACATTGTAAAACGTTATAATCAAAAATTATTTGATTTATGTTTTTATATTTAAAGTGAAAAACATTATAAAAATACTTTAAAGCGACTTGGAGTGATATTACTTATTTTTATTGTTATTTATAATAATAATAAAAATCACACTGATTAGTTTCGTTTTGTATAAATATTAACTTAAGAGAATAATAAATTTAAAACAGAAGATCTTAAAGCAGATCTAATCTATTAACCCTATGTTATTCCAATTCTCTATGTCATTCTGATACTCTTAATGCTTTAAAAAATAAAAACATGAATATATATATATATATATATATATATATATATATAACATTTTTTCGGAAAGAATATCGGATGTTAATGACCTTAGTTGTTAACGCGCCCTTAAACCCCAAATAAGCAACCAACCAACAGTCAATATATATATATATATATATATATATATATATATGTATGATGTATGTAGATTTTTATAAAAAAATATTTATCATATTAAAGTGGTGATATTAAGTTATTAAATAAATAGAAAAACAATGCACACTAAGAATACGAAAATAACATGTTTATACATTCTAATGCAATAGATTCTAACCATGATAGTTTTTTTTTAACAAATAATACATTTTAAAAGGTGTCTTCTTCATTCGATAAAGACCATTATAAATCACCTAAATGGCGTTGTTAAGACATTGATGAATCGTTGAAAGTACTAATTTTGTATAATAAATTTTGATTAAAATTAAAATTCACTAAACATTTCGTCATATATGTTTAAAAATCCATGAACCTTTTATGTAGATCATAGCGCACATCTAATTTAATATGTTTGAAATAAGCTAATGACTGTAGCCATCAACTTTAACATGATGTGCACTTAACACTTAAAGGTATTCGGACATTCTCATATATAACGCAATTTTATACAAGTCGTGTGAACTTGAGCTGAGATTCACAACACAAACGACGATTTAACCACATCATTTTCAATTTCATTACTCATTTAAAATTGTAAGATTTTTGATTAACCTAAATGCAAGATTTATGATTAACCTGAATGCAAGATTTATGAATAGAGCGAAACAATGTATTTTAATATATTCAAATGTATTTTTACCAATTTACAACTGTTTTATTTATAAGTGATTACTGAACGAAACTTTTATTATAAAACAAGCAACCATAATCATTTAGTTGATTAGTGAAATCACTATAACCAAACGCTTTATATACACATTTTGTACAGTCTCAAATACTTTACAATTTCTTGTAAAACAATTACCTTCTTTTTAAGAAAAACATTCTAAAATGCCTTATTTTTATTATAAAAGTTGGTGTATACAAATCTTACAGGTCACATGTGAGTTCGTTTATTATACAACCGGATTCAATATTCGTTACTTTTGAATATATTAACTAAATATAAGATCTGTGACCGACATGTTTTCCCATATAACATTGAACGACAGATGTATAGGAAATAGGAAAATAAGGATAAAAATATTCTTTAAATAAAAGACAACATTCAAAGATATTAAAATAAAATCCAATTTTATACATCATAATAAAACATAAATAAATAATGTTAATTTTTTCCATTTGAATTTTTTTTTTATTTTGATGCAGTCTCTAATAGAGATTTTAAAATATAATTACCCCTTTATTTATTACAATTACTTGATATTTAATCTTCTTAAAGGTTTCTTTAAATATTGTTTCAAAATTTTTATTTAAAAATAGATAGATTCTATATATATATATATATATATATGTGTATATATATATATATATATATAATATGTGTATACATTAATATTCATTACTATTTTAAGGTTAGCATAAAAGTTCTAGTTTTAAAATAGTAGTAATATAAAAATTATAGTTATATTTTTAGTTTAGTTATTCCTTTAATTTTTGTACAATTCTACTTAAGTGAACACTTTTGCAAAAAAAATACATTTTGAAATAAATTGTGTACTGAAATATAACAAATTATTGAAACAATTAAGTGTTAATACTAAATGTTAATATTTTTCATAAAAGTTGATTTTTATTTTTTAAATCTCGAACAGTGATTAATTCAAACGAATTAGTTAATAATTTCAGTCAATAACTATTCAAAATGAAAATTTATAATTTTTTTTTTAAAAAAAACATTTTTAAATTCTTTCTGAATTTTCGGACTTACTCCAATGTTTTTGTATTTTTTGCATGTTTTATGCATTACATTTTCGGCAGCATTTCTTTCAATTGGAATTCGAAAAGTATTCAATGCCTTATATGCTGTCTTTCTTTCTTTCTTCCGTATTCACTATTGTGTTGTGAGGTTATGATTATTACTTGATGAAGATATATAGTTTTTATTCAATGCAAAGATTGGCACTTCAAAATCCTAAAACGACGAGAAAATATTTTAATTTAAAACAAAGTTATAATTAATTCAATTTAAATGTACCGAATTAATTTTTACACCTAATATATGTACATATATATATATAAAATCATCATCATCTTCAGCCCTTGTTAGTCAACTGCTGGGTAAGGCCTCTTTTGCATGATTTTCCATTTATTAGTACTCATCATGTAAGGTTTGGGATTATGACTCGCCACGCTGACTATACATATATATATATATATATATATATATATATATATATATATATATATATGTATATGTATTTTTGTAATGTATCGACTTATGTATCATCTTATAAAAGGTTTTAATTTTTTTAGTAATGAAACAATAGTTTATATCTTGGTAACTTAAGAATAAATATTACATATTATATATTATATGTTTCAAGAGAGTGAAAAATGTATTCTTTTGGAAATTGGTATATGTTTACTAAAATTGTTCATTAAATATAAAAATTTTCACGAAAAAATTTTTTTTAATTCCCTAATACATAGTTTAAAAATACATGCCGTCCTGTTTAAACAACATTCTAAAATATACTAAAAGTAAAACATGCCGTTTGATTTGATTTAAAACAGTGCAGGTTGTACGAGTACGTGATTGTATGGACTGGATAATTTTATTCAGTGCACGCAAGTGATAGTCAATAACACTGGTCCACTGAACAACATTCGAAAGATTCTCCTTGTAACATAAGCAAATGCCGCAGCATCTTCAGTCTTGTACATTACATTAGTTACACATTGGAAAAACTGTTGAGCATATAGTATATCGCCAGTACTTATTCATAATCTCAATGTATTCGTTTACTCAGATCTACACAAATATCTTCGCCATATTTAGTTCATATATTGACAACATAACTTTCGTAAACTTTTACTGTTTGATTCAGTGTTGCAATTCGTCCGTAAGTTCTAAGACAAGAATAAATCGAAAACTGCATTCAAGATAACTACGAACCACCTACAAAGAGTTCGTAATAATAAATGCAAGGCAAAGCGGTTACTGTATCTAACCTACATAGTAAAAGTAAAGCAGTTTATCGACAGGAAAACGTTAAAGTGGTAGTGTGATTTATGAAAATACATTCTTTTGCAGTATTTACTCGTAACAATTAGTTAATTTCGAATAAATATTACCACATTTTAGCGCATATGTATCGTGTGGTCGTTTCGAGAAAATAAATAAACGTTGTGTGTGTGTGTATGTGCACAGTAGTGTTTCGGAATTTCTTTTGGGACGGAAACTGTACAGATTTGCAAAATGAGGATATTGTTTTATTTGGTGAGTGTGCCTACATGTATATACATACACATTGTTTCTTTTTGTCTATATTCTGCGACACCTGTTACCTGGTTATATTTTTCGTAATTAATCATTTCGAAATTAATGTAAACCATCGCGTTCGTTTCTGTTTTTTTTTTGTCATGTTAATGTCATGTGCTATTGTCACGACGATAGTTTTTTGGATGTAAAATTAGTTGCAATGAAAACGAAAGGCACACTTTATGCATTTAGTATGACATTGAAGTCACTTTCAAAACTGTCAACTTTTCATTACATTATTATAATTATATTACGAACGGCACGTTGCAACCGTTAATTTTCTCTATGAAATCGATGAAGACAGATTGTTAGATTTTTCAATCTGATTAGTTTTTATGACTACGCGTTTTATCAACTCGCATTTCTCAAAATGTCAAGTGCATAATAATGTGTACTTCAGTGTAAAAATTGATTTCTTTTTATCCACTTACTATTTTATTTAAACTGTACAAAGGCACGAAGTTCTAGGTAAGTGCGTGCACAACGAAAATAATTGTTGCCTTTTTCACATACTGTCCTAAATGTTACGCTACATTTATATTAACAAAGCAATTTTATTTATAAAAATTGATAGATTGTTGCACTGACGCAACCTCCAATTACAAAGAGGTCAACATGCTAAATTCAAGCGTGCATATAATCAACCGTCGATTAGTTTATAATTATTATGACATAACATTATGGCATATCATTATTTTTATTGAATTTATTCACAACTGGCGTACATTTATTGTTACAGCAATGACTTTGTAATTTAGCATATTGTTAAAAAATTTGTTGAAGAATTGACATTCTTATAATTAGTTTTAATTAAAGTATAATCACAAGTAAGCATATATATATATATATATATATATATATATATATATATATATATATGTATTCGTGTATGTCTGCATGTATTTTTATACCAAATAAATTACTAATAAAAATATACATAATTGTAAATAATAAAATAAATTTAAATATATTATTGAAAAAAAAGCAAATTTTAAACCGAAGAATAAAAATAATAGAAATTTATAATATATTTAGATAATTGACTCAAATATTTGTTTCAAAGTTAACGGTAGCATAGTGATGTTTATTGTATAATTTTAAAATATTCTCCATTCTTATGTCACATTCATTCAATTAGAATTGTTGTTACTGCAAAATTTATTTAAGACCATATATATTAAATTTTAACCCTAAAAAATAGACCAAAATTTCATTAACTTAATATTTAACATGTCTTAGTATTGTTAAAATAATATATGGTTTTGATAAATTTGCAAATAATACATTAAAAAAGAATAAAACACAATTATAAACATAAATGTTCAAAAAATATGTTTTGCTCATTTCATTTGTTGCTTCACATCACACAGAAAAATATTCCAAGTATATATAAAAATCTCATGTTTGTGAGGATTTGATTTGTTTATTTGATTTAAGATGTTTCTTTAAATTATAAACTGTTTATGACAGATTTTCAGCCGTATTCATGCCATCCTACGTATTCACAAATAATATATTAAACTTTTTCAACTATATGATGTAGATTTATGTTCTGTAATACTGTTTTCAAGATTTATTATATTTCAAAACTTATCATGTAAATTTCTAAACATATGTTCGGAACGAATATACATCTATTCAATCATATAAACATATCTGTTTAAAGAAATATTAGTTCCAATTTTGAAATTTAATTTATAATGGATGCAAAATTAAGTTTTGAAAACGAAACATTTTCAAATTACTTTTATATTTTAAATTATATCTAAATAAATAATAATTAATAAAATGTTTTTTTTTATCAACATTAATAATTTATTATTAATAATTCATTTTATTTATTTATAAAATTAAAATCCATTTTACTACTTAAATCATAAATTGTGATACAATTATAAATTGTGATCGTTAATTTTTATAAAATGTGCTAAAATTCAAATTTTTCTATTTTAAAGATATTTTTGTTTCAATATTTTAAATAATATATAATAAAAGAATATTTTCAGCATTTTTAAAAAAATAAGTAAAATAAAATTCAATTAATTAATAATTGTTCACTTACTCTTTTAAATTAGATTCACTAAATGCTTCATAATTGATAATGTGTAAGTATTTACAGAATAAATACATATTATTATATTCATATCCATTTCAAAATGTATAACAATGAACAAAAATATGTTAAATAATTTTCGAATTCAGTTCATGAATACATTTGAATACTATTTTTTAATTATTTCAATAGATTTAAAGTGAATGATATTTAAAAAAATATATTGTGAAAATATATGATAAATTGCAGAAAAATTCATAAATACATATTTAATTCAATAGATAAATAAACAGATTTATATTTGTGATATTAAATAATCAAGAAAAAATTATATTAACAATTGATGAAAACATTTTTGAAAAAGGTACGGTTTATTTTTTAAAAATATTTTTAATGTCTAAAGAACGCTAATTATTTGGTTTTTACTGTGTACAAGCTTTTTCATGGGGGCTCTTAGTCAAACAGAGAGCAATTTTTAAAAAGGTCAACTATTTAGATACAACTAATAAAACTTATATTTTATTTTTTACCTCAAATGTTTTTTTCTGTGGGTTGATCCATCATGAATATTATTAAAATTGATTCATTTTATTTATAAAAATGAAATTTATTTAAATAAATTGTAAAAGTTTCTTCTTACAAATATGAACCAAAATGTATATATATAAACATTTAATAATATATTTTTTTATTTATAAATTTGTAATATTATTTTTGCCTACAAATATTTTAATTTGTATAGTAGTCATTAGAAAAGTCTTATTTCATATAACATTTTTACTCATAATTTTATTTACAAACAATATTTTGCTCACCTTAGATCACTTAAATTTGAATCATTTGTTCTTAATTTCAGAGTGTTGCCTCAAGTAGAGATTGCAGAATTTATAATGACGATTATAGCATTGGAATATAATATTATAGTATTGTACTGTTTAGTTCAATGCATATATATATATATATATATATATATATATATATATATATATATATAACTACTTAATTATACTGTGTGTGTATTATATATAAACTATATTACATTAATATAATTTTCTTTTCAATACATAACAATTTATTAAAGTTCAAACGTTAACGAGTTCAAGGTCATCCATTAAAAACGAAACCGTCTCGTTTTCTATAAAATTACGTTTTAATGCGAAACAGTTTACCTATCTTATTACATTTTTAGAACGATCATTTCGAAAGAGATTTCTCAGTAGTGTGCATATCAATCGAACATCAGCACGAGACGCAACGTAGTAGTTGAAAACCCAAAACAAACATAGTTATTAAACACCATTTAACAGTGTCTGCGCAATACTCACTGTAAAAGCTTTGTAATCTTTACGCTGAATCGTGCTAAAATATTTCACGATTGTATCATATGATCTATATTCGTGACTTAAAACACAACCACTCAAAGTAATACAACGAACATTGCACTGCGAGCTTGACAGAGTCATGTCTGGTTCTTGAAATGTTGTATCTGTCATTATTGCACGTGGCGAAGTGTATATTAAAATAGACATTGTATCCTTTTCATTAAAAAAATATCGACTTTTCAACTCATACGTTCAATTCACATACACACACGCATATATATATATATATATATATATATATATATATATATGTACGTACATACAAGTGAAATAAAAAGTAATAATAATGGAGTAAATGAAAGTAAACCGTAGTAGCAAAGATTTAGATAATATTTGTTTTCGATTATTTTAATGAGCTATTTCGATTGTATACCGGAAGCTTGTTGAGAAGATTGATTTTAATGTTTGTTAATCATTGTTGAAAATGAATGTTTGTTTTACGGTAATAGATATTACAAAATTTTGCTACAAAAAATGAATTGATATAATTAAAGAATAATAAGCAGGGCAATTTTTAAATTATATGTAGTCTAAAATTACTACTTAATAATTTGCTGATATTATATAATACGACACAACAAAGAACTTTTGTGCATTTATATTTGTTTATGAATTGTTTATAATTAAATTGAAAATCAAAAAATAAAATATAAATATAAAAAAAATAAAATACATATTTATTAAAAAATATTACAGTTGTATATGAAAAAAATATTCTTTTTCGAAAAATATTATAAAAGTTTTAGTAAAATTCATATTAAATTCAAAAATAAATATTTATTATTTCTCACGCATAAATTAAAACATAAAAATAATCTTCGTTAACGTAAATGAGATTTTATCGCAATCCGCAACCTCAAATTAACTTATCTACGTAACTTCATATATGTTAAAGTATAACACTAATTACAGTCCTCTTAAATATTTTCATCTTAGGTACATTTGAATTCTATTAAGGAAACGTTATTTGAATAACATTATTCTAATATTATTTTTTATGCAATTCAAATTTGCATTGACTGCGATATTTCGTTAAGCGTTAACAATAATTATATTCCATTGTGAATTTAAATCAGTATTATGCCCACATGATTGAAAAAAATCTATGTAGGTGTAAAAAAGTATTACCGAGTTTCAAATATTTAATTCCTTCTTTCGAAATTAATCATCTTAAGCCTACACATGATAGTGCGAGGACAATGTCATCTAAATGTATATCATTCTGAAAGTAAAACTCCATATAATTATTATGAAAAATAATGAGTATTTCAAATAAGGAATAATACGTGAAGTGAATTGAATTAATTGTATGCATTTTAACTATACGTTTTTAAACATTTTATGAAAGGATTTAAAAGGTCATCTTTATCAAAAAAAATTAGATAGATTGTATTTATATATATATATATATATATATATTTGTATGTATGTATGTGATGTTTGAAAAAGGAAAGAGTGATTGTATACTGGTTAAGTTGAAATACATAAAATTCCATCTTTAAATACAAATGTTCCTATCTTTAAATTTTAGAAATTAGTCACATTTTTTAAAAAATACGTCTGAATAATGACTTTAAATTTCAATGATGTCTAAAAGTATATATATATATATATATATATATATATATATATATATATTCCTTTTCAGACAATAAAAAAATGTTTTAATGCTGATATTACAATCAAGATGCCTTCACGATGTTGATTTGTGAGGGTCGTATAATAATTCTAGTTTTAATTAAGTTCAACCTCTAAATACCATTCATTTTACATATATATATATATATATATTTATATATATATATATATATATTTATAAATATATATATATATATATATATATATATATATATATATATATATATAAATATATTAGTAATTAGTTAAACGTTGATAAGTAAATATATAAATCATATTTCCTTTACTGTATACAAAACGTCCGTTATTGCATCTGATGTCAATCTAATTCAAACTTTTTTTCCCTTTTATAGTAAAATGTATTTCATAAATAACACTTTTTTATCGTTATATACATGTGTATATGAAACATTAAAATAAAAACAAATCAGCCGTTACTGATTGCAATTCAGTTACGTTTCACTTCGAAATGAAATGTGTAGTACAACCAATTTGGGATCTCTAGATCGAATGTGTGTCATGACATTGGCGAGATTGAAAACGGACGCATCACTAACAAATACGTAATATATTCCATTGATGAAACTGTAATTTCAGCATGTCTACATCTGTGTTTAGAATGTACTAGCAACAGATCGTTAGTCTCCAATTAAACTACATTCATTAGAATGTATTCATTTATCTTTTTTTAATTAAAGATTTATCTGTATCAATAATTTAGGGTTTTATTATACCTTTTCTTATTTTCTTAGCATCGTATTAGTGATTTTAATATATATTTGTGATCTTTTTTTCCATTTTCTGGACATTCTTTTAAAAGTTATTAATGATAAAATAATGACTGACAAGGAGATATTCGTCGTTTAAAACTATTTTAATGTATAAATAAAAAGAAAGTAAATTAAAGTTATAAAAATGAATACTTCTAGATTATTCTCTTACTAACGATACAACGGTGCTTTGTTTTATGAATTATAATAAAATAATTCATTTTCAGATCTTACCGAAAAAATAGCATTGAAATATTGTAAAACCCTTGTTTGATTTTTATTTATTTAAATAATTACTGTGATTTCTTGAATTTTAACATTTATATTGATTATGAAATTTTATTTTTTATTTTAGATCGAAATTTAATTAGTCCCCAAAAAATAGTTGTATAAATATGTTATAATATAATGAACACTTTTCATGTTTTAAGTAAATTTTAATAATAATGATAATTAAAGATATTAGGTCTGTTCGATATGTACACTGAACTTTATCGAAGTAAGAAGTTTTACACTTTTCTGTTCGTTATGTACTCTGAACTTACTCAGAATTTTCGTCGAACAGTTTAGAATAAGTTAAGAACAGGGGATTTGTTACTCTGAACTTACTCCAGTTTCTTGTTAGAGTAACGCGAGTATCTCTATCTAACTCGAGAGTCTTTATCTATGATAATCGCTATCGAATAAACAAATCACCCAAACTTGACAGTATTCATATGATTTACTCTAACCTTACTCTATGTTGTTCGATAAAAAACCAGTTCAGAGTAAGAAAGTGAGAGTGAAGTCATAAAATTCAAGAGTCAGTTCAGCGTAAGTACAGTGTACATATCCAACATACCTATTATTTCATAATTTTATAATGAAAATAGAAACAAGAATGACATTTGTGTTGTAAACTTTCTGATGTTAAACTTAAATCGTACAGATTTTTACTATTTCTCTATTTCAATTAATTGTACGATTTCCAATCTATCTTTGAATAAACAAATATAAAAATTTAATAATATAAAATTCGCTCTAGAAATGACAGGTTCTAATACTTTAAAAAAATTACAATTTCAAAATTTTTAAAATTATATATTTCAAAATTTTTAAAAATAAAGACGAGCCTGAATTTATAAGATTTTTTTATTATTTTATTATTATAGATTAATACCTCTCTCTCTCTCTATATATAGATATATATATATATATATATATATATATATATATATATATATATATATATAGTGATTACATAAAATTTCACAAGACATTTTTTATTAGTTACTAAGGCTGTTGTTTGAAATTAAATTTCAAATAAACACAATATACTCGAACCCGCAGCATAATTATACACATTATTATATCCGTAATAATACGATGTATAATTAAATTTGTACCGAAATGCAATTATTCTCATTAAATGTTATTGTCATTAATAACATATCTTTATTAATGTAAACACGGTAATGTTTGCTTTATGATGCTAGGCATTTGTGATTAATAGTTGATACGCGTTACGTAAAACTGATGATAGTTGTCCGCGATGACAATGACACGATTTGCAAAAATAAATATAAATAAAAAAGTGAAATAGATGCCTCACGACATCAATAAAACTGCTCTGACATAACTGTTACATTTTTGTTGTTATTCTTCAGCAGTCGTACGTTTGACCAACACACTAGCATGGAGTGAAAGTAATGTGGATTTTTCATTTTCGCTGCTGTCTGTATGCGATAAGCTAGTTTGATTTTTCATTCCGTGTTCTCCATTTATACTATTGTTCATTATTGTTAATAAAGTAAATAGTTGAGAAATTCCCTTATTCACAGATTTACTTTCTTATAAATGTAATTATATTAATAGTATAGTGTTAAAAAATATTAAATAAACTGCAAATCTGTTTATACATCTTGTAATGTTGTAATAAATTATTATAATTTACAATTAAAAAGGCCAAGTGACTTGCAAAAGTGTTCCGATATTTTTCATACAGTTTCATGAATGCAAAAGGAGGAAACATGTATGTATATATATATATATATATATATATATGAATATATATATATATATATAGGAGATTCAATTTAGAATTCCACATGGAAGTATTAACAAAATCAAAAAACTTAAAAAATAACATGATTTTTAATTTTTGTGATTTATTCTAATATTTTCATATGGAAACCTTAATTGAACACCCTATATATGTTTATATATATATATATATATATATATAAACATACGGTCACCAACACTCCATTAAATAGATAGAGAATATTTAATTTTTCTGAATCAAAAATCTTCATCAATTTGTTATTGATTGCGTTAATTTAATGGTGACGGTATAGTGAAAAAATCATTTATTTAAATCAATTTAGCTACATTGTTCAAAGTATTGTTATGAAATAAAACATTTTATCAATTAATAGATATATTATAATAATAAGTTGTGTAATTGTGCAAAAAATGACGCATCTTTTTCTAAAAAAAATCACTAAATGCTCAATGCACTCGTTCGGTAAAAACAAATTAATTCTCTGATTCTTTACCTGAATATATATTTGGTAATGGATAAAAACGAGAAAATAAGCATAAGAAGAACAAAAATAAAAGTAAAATAAAGGCATGAGGATCAGTTTTTTATAATTTTATGTAAACAATAAATATAGATTTCAATTTTTTCAACTCCACAAAGTTATTAAGTGTTCTTGTAATGACATAAAATGTTTTGACATTTTTGTATTCAGTATCAATAAAATATGTTTATATAATTGAATAGTTATGTTTTTGTCGCATGAAACGTTTTATTTTTTAACTTAACCTGTTTTCATTGAGTACTGAAAATATGTTCTTAAATCAGAATACACATTTATAAATTACTTTGTGAATCATTCTCTACATACATATATATTATATATATATATATATATATATATACATACAAATATATATATATATATATATATATATATATATATATATATATATATCAGAGGTAAAGATAAATTATCACATTTACTAAACTTTGAAAAAGACGAAAATAGTAGTTTTGATAAATTTTTATTAATTTATTTTTATCAATCTGAAAACCATGTAATGTACATAAATTCGACTCTTGACCTTATAGTAATAAATAAATTAAAAAAATATAAGTAATATTCGAAATTTAAATTTCACAAAATATTGAGAAACGACCTTTCACCTCAATATATGTATATATATATATATATATATATATATATACATATATATATATATATAATAATGACATTATAGATCAATTAATTTCTATTTATAGGCAAATAAATAATATATTAATGATAATATGTATTATAAGCATATGGATGAAAATTCAAATTATATAGTAAATGTTCGGTTTATATTGCATGTATATATATATATATATATATATACGAAAAGAAAAATTATACTTAATTATGTTGATAATATAATAGGAAGTATTTTACAGACACAAACACACTTTTTTATGTCGCCAAAATATCACCGAAGTGAATAAAGAGCTTAACATTTGACATCCTGTCACATCTATCACAATCTTGATCTCACTTTTAAAGTCCATATGTTTAAATCACTTAGAAATTCACTAATGACGTGTAAATTAAAACACTCAAAATATGATTAATAATTGATAACATTTCTGTAATCAAAATATGTTTTATAAAAAAAATTTTTTTTAGTTAATGTTAAGACAAGAAAACACCAAATATAAATTCTATTTGTATTATAAAATTTGGTATGTTATAATCACTTGTAAATTACAAGTGATTATAACATACCAAATTTTATAATATCGAATTAAATCGATTACGTGCGAAAACACATTGTCGCAATAAAAATTAAAATAAAAAGAGATATGCTTTACACTTTTTCTTTCTAAGAAATTTATAAAAGATTTCACGTTAAACATAAACATACATTTTAAACGTGACTGTCCAATAAAAAAAATAATGTAATAAATAAATGTGTAAATAAAAATATTTTATGTATATTAAATTTCTTTCTCAATACTATTGTTGCAAAGGTAACATTTAAATTTAAAAAATAATTAAAAGACTATTAATATAATGTAATTTTGATATATTTTTTGAAAGTAATCGATATTATATTAGTTAACAAGGATAATATATTTAAATTTATGTATAATCTTTAAGTAACATTATAAATATATATATATATATATATATATATATCATTTAAAATTCAAATATTTAAAGTAAATAAATGAGATCCTTGAACAATTTTACATCAATATTTGAAAGATAAAATTTAAATGTATTAAATTTTATTCCATTTACTGATTAATTACATTTCTGTATGTAAGTATATATATATATATATATATATATATATATATATATATATATATAGTTCAAGAAGGTTCTTAAGCTTTTTACTTTTTATAACATATTTACAATATTGTACACTCATATGTATTCGGCCTACTATTAAACTGAGCTCGAGGTCGATTCTTTTTCTAATTAATAATTGGTTTTTATACATACATGCAAGTTAGTTAGATATTAATTATCTAAAAAATACGTGCACATTTGAAATTCAAAGACAAGTATGAATTAAATTGATACGAATTATTGATCTTAAATTAATATCATATTTTAGCCATATAACATTTATAAAAAAATATTCTTTTTTCATTGTGTAATTCTTGGTGTATATATATATATATATGAATAAAAATTTTAGAACTGAAGAAAAAAACAATTATCTGACGATTTATTTTTTTCCAAATTAATTTGTAACTAAGAGAATGACGTGCTAAAATTTAAAATAATCAATCAATCTGTAGACGAATTTAGAATGCCAAGTAATTATTCAAATAACAAATTTGTTCTAATAATATAGTTAGCTGGAGTACCAATAACGTATGATACATAAATACATCTTAATAAAAAAAATAAATAAATACATATGCCTTCAAGTGAAAATATTATAAAGCTTTTATTTATTTCTTCATTAGTTTTTAGATGTTCATCAAAATGTTATACCTGTTTAGAAAGTATTAACATTATAAATTTGTATATATATATATATATAATTTCATATAAATAAACGTAAATTAAAATGATAATTTGATATCAAATACTATAATAAAAAAATTAAAATATAAATCAATTAACTCTGAAATAATTCAAATTTAAAACCACTTCCGTATTTCTTATGATACACCGAAATATATTTGTGCATAGTATGTTTTTGTATTCATGATTTTTATATTTGTTTAAACTTTTAAGGATATTAATCAATTTTGTGCATTTACCTGTATAATTATGCATAATTATTCCGTCCATAACTTAAGCGCGCTTCTTTATATAAGTTACAGTTAATGTTATTATCTCTTTTATTTGTAATAATTCTAAAATATATTACATTTATGTGATATGAAAAATAATGTTGGATGTTTTATTAAATTACTTATTTACATATAAAGTCCATTAATTTGGATATTATATAAATGAGGTCAATTCTTTATAGAGAAAGAAATTTTGTTAGAAATTGTAATGTAAACACAATCAAGAATTTTTATATTAATTTATAGAGTTTTGGAAGAATATTGAAAAAAAAAACAATAATTATTTAAATTCAATTAGATATTCAATTATATTGGCACACATATAGAAAAGCAAATAAATATGTATACACACACATATATATATATATATATATATATATATATATATATATATATATATACATGTAGAGAGAGAGAGAGGGAGAAAAGTAATTTGTTTGTTTTACACTAATAAACATAATGCAATTGTTTTTTTTTGTACTAATCAGTTTTACATCTTTTGCAGGGAGCAATGATTATTTTGTCTTCAAAGAAAATATTGTCGAAATCAATTGAATCCAATGAGGTAATAAGCGATTAGAAAGGAAAATATGGTAACATAAAATAATAATATGTCGATATTATAAATAATGATATAATATTTCAGTTGGAAACAGCTTTACGGTAATATGATAATTTGCATTGTTTGAGAAAATTTTATTTGCATTAACAAAAAAGTTTAAACACTATAAAATATGCCTTGAAATAAATTAGATAATAGTGTAAAAAATACTATTACAGAGTAAAACAGACACCTAGTTAAAGTTTCTTTGAATACTAGAAAAATATTAAACACCTCTGTTTTTTCAAGCCATTATTTTTTTTAAATATAAAATTAATTTATAAAATGATAAGAACGACGATAAATAAAAAGGCATTCTAATTAAAATGTTATGCTCGGTTTAAATATTCCGTTATCTTAATAAAAAGTATATTAGTAGTTATTCAATTTTAATTACATTTATTTATTTATCAGGATATATTTCCTTAACATTTTTTACAAATATAGAATTTTTTTCTTATATATTCGCAGTAGTTATGTATGAGAAAAATAAATTTAAAATTGCATTTAGAATTGTGCACAATAGTTTATATTTTATTCTTTTTTTAAGTACTATTTTTTTCATAAAACAATTTATAGGATTTTTTATGATCAAGGTAAAATACGACTTTCGATATTCAGTCGATAGCCCATCAAGTGGAGTGTACAATGATCATTGGGAAAATAGAATCGGAGAATTCGTCAAAGGTGCATATAGTCTATTAGATCCGGATGGAAAAATAAGAACTGTTTATTACGAAGTAGATGGCGAAAAAGGATACAGGGCTGTTGTTAAAAGGAACTATCCAGGTCAGCAATGCATATATTATTTACATATATATATATATGTATTGAAAATTAGAAACAAACAGTACTGAAAGTGTGCCAAACATCTAATAAGTCAACTTCTTACACACTTAATTTATACGATGTGCAATCGGGACAATCTTCTCGTAATTTGAATAGAAACAAATCCGTGGTAACATCTACTGAAAGTATTCAAATGTGTTCATAGAAAAAAGTATATACACTTTGAACAATTGTTGAAACGACTCATACCGTTCTTAATGTTTTAAATTCCCAATTACGTCGTTACGTGATTACATACATTTGCATGTTTCGTACATAATTTTCGGGTACATTTCGTAAGTAGCTTTAATGTCACATAAGACGTGCTTAGATTCATAAATATTATTCTGCATTTATATTTGCATTGTATGTTGAAAGTGACTTTCATTGTTTCAGGAGATCTTTTCTTGTTGACCGGATTCCGAGTACTGAAGAAACATTACACACCAATTATATTTGAAAAACCTGTAGGCAGAATAACCAGAGACCTTTTGAACAAACCTCGTAAATAACTAGATCATAGATTAACCGCTGTTAATGTATTATTTTTTTCCATAATCGATAACAACGTATAATATTACATTAAACAAATACGTGTCATAATTCACAACCGCACCGTTCTAATATTCGTACATATGTAGCGATTCTAGTTTTATATATTTTTTTTATATGTTTTATTTAATGACCTTTGATTAACCTTTCGAATGCATTAAATTATTTGTTAATGTTTAATATGTATCTGATGTATATAAATTAAATAAACATCATAAATCAATTGTAAGATTACTTATCAACGGATTTTTCTTGGAATTTATTTACTTACTTGTGGAAATAACTGTCTAAAAAACTATGTTAATGAAATAAATGTAAGCTAACTGATTTTTTTTATTTTAATAGCCAATTTTTCTTGTATATAATACTTAAATATGTGGAATGAGATTATCAGGAAATTCTTTGGAAAGGTGTACAATATGAAAACATTGAATCGAACACATTACTAATGGTTTTTATCCAGCAATGAATTATAAAGATATATACCAACATGATAATATATACCATCATGGCTGGTGTAAGTATTTATCTTATGTTCAAATAAATTATGTGAGGAATAAATAATGAGGAAATAATTCTAAACATTACCTCATATTTATAAATAAATTTAATATTATTTTGACAAGAGGTTCGATTAATTATTTTCTTATTATGTAATACTTGCTGACATTATAATCCCAAAAAATATTATGTGGTGTCATCGTCATTATTACTATTTATTATTATTATTTAATATACATTATTTTCATTATTTACTAGACATTATAAGATGGAGATTATTATAAAACTATTTACAGAAAGAAGATATGTTGCCCAACGAATGCCTGCAATGATATTAATTCTTGCTTAAATAGATTATTGAAATTCAATAAACATTTACATTTTTTCGAATAAATTTTAAACTATCGCCGCGTATAGAAATCTGTTATCTGTTTTTAAATAATTTGTAACCTGTTTAATATTAGCGTTTAAGTAATTACAATTAATTATGTTAAATATGTGCTGATGATTTACATAATAAATATTAATTAGAAAATTATAAAAAGGAAATTAGTGAATATTAAAGTTCTCAGAGAAGTGCTCGTGCCTAGAATTTACTGCATGCGAGTCCATTTCCTTCATCAGTGAAAACATTTCAAACTGATTCCAGAGAAAAATCGATGAAGGTTCTTGGTTCTTACTAGAACTCCTGAATCAGATATTCTATCCTAACAAGGTACATTCAAAATTATTATTTAAATTAAAAAAAGTAATTTAAAAAATCTACAAGTTTAAGTTTCTTATAGAAATAAATAAGTTAATATATTCAATATCAAAATGGATATTTTAACATAAGTAACGTTTTCCAGACTATATATATATATATATATATATATATTAACAGATTAATTAACTTAAAATCATATGCCTTAATTAATTTAATTTATATAAAAAAAATAGAAAGATCAAGTACTTTCATTATCATTAATACATTATATAAAATTAATATTATTTTAAATTAGAACAGACAAATATTAAGAAGGTAGTTTCGTAACTATAAAGGTGATTTAATTAAGGCTTCCACATGAAAGAATTAAAAAAAATTGCAAAAACTTAAAAAAATTATTATTTTTATTTTGTATTTTAGTTCAATTGTATTTGAATATTGAATTGAACTAAAATATCATATAAAAATTAACATGATTATTTTTAATTTTAGCGATTTTTCATATGGAAGCCTAAATTGAATCACCTATATATACTAACACTGTCTTTTATTTATTATAAATTAGTATTCATGTTGATTTATCTTGAAATACATATATATCCAAAGGTCTACAACAATCTCTTTAAAATTATTTTAATTTAGTGACAAGTTGCTCTGAAAAAATTACAACAGTATTTTTTCTGAATAAATATCTGCAGACAGTGATGCGCGTTTTAAAAACATATCTGAACATCAATCTAAATTTACTGACGTTTAAAAAAAAGAGTTTTGTCAGTCACGTACGCACTTGAAGACTTGTTTATACATTGATGCGCATATATACATATATATATATATATATATATATATATATATATATATATATATATATATATATATATATATATATATATATATATGTACGTATGTATGTATATATAAGAATACATATAAGTTTTAGTAGAAATTTTTTGAAAGGATTGCGATCGTGTTAATTAAAAGATGTTTGAATTTATCTTCTTTAAATAAAACTGTTCTTAAACTTTATAACATTTACTTATTGATATTAGCAATGATTATTTTTGACACAATTTATTGTCTAAAATTTCTCTAAAGGCTGAATGTGTATAAAATAAACGTGATGACTAATCAAAAAATAGTTTAAAAGCCATCTAATTAATGATTTTAAATTACCCTATACCTATTTTTTCCTTTTCCAGCTTAAATTAATGAAAAGAAGCACTGGTAAGAGTGGGATGTAGAACGTCGGTATGGGAAATATGAACCAAATTTTTGGTAAGTATTCACAAATGTTATTCAATTTTAGTTTTCAATGGTTAAATATTAAGAGATTCTACACCATAAATGTTTCAGGTATTATTAAGAATTTTTAAATTAAAAGAAGAATAAAAATATATTCATATTTTGATTATCTTTTTATGAAACGGAAGTTATTTATGTGTATATATATATATATATATATATATATATATATATATATATATATATATATATATGTTATAAATTCTTTCATTTAATTTATTTTTATTTTTTAACTTACATCTTATTAAAATATACATGAATCCATGAATATCATAATCCTAGTAGAGTGTTTTTGAGTTGCATTTATAACGTAAAAATCTTGATTCTCTACAAATTAATACATTATTAGCCTCGAGGTCACACCATAGTAATTTAAATTCGTAAAATGATAGGATAATAATTTATCATAGTACTTTTTATACACGTTGGTAAATTTTTAACGATACAGTGATCAATCAAAAAAAAATTAAACAAAGTGTTTCGAAGTATTTTTGCAAACTGTTTATTCTCAATTAATTAAAAATATTTAATTGGATAAAGACATATGATATTGTAGTATCGATTTAACTATAATAATAATTAATTTCACACACATAAGTTGTACTATACGAGAGTCGTTTGATAAGTATGGTAAAATGCAAGTTAAATACCATTTTTCGGAAAAAATCGACTTTATTTCTCAACATAGTTTCCATTAGGGTTATACACCTGATCTAGCGACTCTGCGAAATACACATTTACGTCAGCGATGATATTCTTATTCAACAAGAATTTCTTCTCGTCATGTCAATTTTTCAAGTTTGGAAAGAGGAAGAAGTCACTCGGGGCCAATTCCCGAGAATACCGTGGATAAGGAATCAATTTGAAGCCTAATTCGTGCAATTTTTCCATTACAGATAATCATTATCTTTGCCATTGGTCGAGTTGTAGGACGGCACGTTGCCCTGGTGAAAGAACACTTTTTTGTGCGCCAATCTTGGATGTTTTTATTTCATCTCTTCTTACAAACAGTTCAATAATGTTGCATAGTAGGCTCTAGTTATCGTTTTTCCCTTCGTTAAGTAGTCGATCAGGATAATTCCTTGGTAATCTTAAAAACAGTGGCCATCATCTTCCTAGCTGACAAAACGGACTTAGTCGTCTCCCACACCCTTTAACCAGTCGTTCTCCACTTCTTTGACTGTTGCTTTGATTTAGATGTGTAGTATAGTGGATCCATGATTTAGCCAGGGTGAAGAATCGATGCAAAAAGGCATTCTCGTATTTCAATTTTTGCGGCAAATGCTACATTTCTCACTTCAGATATCTGTAAAATGTGAACAACACACAGCTTCTGTGTGAAATTTCGCCTATACTAGTTTGAAAATTGACACTTGATAGCCGTTACATTATCAAATGAATGGTGGTCCCATATCGTAGAAATTTGCCAAACTTATCAAACGACGATGTTACGCTATATGAAACATGAAATCACAGTTAATCTCTTACATGTTAAGAACGTCATTTAATTCCATTACAAAATTACACTATGAGTCATAAATAAAAAGATATGTTAAAACCTTAATATGAGAGAATCTCGTCTGATCTATCTTAGCATCTGTTCTTCGATACCCAACGAAACATGTTACATTTGAGCGATTACATAAACATGATAAGTACAAATATTAACGGAAACATTTTTTTGCTATAACTCATTTAATTTTTATTGGCTATTCAATTCCACGGAAGTTTCCAAATATACTTAGCGTATAATTTGACATGAATAATTACGTATCTTATGAAATAAAAGTGTTACTCTGCGATTATTAGCTGTATCAATTATTTTTTATGTTCGCTTTGATTGAAATGGATCAATGTTGAAAAATGAAATGCAATGCAGTATGACATAATTGCTGCACACCTACTATTATTTTAAAATCTTTCGTCAATGATTTTTCTTTCATTTTTAATCAATTAGCAGGTATTAAGAATTTTGATTGATGTAACTTTTTTAATAGTTACTTATCTGACAGATTATTCTTTTAGGAGTAAATTATTTAATGAATAGTTATAAAAACATTAAACAGGTTCGTTCAATACGATACATTAATAATGCTGTTTATGTTTCTTTTTCTTTTTTAACGATATTTTTATTGTATTTAAAAGTGCCAAGTCTATAAAATTAAATGTTAAGATTTATTGTTAAAGGAAATGTTACTTTCTTTTTCATGACATTGATGTAATTACAATCCAGTATAGATGCTTCTTTCCGTTAATATTTTTTTTTATTTTATAGTAGTTTTTTAAACAGTAGTTTGAAATCATAATCTTTGTTAGATAACAACGATAAATTTTATACTTCAAATTAATATTATATCATAATAAAAAATACAAATATATATATATATATATATATATATATATATATATAAATGATTTTTCTGATATATACTTAATAAATGTTTTAGTTAATTAATTATTTGAATCTTAAGAGCACATGGACAACTACAATGATTAGTACCCGATAAAAAATTATAAATTAATATACTATGCGGATTATATGGGTTTTAAAATAATTGGTGTTTAGGAACATGAAACATAAAATTATAATATTATTTTTTTTTTTAAATTGAAATCGCTTTCTAAAAATTCTTTAGAATTAAAAAAACTATTTTTTTTTGCTAATTCTTGATGCTTGAAGGTTTTTATAGGGATATTTATTGAAATTCAATAATTGACCGTCTAACATCTTAAAATTTCAATTGGAGAAGAGTTGGGAATAGTTTAAATTGAATCTCTAAAACAATATCAAAATATTTCAATTAAAATCAAATTATTTCGTTATTAAGTTTTCCTATTTGATTGAAACTAGAAAAGTTTCAATATTTAAGTTTGAATTGAATTATTTTTATGAAATTATTTGCTTTAAGCAGCTAACTGTTGTATAGTAAATATTTTCATAAACTCTACTAAAACAATTTTAACGTGTTTTTTTCAAAACAAAATTTTTCTGAACTGATTAGTTAAATATTACCATAACTAATAAATCAATCGACTTTAAAATTTGTTTATATAAAATAAAATTCTTTTTATTATAAAAACTATATAAATTATTATTGTACTATATTTTTTTAGATGCAAAGAGATTTTAATCACTTTGAGATAAAAATCGATAACCTATTTTAACACAACACTCATACCACTTTTTATAAGTTTCAAGTCTTTGTTATATTATAGTTAATATAGCAGTGAAAATCATATTAAACAAAGCTCCATTTAATTTTTTATTTCGAATGACCAAAAATGTGGATATCCTGCTAACTGACAATAAAAAACATTTCGTAAAGTACTCGTCACTGCTAATATATACATGCATAAAAAATATTGTTGCTTTTTAATTAAGAAAAAAAAATTAAGGTACAAAACTTCAAATGGTCTCTTCGAATTTTTTTTAAAAAAATTACAAATTAGCATATTTTTATATATTTAAATTTTCCTCTTAATGAAGCATTGTGTTTCGATTATTTTTTCTTGAATGTATATTGCAGTTTCGAAATATATGCAAAAATCTTGAGAAACAAAAAAATCATTTAATATATTGTTTACAAATTATGAAAAATAACTTTTATTTCGAGGATACTTGTACATTTATTAACAATATAAATTAAAAACAATGCTAAAAAATATATTTTTCGATTGTATTCTAGAGATTTGAAAATAAAACGATGAGAAAATATAAAGTTGAATGAACGATTAAATGTTTATTATTGTAATACTTAAAATGTTTATTTATTTATTTTTGTTAATTTTTATATTAACTTTAAAATTTTAAACAAATTCTCGTCTTTTATAAGATTTTGCATATAATATGATGTAATAACTATATAACTGCAATATAACTATGTAATAAATTTTCGTTTACAAAAAATAACTGTACTTATTTTAAAATTTCGCATCTTGTCTCATATTACAATTTTAATAGTAATTATTATTTTGGTCTATTTAATTAATATATTTTTTATTTATATAAATCACAATGCTATTTATTTTAATATAAAAACCTCTATCAACAAATTTCTAAGCCAAATATGCGTCACAGTACAATTCTGACACTCGTTAAATTTACTTTCAGAAATGAATTAATTTTCACCCCATAAATAAACAGATAATTTTTAATCTTGGCACTCTAAGTATCACCAATAAAATACACATAAGAAAAAATTAAAAATATATAATAAAGATTGATAAATATTTTGCCAAAAAATTAATAGTTGTTTATTGAATTACAAGGAGATGAATAAGAAATAGTACTATTCCTATGCTGACCTTATTAACTATAGAAACTTGCATTAAAAACGAATTATAATATTTTAATACGAATTTAATATAAAATAAAATAAGTTTTTCTTGAATATTAGTTTGTATTTAATAAATATAAAATTTGTTTACAATATAGCTTTGCGATTATAGGTAATTTCACTTTCATAAATGAATTTGTCACTCCCTATACAAAATACATTTTTCTTTTGATCAAAAATATTCAATAATTGATAACTGATAGTTTTTATTGATATTTATGCGCATTTCAATGACAATGCTATCATCTTCAAAACGCTAAAAGATTTTTCTGTGCCTTACATTTTTTATTACTTGGATAATTTTTGATAAGAAAACACCTTATATTTTCTGTTGTTTGTGGGATGAAAAAATAAATGATTTGTGAAATCTTAAGATGCGAATATAAATAAAAGCCTACTGAAGTATAAAAATGTCTATCTATTACCAGAGGTTTAAATTTTCTTTCAACTTAAGTATAAATGGTGTATATATATATATATATATATATATATATATATATATATATATATATATATATATATATATATAACTTTATATTTTTATTTTAAATTTAAATTATAAAGTATTATGTAGTACATATTTCTGACAGTGTTAAAATTTAAAAAATGATTCATTTAAAATAGTTTTATTAAATATGATATCATCAATTCATATTACTTTTTGCGAGAACTGTTAATATGTGAAAATAGAGATTTTAATTATAAGTTATTTTTTAATAATAATACTTTTATAATTAGTTGTGTTAATTAGAATAGTTTAAAGTATAATATAGTATAATATATATATATATATATTTATATATATTTATATATATATATATATATATATATATATATATATATACAGGCCGGTAATTATGACAGTGGACTGTCATATATTTTTCGTATTGAGATATTTAGACCCTTGCGTTTGTGTGTAATAAAAAATATTTTTCCGTTATGAAACAAAAATTTTCCAAAGTACTTACTGTTATAATATAAATATTTTATATGATTATGAATTTTCTGAATATCATGAATAAATATGTGTTTTTTGATATTTCATATGACAGAATATTTTCAAAATTATTCAAACATCTTAAAAATGACTTATAACAAAAAATATTTCAGTTTTATTCAAAAAAGGAAGATATAAACAGTAGTATTTACTTACATGTTGTAATTATAATCATGTTAACTTAATTTAGAATAATATTAGAGATTTATTCTTCGTCAATAACGGTATTTTTTGCGATGGTTTAATAGTACAAAAATTGGTGGATATGTAAGGTAACAGATCAATTATATCTTTAAGTTTTTCCTTTGGAAGTTGTTAGAAACTCACATAAAGTGAAAATATTTGATTTTTTTATATATTTTCGGCCTTCCTTTTTTGGGTGAAAAATCTAAAATCTGAAATTGTGCACTATCATCTAAAGATGTTTTATAAAACATCTGATAAATGGCATCTTTCAGAAATCTGATCCATTGTATTTACACGAATAAATAGATTCTTCCTAATATTTTTCATTCTCTTAGTAATTGATTTCTCTAGAGATTGTGTGTTCAAATAGTAATATAATTGTTGGTATGAGAGCTTTAAGTAACAAAGTTGACTTAACTTAAGGTTTATTTACCTTGAAAATAAATTAAGTTTTTAATTTTTTTCTAAGTTCATCTAGATTATTAAAATATAAATAATTATAATATAAAATAAATCATACAATCATTTTTTTCATTTTTTTGACTTAGTACATTGTAATAATTCCTGGCACACACACATGTATATATATACATATATGTGTGTGTGTGTATATGTGTGTATTCATTTTGTGAGGTGCGTTTCTAAATACATTCTAAATCAGATTCGATACAATAAATTACCGTTGCGATAAGAAGTAAATGTACAATTCAGCAAATTAAAATTAGAGAAAGGACGATACCGGCAAATAAAAAATATTATATCTTATTGCATTCGACTGTCACACACGAGTTATTCGTAGAAAAAAATCGTGACTTTATGAAAAGTGTTTGAAGATGTCTTAGACAGGAAACACATAGATTATAATCTCGAAGCATTACTGAAAGAAATAAAATGTCATCCGTTAGCGAAAGCACATTCACCGAATCAAAAATTTCACTGATTGGAGTTATTGTTTTATATACTTAATTATTTTCAACGCGCCAGTTCGACGATATAAACACAACTACAGATTGAAAGTATTGTTAATAACATTGAAAACATAAAATAACATCGATAAGTTTATTTTTAATGAGATTTTTTTATAGAAATCTCTATCAAAACACGATTTGTTTTAGAAAATACCATGTTTTAATGTTAGAATAAATTTGTTTCCCGTTTTCAATTTTCAAAATACAAATGTACTAACATTTATTAAATATGACCTTATATTCACTTATTAAATATATATGTATATATATATATATATATATATATATATATATATATATATTCATTGTTCATCCAAATCACGACATTCAGTACATAAAATCATTCTTATATATCTTTGTTTCATTTTATAAAATCGTGAACATTAACTTTGTACATAATTACCATTAACATTCATTTGTTCATAAAGTTATCTTTTCAGTTTAAAAATCCCATTAAATATATACATATATATATATATATATATATACATATATATATATATATATATATTCACATATATATATATATATATATATATATATATATATATATATATATATATATATATATATATATATATAATGAGAGAGAGAGAGAGACATATCTTTCATCTAATATTAAGTCATATTTGTGTATATATATATATATATATATATGTTATATATAATTAATTATCAAAATAGAATATTTAATTTAATGCAAGTTATCATTTATATAAATGATAACTTAATGAATGCTATTCTAAAAACACAATAAAATTAAAATTACTGAAATATATGAAGAATATTTTATAAATAAATTCTTTTCTTATTTTGTTATTTTATATTTTATGCATATTATATATTATTTTTTAAATATACAATTTTAAATATACAATTTTTTAAGAAATGTTTGTGAATCTATTTTCAAATTAATGAAGTTACCATCATAAAAAAATAAAGGTTATTATAAATACAAAATTAATGTTTTGTAGAATTATATAATAAATTACCTGTCTATTTCTACCCGAAAATATGTCATTGACAAATAAGGATCATAAGTAAAAAGTGTAAAATGATATTTCTCTTATTATGTCGTATGTTAAGGAAAAGATTTATATACTAAACAAAATATATATAGTACATATTTTTAATAATTTCTTCCTTTAATGTTCCTCCGTTAAGGTACTTTTTTTCACTGTAACTGAGTTCGCTTTCACAAATTAATTTTCACATCCATAAAATCTACATAAACGTTTCCCGATCAAATTTGTTTAATAATAGATTATTTTTTTTGTACCTAAATTTTTCTATAGCTTATTGCTCTGAAAATGATAGCACTGCTATCTAAATATACATAACATACAATTAAAGTGATTAAAAACCATTTATATAATAATTTTAAAAATGTTTTTCTTTTTTTTTGTTATGTACTGGAATGAAACTCATTTGTGAGAGCGTCTTTCTTTAAATGCAAGGAACTATCTTTGATAATATATTTAAGTAATAAATAATGGAATAGTCGGAAAAATAAATTGTTTACATATATATATATATATATATATATATATATATATATAGCCAAATATAAAGAAAAACACATAGAGCAGATTTATAAAAAAACGTATTTTTCTTCTGTGATGATTTCGATTTTTTATTTCAGAAAATATACCTTTATGTAATAATGACTACTGCTCCAATATATTATATTTAATGTCCCAACATCTGTGCGAGTTTTTTTTTGTTTTATTCGTTGGAAAAGTAGTAGTACGTTAATTGTTACTTACTTCACGATTTCAACTTGTAACAAGATTTATTTTAAATTTTTAATTTATGTTTTTTAACAATTTATCAATACAATTTAAAACCATTACATATGTTTAATCAAGAAATGTTTGAAATGAAAGAAATGTGTTATAACGTATTTGCTGGTTAATTAGTAATAATATAATTTTTTATCTATATTTATTAATTTTATTATTTTTTCCTATATGAATTGGAAGGTAAAAACTCTTTTGAATAATAATTGTATAGAGATTTTCGAACTACTTTGTCAACCGAATGTTGAAATAGGAATACAATTTTAAAAAATACTAAAAATATAAAACTTCATATAATATTAAGATAGTATTTTGATTAAAATTTACATTAGATATATGATTTTCGCCAAAATAGCACATTATTTTATAAAGTCTTACACGCCGAAACACGCACACACACACATAAATATATATATATATATATATATATACATATATAAAATAAAAATTAAAAGATACAGCATGTGTTTATATATAAGTATATTTAAAAGAAATTCTGAAAATCTAACGTACTCTTTCCAAATTTATTTCATAAGAATCACTGGCGCGACCAATACTATCAAAATATAAATATGGTATATATATATATATATTTGTAATATATATAAAAGATATACATACATATATTTCTATGTGAATTATATATCGAAATAAAAAAATGTTCTCTGATGTGACACTTGAACGAAATTAAATGTATAAGTATTACACATATCCACACTCTACCTTGCATAATATATAGTGTGAACAAACATTGACATGAATGTTTCAGTTTTATTTTAAAAAAAATGTCCATCACATAATGAAATAGTACTTGTACTAATTTCAAACACTAGTATATACAGCATGGTTGAAAACTCTTTCAGCCGTGGTAATGAAAATATTTTTATGATATTTTATTATAAGAACATATAACGGTTTTCATACGAGTTATATATATATATATATATATATATATATATAAATATATAAATACATGTAGAAGTCTTAAGAAACTTTTGCCTAATTTCTTGTAATGAGATGTTATAATAGAGATTTCAAGTCATGTCAATATAAACACTGCTTCTATCAGAGGCATTCCCAGAAAATATTTGTGCACATTCGTGAGCGGCATGTACATACACACACATACATCATATATATATATATATATATATATATATATATACGAGAGTAGCGCCAGATATTCTCGTCATAGATAGGAAGTAATGCAAAAAAAAGATTTTACAATTTTTTATATAATCTCCTTTAACTTTAATAAATTTTTACTGCGTTTAATTAGCCATTCCATACCTTTATAAAAATAATATTCTGCTTCCTGTAAAAGTTCTCAGTTACTGCTATTTTCAGCTCATTTTTGTCATTAAAACACTGTTCATATAAATCTTCTTTCAAATTACCAAAAAGGTAATAATCGTGAGGGGCCATGTCTTGACTGTAGGATGAGTGATCATGTTCTTGGAAGCCACACTTCCAAATTGCAACTTGAGAAACAGCTATAGTGTGATCTGGTACATTGTTGTGGAATAAACGTACTCTTTTTTCACATCATTTTTGCAAATATTATCCGAAAATGTATGCAAAAATGCTGCCTGATATATACCATTAAAAGTGAAATTGTGCTCATTAAAATCTTCTAGTAAAATGTCTTTGAAAACCCTAAAAATTATGGCCACGATCTTTTTTATAGATTGTGACACATTGGTTTGTCTTGGGGATGATTCATCTGCTCACCGCCATTCCATGGATTCTCTTTTGGACAGAGAATCATAGTAAAGAATCATTATTCCATCCCCTGTTACAATAGACTCGATTAGTGCATTTGGATTTGGCTCAGAGTGCTCTAAACATTTACGTGCGCAGCTTAATTGACGCTGACCCTGCACGAACTTATTGAACTTATTAACCCTTTATACCCCATTGAACTTATTCATACCTGAATGGTTATGGAGAATATTACGAACAGTTGTTTGTGAAATATTGGATATTTCTGATAATTTTTTCTCTTTTAAGCGCCGATAACTAAGCACCAGGTCGTACAAGTCCAACAGAATTGGGTGTGAGCACTTTCACAGAGCGACAAAGATATAATTCATCTTCCAGTAATTCTTCGTCCATCAGAATTTTCTTAGCCCATTCTTATACCAGGAAGTATGAAGGGAAAGCTTCCTCGTATACGTCATCTAATCGTTGCTTTATTTGTTGTAAAGCAACGCCTTTTGTCAAAAATTTTAGTACTGCACGATATTCAATTTTGGTTATTTGTGCCAAAGTTAAGAACATGTCTTACTTTTATTGCTGCCACTGTACGACTGATTAAGTTATAACCTTGATTTTTTGTTGAATGCTACCAAGCCACGAATCTACCATCTACCTCACTGCATATATTTTCTCTGTGCGCATGCACGAACATGTTAGGTCAAGAATATTTGGGGCTAACCTCATGTATATATATATATATATATAT
>CM068322.1:15558309-15583309 GCA_034766995.1 Acanthacorydalis orientalis | reverse complement strand
AATTATGCTCTTCACAAATTACTTATTCAAAAAATTAAAAGTAATTACTATTTCTTAACTCATTTGATTGCAAAATTCTATGTATTTTATATAATAACAAAAATCTAGTGTGTCCATCTGATTAAAACGATAAATCTAATCACATGGGTTATAATAAAGAATTAAGACAATAATTTGAAGTAACACTCTTTCGCATTCCATTCGTAGAGGATTTTACTGACAAAAGAATTGATTCCGCATATATGAATACATCTCCATAAAGAAGCGAATACTCGTATACTCTTCTTATAATTGTCTCGTTTAAGTTAAACAGGCTATATTTCATTTCATAAAAAAGAAATTATTCTATAATTACATTTCAACCACGCTAAATATCCCTCAAATTATTTAAATATAGAAGTCAATACTGTAAATTTCTTCATTACTCTAAATTTTCCATCTAAATTTTTGTGTCAAAATTTTCCATCTAAATTTTTGTGTAAAATTTAAGTGTCCATAGCTACAAGATTCTTCAACAAAGACTTTATTCCAAAGGATTTTTTTTTCAAAGAGAACAATTTTTTCATAGTACAATTTTTGACATAATTTAAGATATCGTTTTTTATTTTTTTGTGACTAATACAGGTTAGTTCACCTCAAACCTACTTAAATCTAGTTTGATCTCATCAGATCAATTAATTCATGTCAAGTCGAATAAAGGTGCATACAATGGGAAGGTAATAAACATAATTACTCCCTTGAAATTATCCCTATTTTTAAGCTGTAAAATTAAGTTTCAATTTTAAATTAATTTAACATTTTTCTTATATGAGTCAAACAAGTTCGTAACAGGAATTTTTTTCGAATGCATTTCTTTGCAAGAAAATTTTTTCAAAGATAATTTTTCAAAATACATTTTTTTTGATCACGTATTGTCAGGTCAATTTAAAATATATCAAAATATGCCAAATCAGATCAGGTTTGTAATAATTAGATCAGATCAGGTCATATCAAGACAGACCAAAGTCAAACAATGATTTTAAATAGTTATACATTAGAAGAATTATGTATATATATATATATATATATATATACATATGTATATATGTATATATATATATATATATATATATATATATATATATATATATATATAAATGAATAATGTTTTTTTATAAATCTGTCATTCGAAGAATTCACTATTAACAGTAATGCCTGTTTAAAAAAACATATTGTCCACAAATGAATTAATTTTTATAAAATGGCTTAAGCATATAGCTTATTTTATATTTTATAAATTTTTTTAATACAAGCATATATAAAAACAAGAATATTCGGAAATATATCAATATCAATGGTTTACAATTGAATTTATTTTTTCAAAAATACCATATAGTATTAAAGTATATTATAAAAAAAACATCTAAGCAAATGACACTAATTTCTATTTACAAATTTAACTCTCAAGTTTTAAATTGAAATTATAAATTCAAACATTACATTTACATTTACTTAATTATTTATTGTTCATACTCAATTAACTTTTATTACCTAAATATAGAATATGAATATTTAAATATTTATTCAGCCTTTTGATGTTTTGCGATTATATTAATTTTTCATGAATAGAAACTTAAATGCTTATAGTCCTATTATATGTTAATATTATTAAATTAAGAAACATTTTAATTATTTAAGAAAATTCTCATATATTAAGTATTACAAAAGAAAATTTTGGTTAAAACCTTTTTCATATATTGCATGTACAATGACATTAATTATTAGGATTAATTAAGAGATTAACCGGGATTCATCATAGAAGATTTCTTATTCAAAAATATATGAATATATATATTAATATACAAACATAAACAATTAACAGATTAATTAAATTTAGAAACTTATACATTAATTAATTTAATTTATATAAAAAATAAAATTAAAAAAATCAAGTACTTCCATTAATACATTAAATAAAATTATTATTATTTTGAATTAGGGCAAATAAATATTTAAAAGTTAGTTCTATAAATATTCAAATGTTAAAAAATTATATATACTTTACATTTATAAATAAAATTAAAAATAATAAGTATTGTTTATATTACTCGAAATCAATTTAATGTTTTTAAACACAAATTGGAAAAATTGTACAAAATTAACAATAATCATAAAAATATAGTTTTTAATTTGATAGCTATGATAAATTCATTTCTATCTTTGTTTTGTTTTATATAATATTCAATAACGCAATATATTCAATAATATTAGAAACACCAAAGTAGCATATAAAAAGAATCGGTTTACGTATTTAATAATTAGTTTTATAACAAATAATTTACTTTTGCAAACCTTTAATATCAAAGTAAATAAAAGAAGTAAATTGAAAATGAATAATATAAATATAATAGTAAGCCCATCAAATTGCTCGAAGAAAGTAGCTTGGATGTAAGAGTTTATTATTAAATAAAATAATTAAAATAAACAGCAGATAACAACTTTCATAACTCTAATCGAAATGACACGAAATTACGAATGACAGTAAATGATTTTTCAAAAAAAATTGATACCAGGAAATTGAATAGTTGCCTTTAAGTAATAGCCTGTTATATTTCTGCTATCATGTATGATGATTTTTGATATTACATTTAACTATCTGATTCATTTAAGATAATATCTTTATATATATTTGTAAGGTAGAAAAATAGACTACTAGTTTCTTTAAAAAAAATGTATTTTTTATTAAACAGTTCCTGGTATATATAACTGTGATTGGAGATATAATATATCTTATACAATAAATTCAAAGTCTTTTTAAATATATAATGTAAACTACTGAGTAAAAAATGAGAAAAAAGAATGATTAGAATAAATAAATTTAACAGTTTCACAAACAATACGTTTTAGTTAATGAATAAGGAATTAAGAATAATTTATTTGTGTTTCAAATAGCTTTTTAAGAAACAATAATTCAATTATGCTTTCTTTATATAAAGAAAAATAGCCACTTTGATTATAAATTATTTGATAATAATAACATTTTTTGATTTACATCTCGATAATAAATCCGATATAATAAAAGTTTCTGTAAAGAGTAAGAGTTTTGAGTTTAATAATTCCATCTCCTATTTTTTTCTTAAATTTAGTTTTTGAATATGCAATATATTTAAGATGTAAAAATATATTTTATTTAAATTTTGAGAACTTTTGTTAACATTTAATTGTTCGTTGTGGTATTTATAAAAGTTTTAATCAAATTTTTCGTATAGAATAATCTTTCCAAAGAATTGGTCCTATGAATATTTTTCTAAATTTTATATATTATTTTTTCTCAGTTGACTTATTTAATGTTCGGAAATTTTATTTAATATTTTAAGTCTCATAGACCATAAAATATGTTTTTAATTTAAAAATGTGATGTCATTGACTGGAGAAGTCATTATTCATAGACCGGTATGGATATGGAAAAATTTAAGATTAATAGCATCACTATCAAAAATAATTAACAATTTTTAATCAAAAAAATATTTTATGCTTCTAAAAATTGATAAGTATGTAAGTTAAAGGAAATTCTATTAGAAACAACTATAATTTTCTAAAATAAATTCAAAAGAGTACTCTGTATGGTAATTAGAATCAAACTTCATAAAAAGGTGATCTTTCTCAAAAAACATTACCTAATACTTAAACTATATAATAATAACACTACTTTCTCATTGAAAAAATAATAATTCATTTCTTATTTCCTCAATTTTTTAATTAATTTTAAAAAGTATTTTTTAGTTGAATTTTTCAATTATTCATAATATATTATTTTGAAAAATATCAATTTTAAAAACTTACTATTTTTTAAAAATAATCTAACAACTATTGTATTTTAATCAGAGAATATCTATATTTTACGTTTTTTTTTAAAAAAATAGGTAAATATTTTACTATAAATACAGGTTTATATTCAAAAATATTAATTTTGTGATTATTTTGTAAAGAAAACACTTATATTAATGTACTATTTTATTATTAACAAAATGATTGCCTTTCTGATTACACAAAAAAATATAAAAAATCTATTAGGTCTTAAGGTCAAACTTCTACCTGTTATTAATGTCTATAAAACTGTTTGAAAATAAGAAAAACAATTATTTTTTTCTATTCAGATATTTTTATATCTTTCAATAGACCAATATGAAATAAAAAATACCTGATAAATATTTCTAATCGACATGAACAATTTCGACGTAGTAATTTTTACCTTTTATAGAGTAAGTACCTATTATAAAAACTATCTATCAGTTTCAATGTAAAAGACTATTTGTAATGATTATCAAATATATTTTCATAGTAATAAATTAAATATACTTCAATGCGTAATTAACCTTGTTGTAGACCTCTCATTATATCTCTCGAATAAAAAGAATAAACACACTTATAGTATATCAAAATATATATACAGATATATATATATATATATATATATATATATATAATTGTATGTATATATATAGATATATATATATAATTGTATGTATGTACATATTGCAAAAGATTTTGTATGTTGTATTTAAACTCCAGTTTTAAATTAAAAAATATATTTAAATACATTTCGAACTAATTTTTGCCACAGATGGTCATCAAAAAGTCTGTAGTATTGAACAATACTGAAATGTCAGTAGTCTGATTTAGTATTATTGACATTTAAAATAAAGGCGGTAGCAATTGTTGAGATACGGTCCGTGTATTTCGTGAATACTCATATATTATCAGTGGACATAAGAAGTTGTGCGGCAAACAGGTATGTGTATGTTCAGGAGGACTGGTTTTTTTTCTGTTCACCAATGGACAGTCACGAGAACAAACACATTTGACATTAACGATTCGTAACAAGGTCAATTTCTGTAACATCATGTTGTAATTAATCACGTTTACATATTAATATGAATGAGACGATTTTTAATCAATTGCAGTAATTACTTTTACGATGTGATTGCATATTCTTACAAGCTTATTATAGTAAATGATTTAATTGAACAAACAATTACGTTTATTTTTTATCAAAAATGTTTAATAATTGATTATTAATTATTTATTACTTATACTTTTAAGCATTTCGATGATGATGATATCATCTTCTGTGTACAAAAGTACAATAAGGTAATCACATCTCCTTCAAAATACCGTCAAGTAATAGCCAAAACAATCAATAATCAATTATTGAAAAATTTTGATAAGAAAAATAAATGTGATTTGGGAGATGAATGAAAAATTCATTTGTGAAAGTAAATTTAACCACAGTTCCAAAACTATACTACAAATAAATTAAATAATAATTATAGTTTTTAAGAAAAAATGGATTTTAAATAAAAAATCAAAATATTTCAATTCATTTCTAATGAAAATTAATAATATCCATATTTTTTTCACTCAACAGATTATAATTCGAAAATATAAATTTAAAATTATTTTGTTATATTACAAAGTTTTTTGTGCTATAAAAAAATAAACTATTAAATTAATTTATTAAAATTTATGTAATGATTAAGGTACAGTTATATATTACAAACATTTAAAAAAAATCAAAATGTTTATTAAGTATATTTATATCGTTTTTAAATTTATGTTTCAATTTGGATCTATGAGAAAATACAATCCAATTTGTTTTGTTACATTTCTTAAAACTTAAATTCAATTTATATTTAAAAATGATATAAAATCTTAATATTATACACAAAATGTGGCGTTATTTTGTGAAATTGACAATTAATAAAAAGTACACAAAATAAAAATTGAAACTAAACTCATATAGAAACAAATTTATATGTAACCATATATATACATATACACGAACAATTATATATGTATATGTGTGTGTGTGTATGTATCATATATATGCGTAAAACAAGGAAGAGGCTTCTTTTACTTTATTATTTATTACTAACAGTAATAACCGTAAAGCACAGAATTTAATAAAACTTCTCACAATAAAATGTTATTTTATTAGTGATTTAGTATAAAAAATATAGGATTTAAATATAAATTAGTATATATATTTTGTAATAGAAAATAGTTTTATGTATACAAGAATTTACAGAAAAAAAATATTTGACAACGATATTAAATATATACCACTCTTGACTAATAAAATAAATAAAAAAATGAGTTATATAAATTAGTTATATATATTCATATAAAAATGAAAAAAAAAATAAAAATAATAATAATTTAAGTTTAAAGAAGTCACCAGACATCGTCTGGGTAGTTATTACTAGTTTATTTGCTACAGATAAGTTTCATAAACTTTTGCATATTTGTTTATAATTTTTTATATTGTTGTTTATTGTTTTCTTATAAATATGAAACTTGTCTTTTATATTAATCAGTTATTTAGTTCATGAAAATGATATTTATTTATACTGACGTGCAATGTAAAAAATATATAACGACAATAATTTAAAAAAATATCACTACTGTACAAGAACTTGCAAAATAAAGAACATTTTTTAACGATATAAAATAAGTACCACTTTTGAGAAATAAAATAAATATTTTTTTTTATAAAACATATTACATATAAAACTGAAAGTAAATTAAAAATAATAATTATTTAAATTAAAAGAAGTCTCCAGACATCGTCTGGGTACTTATTATTGTGATAAATTAACTCGACGAAGACATTAAAAATGATTTAATATATCTTTTTTAATAAAAAGATTGTACAGTTACATTGAATGTAAATTTAAAGAGAAAAACACATTAAAAACAATTATATAACTCAACATTTCATATTATTATCAATCCAATTTCTGGAAAAATATATTATATTCTCATTACGTTTGAACTTTCATATACTGGAATATATGATTAACATTAATGTTTATATAAAAAATGATATGAAATAATTTCACATTTCGACTATTGTTCATTGCGTTATATAACAAATAAATCATATAAAAATATTAACTTATAAACATATCATTATGAATAATCTACGTTGTTTATTTTCAGTGGTGAACACTGACAACAATAAAAACTTAATAAAAGAAAATTACAATATAAAACATTTACATATACTAGATAACTTGATTACTTTTTATTGCCAATAACTCGAGTCTTAATTACGTTTTATCGTTTCTTTTTATTAATCTATTTGTTTTATTTACATTCTACTAGTCATAACGAAAGAATATGATTTGAGTAGTAAACAGATTCACACAATACTCGATTAAATCAATTTCAGTATGAATTAATTTGACGTTACTAATTACACTTGTAAGATATACACACTGAGAATGCTTTTGCTTTCTATAAAAATTTGAAAAACAACTTTGCTCATAGAATTTATTACATAAATACATATACATGGAATTATATATTCGCAAATACATACATACATACATACACACACACACATATATATATATATATATATATATATATATATATATATATATATATATATATATATATATGTTCTAAATTATGTGTGAAAAATATATGTGAATTTTGTAAAAAATTCTTCTTTTATTCTTTAAATTTTTTTCTTTACATATTTATAATGAATTTTTACATAATTAATTTATTACATAGTTAATTAAAAAAATAATGTGATTTTTTTATAAACCATTTCTCTACTATATCCAGCTGGTACAAAAGTGTTTTAAAACACGTATACATGAAAACATTTTAGAAATAAAATTGAATAGAAAATATATAAAAAAACAATAAAAAAAATGTTGTAATATAAGATAAAATGTTCAATATTTCATATATTATCTTAACAAATAATTATATTAAACTCAAAAATAAACACACAATTTCCAAGATATATCAAAGAACTCATTTTAAATAATTGCACTTTACTTTATTTTTAATGCAACAGTAAACATCTATTTAAAATAAAAGAAAATAATAATGTTAATGTTAGCATAAAGTTTATTTTTTGTTTAAAATTTGTCACAATTGAATCCAAAGTCTTAATAATTATAAAGAATGGAATAACGTAAAAAATATTTCAAATTAATAAATATATTCAACTTTGGAAGTGTTTTAGAAATTATATATATATATATATATATATATATATATATATATTTATATATATATACATATATATAAAGAAAAGAAAAGAAAATGATAATAATTATAAATATGACATTTAGTTCTTAACAATAAGCTTTATAATAGTGAATTAATTCTGTAAAATATTATATATTTCTATATCATTAATTTGTGAAAATATTTAAATTCCAGTGCAGAAATTATTAGAACATTAGATAAACATTCATTATTGTAAGTCATGCAATATATCTTCATATAAATTAAAGCATTTTTATTTAATTAGTATACAACAAAAATATATTTTGTGGAAAATAAATAGATTGTTTTAAAATGGAAATAATTTTCTATACTATTGTTTAAACTATCATATTTTTTTTAATGAAATAGTATAAAATAAGACCCTAATTAATTTCAGTTTAGAATGATAAACTATTTTTTTATAGAATGAAAAAAAATATTTGTTGTTTTTTTTTAAATCTTTTTAATTACACAATCTTTCATCTATTATATTTTAAAACTTGTGTTTTTTTATTTTTAACAACTTTTAAAATTGTGATCTAAAATTTCTGGAATCTAAAAAATTATAATGTAAAAATATTTAAATGAATTTAAGACACAAATTTATTTAAAAAAAAACTTTTATAAAGTGCTAATTTTGTTACATAATAACGACAAAAATCGAAAATATCTTAATTGAAAAGACCCAAAAAATATATTTTATTAATAAAATTCACGAGAAAATATAAAAAATAAATTCGATTTGTAAGAGAATATTGATTTATTCTTAAAACCGATATTGAAATTTCAACAAAATTTCATTTGAAAGAATCACCAGTTTGACAATATACCTATGATAAATTTAAACAATTTTGCCTTTTTTAATTAAGACATTATTTAAGAAATCATGAATATTTTTGCATTTTAATTATAAACTATATTTTCCATTTTAATGTATCTATAAATATTTATTCAACGTTTTTTTTTATTTTTAAACTTGTATTTTAAGTAACAGTTCATTTTATAATGACAATACACATTTTTTTCAAATTTATGTATATATATATATATATATAAATTTGTATATATGTATATATATAAATTTTGTTATCTGCTTATTCATTTCAAAAAAGTTACATAAAAGTTACTAAAATTATTCACAATAGATTTTAACTTTTCAATTTCCACACAAAACTATCAAATTTGTACAAAAAATACCACTGAACAACTCAAAAATCCGTCGACATATGTTGCAACCACTAAAATATATTGAAATATATTGGACAAGATCCAACTGGATCACTGAAAAAACGAGTTTTTCTCAATTGATAATAAATATTTTCAAATTCAAATTTACATAGGCTACGACGGCGTTCGATAAATGAAGATAGATTTATCTGAAGACGATACATCCGTCTATTCGTCCGATCATCTTATATTTCATTTATTTCAGTAAATACATATATGTATATAATACAACCTACGATATAAACAAAGTCACATGTAAATTGGTCATTTAGTGTGGACATAATCATTGATGCTGTCTGTGTTCGCATGTGTGATCCGAATACTGGATTCCTTCTTAATGGTCAACCTTGGTATTCTAAACAAGTGATCTTTATTGAGATGCGACCGCGCCCAATGAATTTACATAATACACAGTCCGAATTTTCCTCTGAAAAGGTCGCACAGGTTGTAATTGAGATCGAATACTTGACGCATTGATCTTTATATAATTTTGAGATATCGAAATTATCACTTGTATGTCACATCATATTTTATATTATACATTTTTTATTATGTACTTATATATATATATATATATATATATATATATACATATATACGTATGTGTATAAGAAAAACATTACTTTAAAACAAGATATAATTAATTAGTAATGTTTTCTTTCTTCTCCTATGATTATGATTTATTTTAGAAAGCTTTAAAATAATAATCGTTTTGCAACATTAAGATTCCGGAAAGAAAACACCGTATAAAAATGTAAGAAGTGTTTTGATCTATAGACACTTAGGTCATTAGTTTATTGTTACGGTTACTGAAAGGATCAATTATTTGAATAAAAATGAACGTTACATAACGTTTTTATACATGAGTTCATCATTTCACAAGGAGACACTATCTTTAAATTGAGAGTTTTCAATGTTGTGTTTTAGACGTAAACCTTTTGGAGTATTGAGAGCGAAAGGCTATTAAAATGTTTTAACAAATATTTATGGGCTAATATGACATCTTTTTATCGTAAGTAAAATAAAAATTGCAACTTTATCGTTTGCATGAAAAAATATGTTAATTTGGATTAGCCATTAGAAATTTTACATTTATCTGATATATCGTGGAAAATCGTTGATAATATTCGAAAGAACATTAATCTCTTGATGGAAAACATATAACTGGAAGCGAAAAACTTGATTACAAATGAAAATTTGTAGATATAATATTACTGTTCAGTGTGAAAAATTTTGAAACAATCAAGTTTGCACAAAACGGTTTCACATCGGTCACATCTTGTACATGGACGTAGAGCCTAGAAATTTTTTATACGCTTTCTTACAATGGCGAACTTAAAAAAATATTCAGCCCAATTCTCAAGTTCATAACTTTTATAGGTTTTCAAATGAAAAAATTGCGATTTTTCTGATTTTTAGACGATTGAAATTAATTTTTAATGGAAGAAAGAGTTATATAAACTTATTGTCATAAGAAAAAGATTAGTCACATTTAAATATATCATCCAAAAGAGAGCGCTCTGAGACCATAGTTCCTTTAGAAAATATCAATGGATTCCTAGATCCATGCCCGGCTTCAAAGTTTAATAGACGATGTTGATTTTTAAACATATTTTCCTTTGTTTTATATAACTAACTTCGAGTAAAATACCCAAAGACGGTATAATTATTGCAATAATTAAGTATTTTTAACTAACATTTAATTGTATTTATTTATTTTAAAAATGAAATCTTATAACGTTACTGTAGATGCGCGCTCCTAAAAGTATATGAATAGGTTGGATTCTTTTCAAGTTTCTCGAAAGATGGACTTTACACATTTCGACTCAAGGTGCTCCAATTTAATAAACTTTAAAAACTTTTAATAAGTAAAATGCTTCCTTTTTACTCATGAAACTATTAAGAATGAGTACGTCAAGGAAATTATATATATTCCCACTTGACAGTGAAACCGAAAATATTATATAACAAAAAGTATTAAAGTTTTAACCAAATTTGTATCAATTATAGTTACTTAATTTGGTTAATAAATGATTTGATTATTTATAAATTGAAATATGAAGATTATTTACTTCATTTTCAAAACAAAAAAAGTAATTTATCTATTTTTATCAATATCTATAATCTATTTACGTACCTCTTCTTTCTCTCTCTCTCTCTCTCTCTCTCTCTATATATATATATATATTAATGAAGTGAAGCTAATCATGTGTCTAATAATATAATTACTAATTAATGAGTTCTATCCCTTGTTTTGACAAACTTCATCGTTCATTAAGAAAGTAACTCTCTCTCAAGAAAAAAATTAGTTAATATGTTCCGATAATGAAAACTGTGTACATATTTTAAATATATTCATATATATGTTTATATGTATATATATATATATATATATATATATAAATATATATATATATATATATGTTTTTTATATAGAAATATCTGTACATGTATCTACATATTATTTATATTCAATGCTTTTATAAACGAGAATAAACAATTCTGTTGATATATTGTAATTCTTATTAAAAAAAATACTGATTATTAATGAAGGTAATTAATTTCTTATTAAAATACATTGGCTTCCTATAGAACAACATTCACTTAATAAATATGGGAGTAAAACAGTTTTTTATAAATAAATATTTATATTCTTTCGTTACTATGTAAATAGTTTTTTTAATCAACCACAGAAGATTGCAATTAGCATGAAGAATAGATAGAACAAATAAATAAGTTGCTGTTATATTAAATATATATATATATATATATATATATATATATATATATATATATATATATATATATATATATAAATTATATTACTCACGAATAAATGCTTCTGTTTCTTAGAATTCATTCTTAAGAATGAATAATTTATTATATATAAAATGTAAATTTGAAAGAAGCATTTTAGAATTTTTCGAAAAATATAAATCACGGTTACAATGTAAATTCTATTAATTTTAATAAAATAAAATTAATATATTTTTAAATAAATAATAATTTGGATGAACTATATATATATATATATATATATATATATATATATATATATATATATATATATATATATATGTTGTATTTAAGACATCCTGTTACAATAAATAATTCATTTGTAATTTTTTTATTTAGATTTTATAATATTTTTTATTTAAATTCATCATTTTTATGTAAGCTTCCTACAATTTACATATAACAATATTGAATAAAAGTATCTATAAATTTCAAATATATAAAAAACTAGGACGGAAACCGAACTATTCTATTTAGAAAATAGATCATTAATTCTATTCATATATCTCAATAGTTCTATTCAAATAGTCTATTCGATAATTATTTCTGAAACAATCTCATGCTTTTTTACCTTATCCTATTCAATCATAGTTTATTTTTATTTCTTTTCTCAGTTAGTTAACGATTATATCCGTCATTTACGTAGGTGTGTTAATGATAATGTAATATATAGTTTCTTAATAATTAATTTGGAATAAACTAATAATTTAAATAAATTATTACCAATATTATATATTAAATAATTAAATTAAATTTTAAGTTTACTATATGTGATTTATAAAATATAAATATTAATGTCAATAGAGTAAAATATTATTCTTACTCTTTACGTAAATATGACACTCTTATTATTTTTTGCCTTGTAAAATATTGAAACATGAAATGAATATAATATTTAGTATTCAAGGAAATAAAAATAGTGAAATGAATTTATGAAGGGGAATCATTCAAAGCCTAAACTTCTATTTTCTGAAAATAATTCAATCGATTTGTTACATATATATATATATATATATATATATATATATATATATATATATATATATATATATATATATATATATATATATATATATATATATATATATATAGAATTAAAATGGGGTAACGCATGCGTACTACACGACGCCGATTCCAGATAGTGTCGAATAGCCTCTCTTATCCAATTCCGATTCTCACCTCCAAGTGGTTAACTCTGATAACCCGAGTAACCTTACTCAAGATCAAGTAACCCCGATAACGAGGGAGGTCAAGGCTATAAAGAGCGGGAGAATGGTTCTCCGAAAAGGGGATTGAACGTAGGGCTAACAACCTCACCTCGTAAAAGAACAAACGTTGCTAAACCTCAAAGTAAGCCTCATATACTGGATTTAAAGGCAAACGATCACTAAGCAGTTGAACTCTTGGAAGTAAGGAACTGGAGAAGGACTACCAGGTAGAGAGATGTTTAGAGGAAGAAAATTGAGGATGAGGGCTGTCGATTTGGGCTGTAGTGCCATCGGAGAAGAAGATATATATATATATATATATATATATATCTTCTCCGATGGCACTACTAAAATAACTTTTCTTAACTTATGCACCCTCTTTTAATACTTCCATGTGGAAGCATAAATTAAATCACACTATATATATATATATATATATATATATATATATATATATATATATATATATATATAGTAAAATCGCGATATAGTGAACTCTATATGCAGTAAACTACTCGGTAGAGTGAACTCACATAACTTTACATTGAATAACATATCACATAAATTAGTACAAGTAGCAGTAAATATAAAAACACAATAACCGAAAATAAATTTATTTCTACAAAAATTTAAGTAAACAACAAAGTTATTTCATTTATATTATCTTTTGTAAACTTAATTTTAAATTATTTCAATAAACTTTTAAAAATAATCATATGCTTTAAGTAAGTAAATACACCTAGCAAAAGTACACAACTTCTCTAAAGTTGACTGTGCATTAATTGATTAACGAAATCGCGACTCTAGTGTGTGTGTGTATATATATATATATATATATATATATATATATATATATATATATGAATGTATATCTTAGTGCGTATTACAATTGCAGTTACACATTTAATTGTAAATATCCGCACAGACAATAAAAGTTGAAAATTAAAAAGTACATGATTGTCTAATGCGAATGACGAAACTGATACTACTGAATCAAAATTACTTGTTTATTTCCTATGTTCGGAACGTGACTGTACGTAATTGAAAATACAGAATTGTATGTATCATTGTTACGCATTTTCATGGGGCAATTATTTTCGCAGAATAAATAAATGGTACTTTATCAAAACAAATAGACTAGAGAATTTTTAGAAATGAGAGAAAGTTGTCCATAACGTGTACTTTTATATATATATATATATATATATATATATATATATATATATATATATATATGTATATATATATATATATATATATGTACAGAGAGAGAGAGAGAGATTTAAACAGACCATTTTAATACAAACAATAATATCATTTTATCATAAATAATAATATTTATGCAATAATCTATTTTGACCAAACAGTCAAGTGACAGATGAATAGACAAAATAGATTATGTCTACCTGTAATTGAAACTCCGATTATATCATATTATATATATGTATATATATATATATATATATATAAATATATATATATATATATATATATATATATATATATATATATATCTTTATCAATAGCTTTCTGATCAATATGATAAGTTGTACAGAGTTCAATGTAATTACAGTTTATTACAAGAGTACGAAAGTTTGCATGTAACTTAAGGTGTCATTATATTGTGACAACGCGCCTTCGACATAAAAACAAGTTTTTAAAATGCCGGAAAATAGAGAACGCTGTTTATTAAATTCGTCATGTAAGTATTCATGGTAGATTTGTATCGAAATAAGTTAATATGAAATGATATGAGGACCGCAATGACCTCAACATTATAATGTGTTATTTTAGACGTAGTCAATGCGATTGGGTCTTTGTTAATTCCGATATTGTACACTTATAAATTATTTTAAAGGTTATTATAATAAATATTTATAACTAGATCATTCATTCAATACACTTTTATTCATCTTCTAAGAAATATATAAATAACATTCTTAAGAATTTTCGTAATTTTGACATTATTTTCCAGAATATAATAATTAGCTTTTGTAAATTTTATCAGGAACAATTATATATAAACATATATATATACATAGTATATATTTGAAATGGCACTATTAAAAATATTCAATAAATAATTATTGATTATTTTTAAATGTTTTTTTTTTTAATGTTTATAAACATTTCGAATGCAACGTAATATTACAAAGAAGGATACAGAAAAAGACATTTTTCTGTAACTTTCCACGTTGAATACGATAGCATTACGACAGAAATTAGTGTAAACAACAATTAAAAATAATCAATAATAATTTATTGAGTATTTTTGATCAGAAAAACGTTGTATGGTTTGTGGAATAAAAAAAGATTTCGTTTGTGAAATTCAATTTAACCACAGTGCCAGAACTGATTTTTTAATCATTAATATAGGCCATACACGAATATATTGTTAAATTCAATTTAAAACAACAGTTAAAATCTTGTAGAAATGATAAATTGTCGAATAAAATATAATGATTTTCATATTTAAAATTTTTTAAAAACATTGAAATCAACTGTATATATATATATATATGACCGCGCCGCACTGGAGCGACACCGGTTCCTGTCCGATCACCCCAGTTAAGCAGTGTGGACCCGGTCAGTACTCGGACGGGCGACCGTCCCTGCAACGCCGGGTGTCGTCGAATACTCGCCAACACGCAAGTGGAATCAGCGTGGCGAGTCATGATCCCAAACCTTACATGATGAGTACAAATAAATGGAAATTCATGGAAGAGGCCTTTATCTAGCAATGGATTAACAGAGGTTGAAGATAATGATGATGATTATATATATATATATATATATATATATATATATATTTAAATCATGTTTAAAAGATGGTAATGTCTTATTTAAATACAAAAACAGCTTAAACTTTCTATAGTTATTTAACAGACAAAGCTTGAATGTCAAGGTAACACTTTTTTAACAGAAGGAGGAAATGAGAGTGAATATTTAAAAATAAATGTCAATTTAAATAAAACATCAATAATGTCACTTAAAACTAGTGACAATTAAAATTAAAGAACAAAAAGCATACTTTTCAATTGATTAAGTACATAAATCGTTATATTTTTAATTTACAAATCAACTACAATTTTTAGTAGTATTATTTTCCTATTTTAACAGAAAATAAACACTATTTCGTTTTGAATATATATATATATATATATATATATATATATATATACATGTAAAATACTTTTTCAAAAAAAAAATAAAAATAATCAGAAAAAACGAATTCAAAATTCCAAAATTTTTTTTAAATTTCAATTATATTTTCTGTTTTAGTAACAAAATTATGACAATTTATCCCTTTGTACTAAGGCCTTTTAAGGTATAGGGAACCAGAAACTTGAATTTTTTTAAAGCAAACACAAAAATTTACTATGTATATAATTTATTTATTACAAAAATATATATTAAAGTTTATAGCACAATACTTTTATTCAATACTTATCTATTAAGTTAAACAATACCCTGAATTTAATTACCCACTGTCGGTTATTTATGTTGACAAACAAAAAATAACGCAAATAATTCTCTTGGCGACTTTGAGACGCCGCTCGAGTTGTCGCAATACATTGAGTGACGAGTGAGAGTCGCCTCTCGAGTGCAACGAATTATATATCACTTTTTAAAATATTCATTTGTAAAAAAATAAATTAGTGAACAAATTCTTATAAATTAAAATCATTTTTTGCATATTATAATTCGTTATTATTAGATTTTAAAAATTGTTAAAAATAATCAGATAGTAACTAAAAATGAATTCATTTTCATATTTTATAACAAAATAGATTTTATTGTTGTTTCTTTCTATACATTTAACACCGGTTAGAGAATATGCCGAAACTTTACAATGCAGCGAGATCTGTTAGTTGGAAGTAAAACTGTTTAACAACTGATATAAAGATTGAACGTTTTGTAATGTAGAAACGTTTCTTGAAAATATGTGTTTGCTCGTTGGTTTGAAAATTCACTAAATATATTTATATCATTGATTTCATAAATTTTTAATATTAAACATATATATATATATATATATATATATATATATATATATATATATATATATACAGCTTACTACATAAAAGCTCAACACGATTCAAAATAAACAGAAATTCATGTTCATCGCCTAAACAGGTCAAATGTTTCAAAAATTAATGGAGTTAGATAAAAAATATTGATATTGAATATTAGTAATTTCACATTTAAATACAAATAATAAAACGAAAATGTATATTTCAAACGAATGAAATATTTAATGAATCTTCTAAAAAAAATTATTTATAAATATTCTAGCTTTATAAAACTAACTATAAAAATAAATGAATTCGTTATTTAGCTATAAGCTAATATGTTATAAATATGTTATAATTTATATCACTATGTAGTGTTGAAAAGCAAATTTTATGGTAATTACAAACGAGTACCCTAGATATCCTCAACCTTGTATCTTCCGTATAAGGTTTTAGATATTCCTTCTACATATAAGGATCAAAATTATTTAATGGGCATGTTATATATACCTTATATTAATCTTATAAGGCAAAAAAGGGACTATAAAATCCTTATACGGTAAATAAAGTCACATGTTATAGGCTTAATGACCACATATAGATGATAGTAACGCTCACCTTCACCTTATACGAGTACTAACCATATATGGATTGTATAAGTGAATTTGTATTCCTTATACGGTTCATATAAGATCACCTTATACGGAAGATGTAAGATTGTGGATTATTGGGGTATTTTTCATGTATTTTTACAGGAATAAATATTGTACACACTTATATATATATATATATATATATATACATATATATATATATATATATATATATATATATATATATGTATATATACATATGCATATAAGTGAATATGAATATGAATTATGAATAAATGTAAGCGTATATTCAAATGATTCGCTATTTACTTTTCTAAATAAGATTAAGGAACATATCATTTGAAAGATGAAATATAATAAAAACGTGGTTCTAAATTTAAGACAGGTATATTAGTATGGGTATAGTATATACTTATATATATATATATATATATATATATATATATGTCTGGAACAGCAGTTGGACAGCAATTATTATTGTTTGTGCCCATTTTTCTCATCATTCGCATCTGAGTCATTTGACAACACACTAAGTAGCTGAAATTTCTGTATTGTTTCGGATAAAATTGGCAATTTTCTTCAAATAATGTTTGATTTTTTATAATTAGCTAATATTCCTGTGTATTGTTCTTTTCCTACGTATAATTTTATACAAAATTAAAATAATAAATATTCTTCAAGGAATATATAAAAAAATATCTGTTTTTAGAATAAAACATGTTTTTAAACTATTGAAAACTGAGAATTAAATGTAATAAAATAAAAAGATGCCAAAAAAACTAAACTAGACTTTAGTAGACTTAAATAATGAATGAAATAGCAAAATAGTTAACTTTTTTAATACATTTGAAACATCTAATATATAGAAACAAGTTCAATTTTAATTCAAGTCAAAATATATTCAATTGTGATTTGGGAAATACTAATTATGATAGTGAAATATTTAAGAAATTGTGGAAAATGATTAGTTATATATATATATATATATATATATATATATATATATATATATGTGCGTGTGTGTATGTATTTCTGTGTGTAATAATAAATCTAGGACATCTATGATTTGAGGAACTTGATAAACATCGCTATAATTTGTGTTAAATTGAGAGTAAAAACTAATTATATATATATATATATATATATATATATATATATATACACGCATAAAACTTTCATTCCACAACATATTATTTGAAAATTAAGTAATTTGAAGAGCCAATTACAAGCACACTTAATTTGTCAAACGAACTGAAAGTGGTTGTATGAAAAGTAAAATTAGAAAATAAACGAAACATACGAAATGAACTAATTTAGAAAACGTGCCTAATAAGTATTGGTGTATATTCATATCAAGTTCAAAGAAATAATTATACAGTGTGATAAAATCTTGACCGACAGTACACTGTGAAGCTGCACTTTCTTATCTGTACAACACCTTGTCAACATTACTATTTACGAGCACATGAAGTGAAATATATATTACTGGTATAACGAAGATATGTATGACAAACGACTTCCGACAACAATGACTATGAGAACAATGAGAATGTAAGCGTACATATATTACATATATATATATATATATATATATACATATATATATATATATATATATATATATATATATATATATATATATATATATATATATTGTGTGTTTGTAGTCATATAAGTTACATCTTTATGTATGTTAAGATTAGGATTAAACACAATGCTTAATATGATTTTTATCTAATAAAGTCTGCAATAAAAAACAGTAATTGTGAAAAACAATCCTAGTTAATTAAGTTGTTCTTTATTCTCACTAAAAGTTTTAAAAATTTTTTTTGAAAAAATACCACTTTATGATATATATGGGTTCTAAGATGTAGCGTAAGATTATCAAAAATGTAAAATTTAAGAAAGGAGATTTATTCGTTTTTGTATAGATGTGTCATACACTGTATTAGAGATATTCGAACTATAAAACTATACGATTGTGTTGAAAAAATTAACTAACGATTTTTTAAGACACAGTTAAAAAGATATTCGATGAATTTAGTCGAGACTTACTTCAACAAATGTCAGTAGAATACGGAATAAAATATATAACAATATTAATAATAATAATAATTATATTAATACGTAAATATTAATTAAAATGAAAATGATTTCCTAATTAATTTTTAATTATTTTATTAAAAATTTATCATATAAAAATCTCTAATTTTGAATTTAAATTTTTTAAAACACGTCTTATGGAATCATTTGACACACTCGAAGGGATATGCCTATGATAAATTAAAAATCAGTGTTAAGTGACTAGAAATGTACTTATTTAGAAAAGAATAGAAAAATAAAAGTAAATAATTTACCTTTTAATATTTATACCAATAAATATTTACCAAAGAATATCTTGAATTCAAAGATAAAAATATTTTTTTAATATACAAAAATATATACTAATAAAAAGACATAGTAAGAATTAAAACGAAATAAAATATTTTTGTATAATACAATATTTTTAGTTTTCTTAATTCAAGTTTAAAAATATTTATTATGTATAAAACACACATAAATTGTGTTTATTCAAATGATCTAATTTATTAAATATTTAGTTAAAATAAAGAAATAGCATAAAATAATATGTTTATATACTAAAAAACGTAATAATGAAAAAATTACATTCTACATTGCACTTTATTGCATTGAAATTACACATTTAATATACTGCTTTGAAAACAGTTAATGTATACATATGTATGAATTTAAAAATAGTGTTTGTTATTTTTTTTATATCTTAAAATGAACTCTCGTTTCAATAAAAAAAACTCTCTCCAACTGTGATTAATGACACCGGCATTGATGTCACTTGCATCAAGATACCAGCACTACGTCTTAGCAACAATTAAATGTTGATGCCCTATTTCCGTAAACGCAGATGCTTTCTGCCCGTAGGCTTCGTATTCCACACATGGCACCACGATTTCATACAAATCTATCATTACAAAAGTTTAAATCCTTTTTGTTTAATGACAATATGACCCAGAATACTTAACAATAAAACTTCATTCAAAAGTCTTACAGATGTTTGAATGGCACGTTCTCTGTATCATTTTAATAAAAAAAATATTTTCATTTTTTGACATTCATATGTATGTGTATATATATATATATATATATATATATATATATATATATATATATATATATATATATATATGTTGTGTACGTACTTATGACAGATATAAAATGCAGTTTGTTGTTTTTTATCAGTAATAGATTTTTGGCTTCATTTAGAATGCAATTACTTTCTAATCTTTCTTGGAATATTAATGGTCTATTAATATGATATATATATATATATATATATATATATATATATATATATATATACATACATATATTAATTAAGTTATTAAATCTACATATTTTTGAAATGTATTTAAATAAATATATAAAAAATACTGTTATTAATTGAACTCTTAGACAATACACATTTGATTACATAAAATAAAAATTTCAAATAAGTGTTTTTTCATGACATTTAAAGAATTAAATTTTGTGTAAAAATAGATCAAATATTGAAAATTTAATTTTTTAAATATTCAATATTTGAAACTAACTATAATCCTACTAATTTATTCAGTATTATTACAAAAACGTCGGTTATTGTCAATTAGACAAATTTATAATTAGTTTTTCTCATATTATGAAATTGAATTAATTAATAATTTAATTATAAAATAATAGAAATTATAATTGTAATATAGTATACTAGTGAAAACATAGTAATTCTGAAATCTTTCATAATACAACATGATATTGTTCAAGTTTCCAAATCGATCAGTTGTTTATTAGAAAAATACATACAGATTTTTAACTGAAAATATTTACCTACTGTACATATACAAGTAATATGTAAATTTTCATTAATTATATTGATGATTAGGTAGTTAACTAGTACGATTTTTTGTGGGATTTTACACTTTTTTTACAAAGTATAACGAATGTTTAGAATGAAGAATATATATATATATATATATATAAGAAAGAAAGAGGGAGATAAATAGAGAAAGAGAGAGATTGACATTATATTCTAATAAATTCAAAGCTATTTGTTTTAAGGCCAAGTATATTAGAAGAAAATAACCAACATATTATCTACGAAATTAAATTTTACTCTCCATAAAATAAATATTGCGACAGACAAATTATTATATTAAATAAAAAATAACGCATTGAAATCATTTCTTTTGATTTTCCTACTTGTTAAAAAGCTGAGTGAGAGTCTTTTGTCAAATAAATATACTAATATAAATTTATTACATTGAATCTGCGAAAAACAAATAGTTTTTTTCTAATAAAAGATTATAAGGTTTCTCTTTCAGTCAATAAACGCTTGGTCTTTATTTTGTAAATGCCATTTTCTACTTCTGAATTGAAAAATATTTCATTGAGTTTAAATGTAACTTCAGTTCAAACATATATCATAAAGTAATTTTATTCATTACTACTTAAGTTACTAATTAAATGAGAGTTTTGAGACAAACTGATATTTAAAAATGTAATTACAATATTACAATTTTTTTATATAAAAGTGTTTCAAAAATTGAGTCCAAAATTTTTAATAAACTATTTCATTGTTTCACTTTATAATTAAATTTAGTATTTATTTATACTAATTTTAAACATTTTCAAAATTGCGTTATAAAAGAAATTAATGCACAAAAGACTATATATATATATATATAATTATATATATATATATATATATATATATATATATATAAAACCAACTTCAACACTTCAATAATATGTTTATGAACGAAAAAACTATCACATAATAAACAAAATCACATGTCGCTGATCACATAATAACGTTATGATAATAACTTATAAGATTTTAAAATTAAAATTATTTGCTTTTATAGATGTTATTTCCTTTATAGATTTTCTAGTATTTATCTTGTATCTAGTAGTTCATTGGAACAGTTTTTTTACTAATAGTTTCAAAACATGTCAGATACATGTAAATAAATTCAAATAAGATAGTAGTTACCTAAATCTTCCTGAAAATAGCAAATGAGCAGACACGAGTAATAAAAGGTAGACTGAGAAGACAAACGTACGAATATCACCAAAATAATAATGTCTTATAAGTAAAATTCGTTACATTGGTAAATTTTAAAAGCAACTGTATATACAATACAGAAATAAAGTATTGATTGAAAAAAATTATAGTGCAACATATACTCTCTATATTTTAAGATAGATATTGTAAGAAAAAAACGAAAATTAATTTCATAAAAGAATTCATTTATCACCCCACAGACTACACCAAAATGTATCGATCCAAATATTCAATAAATTTATTAAATTGGGCTGAAAAAAATCATTTGTGAAAGGAAATTTAGCACGGTGTCAAAACTGTTTTGGTACTAAAATCAAGTTAAGATTGCTACAAAACTATTCTAATTTGTAAATTATTTTGTAATATATTTTAATAATGATTATTTGTAGCCAAATATATTTTATAAAAAAAAAACATTTTTGCATAAAAACATCTATTACAAATAGATAACATGTATGCAAAATTTTAAAATTAATATGTGTGATAAATTAATTAATAATATTTATTATTTTTAAATATTTACTTAATAATAAATTCTTAAAAACAACATAGAAAGTTTTATAAATCAACCATATATATATATATATATATATATATATATATATATATATATATATATATATATAGTACTTATGTACACACATATGACTTCCTATTAAATGTTGATTCTAAATATATAGTAATTACAAATGAGTGAAATATAAATATTGTTTAAAAATTCTTTAAGCATAGACAAACGTCAAATCTGTAAGATGAAATCTGGAAGTGTAGTGGTGACTAAAGCGGGGAAGTGATTTTCTCCCACGTTAGACAGAGACTTGTTTATAAATACACCTAAGAGAAGCTGATAAATTACAGTGTACGTAGTATTGTGTTCTCTTTTTGTAGTGTTTTTAAAGACTGAACTGCAATATTAAAATAACAAATTTCATTTTTTTAAGTAATATGTATTTTTATATTCAGGTAATGTAATTTATATTCAATATGTTACAGAAAAAAATACTTTATAAAATTTGCATATATATATATATATATATATATATATATATATATATATTTATATTGTTTCACGTGTCATGATCCTATACATAAATAAATTATATTTAAATAAGATGTACTGTTGCCTTAAAGTTTAAAAAAAAGACAAGAATGAAAAGATATAATTATTAACAATTATGATTTATAATCAATATGAGTAATTTTCATATCGATATTATACATTCAAATTAAAGTCATAATGTGTATAATTATTTTAATAATATGTGATTTAAAATGTGTTTAATTTATTACTATGTTGAAAGTGCATTCAAATTAAGTATTGATTAAAAATTAAATGAAATTATTGTAATTGAATTAAATTCAAAAGTAAAAACCTGATTAATTATTTAACAAATAACTATGTGCAAACATTTAATCAGAATAAATTTACATTTCTTGTATTTATTTATAATAATTGGAACAATATTATAAACATTTTTTTAAGTATTGAACGTGCTAATTCAAAAGTTAAATTAATAAAAATAAATACATGTTCAAGTATATGTACATAGATGTGCATATTAGTGTGTATGAATAATGTGATATATATATATACATACATGTATATATATATATATATATACATACATACATACATACATGTATATATATATATTTGGGTGTGTGTGTGTGTATGTAAATATATATTATTGAATGAGGTTACAGATTAACGTCAATAACATTCAAATATTGATTGTTCATTTAAATTGCAGATTTTCCTCATCTCTATTGGAATTCAATCAATAGTTACCAGTGCACTTATCCATCAACATTATGCTCCTGCACATGAATATGTAAGTAATAATTATTCGAAAATTGTACATAAATATAAATTCATAATGTAATATAAATACATTATTAGTATCTAATAAAATATAATTTAATATTACTTAACAGTATTGACAAGTAATATTAATATTCTTTATATATATAAAG
>CM068322.1:15533309-15555809 GCA_034766995.1 Acanthacorydalis orientalis | reverse complement strand
TGTAAAGGAATGATAAAAATATTTATTGTACTTTCATAAATTAAAATCCTTAAATGAACCTTTTTTAGATGAAAGTTAAAGAATTTATTTTTGTTTTATTTTCATTACTTTTATTTAATTACAGTGCATGATAAGTATTATAATAGAATTTATTTATTCAAACTGAGAATTAGATGAAAGTGTGATTCTAACAAAAACTTTCATGACGTATTTAATTTGTACAATAAATTAACTTAAGTTAGATGAATCTAACTTAGACTTACAATAATGTTTTAATCGTCCTATGTTTTTCAATCACTTGATTTTCTTATTAAATAATTGTGTATTTATTTTTACAGAAAGAACCATCTTACAGTTTTGAATACGGTGTAAAAGATCATAAAACCGGAGACATTAAACATCAATGGGAGCAGCGACAAGGACACAGTGTTAAGGGTCAATACTCTTTACACGAACCGGATGGTTCAATTCGGACTGTCGATTACACAGCCGATGACAAAAATGGTTTCAATGCTGTTGTCAAACATAGTGGACCGTTCGTACATCCAATACCAGCACCAAAAGCACCGACGAGTTACGTTAAACCTGCGAACATTGTCCATCAAATGAAAAAAACGCACAATCCGCCGAAAACTCTCGAGATCTCGTTTATAGAAATTCCTGAGAAACCGATTCATCAAGAAGATGAATTATTGACACATGTCAGTCAAGTCAAACCGACTGTTGAACATGACGTTGATGTATCATTGTTGAAAGTAGGTCCTAACATTGACTGGAGTCAGTTTGGAGGATATAAAAGTGAAATTGACTTAACTAAGTCAGTGAAATTTGCACCAGATACTATCGATGTTGGTAACTACGATTTAGAAACTGAAAATACCAAATTTTCAACTATTGACGATGGTTTGAAGCCATCTCATGAGTTGAGCACCAGTGACTTAAAGCAATTTAATGAAGATCTTATAAAATATTCATCAAAGTTTAATACTTTCATAGAACCGCATAAAATCGAAACTGGCTTCAAACCAATACAGAAAGAGAATAACGCACAGATTATTCAACCTTTTTTCAAGTATTATCCAGATCAAAATAATTTTAGAAAACAACCTGTAAAAAAATTAAAACCAATTACAACGCCTGGATTACAAACGTATGGAAATGAAAATAAAAAAATCAATAATCCTAATATTGGAAATGTTTACCATTCTTCATACAACGCCAAACAACCGAAATACGATTATTCCAGTTATTTTAAACAAAGTAATTCGAATGGACAAAAATCACAAGGGCCTGTCTTATTTCCATTGAAACGAAGTGGAGAAGCATCATCACCTTCGAATGAACATATGATTAAATTATATGAAGGCGCAGCGAATAAACAGCAACATTATGGTATAAGATATGCAAAACATGTAGAATATTTGGACGATGACTGAAAATAAAATTTAAAAACTAAAAGATTTTAGTAAATGTAGAGTTCAAAAAGTAATTTATGAAGCATTAAATTAAAATAATTAAAATATCACCAATGCATTAAATAACCTATGAAATGAATTTCATTAAATCAATAATTTTAGTTTCACACGCATATATATATATATATATATATATATATATATATATATGTATGTATATATATATATATATATATATATATATATATATATATAATAAATCTAAAAAAAGAATATTAGCGTATATATTTATAATACCTCAAATAATGTAACAACTTATTTTATTTCATACAAATGTATCTAATAAAATGGACATAAAATATTTCAGATCTGAAATAGTAGAGAAAGAGTAAAAAAGTATTTTAATTTAAATATTATCTTACCGGAATTGACGCTGATGTAGTATATTAACACGTTATTACAATAATTTATATTAGCAACAATAATGGTACATTATTAAAATTATGAATAAAAATTATTTCCAAACAAATGTGTAAATTACGATAAGAAATGCGTAACATTTTATGTAATATACAATTAAATATCTGAAAACTGAAGAAAAATCAGTAATATTTTTTATGTATAAGTTGTAGTTATGTATAGGTACTAAATAAATTATTGTAGATTATTTAGTCACAAGTACTGATACATTCGTACCTAAATTTTGTGCAATACTTATTCTTATTATTAATTTTGTTATTTTTATTATGTATTTTTTTTAATTTTAAACATTGTTAAACATGACATATTGTTATTCACTATTTATATACGTATTTAATTATATAAACGTTGAAAAAATAAATAATTAAAATTAAGTCGTTTTGAATGTTAAGTCTTATCAAGACTGTACTATTATAATAACTCAAATAAATATTTTTTGCAGAGAATTGTTCCAGAAAAATGTATACAAATTTAGTATACATATATATATATATATATATATATATATATATATATATATATATATATATATATATATATATATATGTATATGTATATGTATATGTATATGTATATGTATATGTATATATATATATATATATATATATGTATATATATATATGTATATATATATATGTGACTCACATAAACAAGTATTAAAATTAATTATGTTGTTATTTGGAGTTTAAGTGCGCGTCGACAATTAAGGTCAATAGCGCCCGACTAAAATTAGTATTTTTAAATAAATAATGAAATATATATATATATATATATATATATATATATATATATATATTGTTTATTAACGAACAAAAACATTTATATATCTTTTTTAAAACTTACAAATTTTTTATATGGGTATGTTTTTGATTTGCATAATGTGTCCATGTTCATAACGTAAAGATTAAAAATTGATACATAGTACGATTTTTTTTTAATATCTTTTTTATATAAAATATGAAAATCATTTTAACATTATGTGATAAATAGTAATTTTATAATTATTTTACTTTCATCTAACTTGGAATTAATTACAATTTCTATACGCTACTAGGAGTCATATTTGAAATAAAGTTGTAATTGAATAGGTAGTAATAAAAACTATAATCAAAATATAAATAAAATAAAGAAGAGCAATTGCATTACAAACATTTCGCCAGAAGCTGACCATAAAGAATTTCGTTTTAAGTAAAATTTTTCATTATCATCTATATTATTTTTTTATTGATATGTAAAGAAAACATTTCTTTAATGTAGTCAAAAAATTTTCCCATATAAATTTGAAAATAATTATACTATTTGAAAACATTTCTTTAATTAAGAAAATAGAGAAAACTTTTAATTAGACGTAAATATATTAATTATACGTTAAATTAAAAAAATGAATAGTAAAATGGTACCTATAACATAAAATATATGTTAACGTTTTTTTAAATATTTTTTTAATTTTATGACCTTTACCTCTGTTATTTGCAACGACAATGCCGAATAAAGGTTTTGAACTATTTAAATTTTCCATTTACGTGCATTATATGTCAATGTTTTAATTTTTAAAAAATATTGGATTTAGTAGAGAGAATATTTGAATATTTTATAGATTTAGATTTAGATTAGATTTAGATTTTTGTTTATAGATTTCGTGTAATAAATTAATAGTAAAAAAAAACAAAATGTTAGTGTCATCTACTAGTAACCACTGAAAGATTGAATATATAGTTTAGAAAAGAACCAATTCATTATTGTTTTAAATCTCTTAATCATAATTGTATTAATTCATCTAGTTTTTTTTTCAAATTACATCAGAAAAAAGGATAAAAGTTTTTTATGGCAGTATAAAATAATATGATAATGATTTGTTAAAATAAATATACAGCCTTAAAAAATTAACTAAATAGTGTGTATTGTTTGTTTAAAAATTATAATAAAATTTTTAAAGTAGTTTTAAATACAGCATATAGATGACTGTACATTTTGTGCTACCGATATATGACCAAAATGACTTATAATGGTACCAAATCATGTTCGAGATGGACCCAGGAGTACCATTTAATTGATACCATTTAATTGTACCATTTAATGTTTAAGTAAAAGAATTTATTTTTAATTTGATTTATTTGTTAGTATAAATTATTATATGACATATTAAACGAAATTTAATTATTTGCAAAAAATATGTACACATCTAATACTTCAAAAAAGAAATTTGATTAATCAACAAATTAAATTCACTTTTTAATTGTTAATAGTTTAAATCGTTTTAATTAATATGAAAAATGTTAAATAATATTTATTAAATCTAAAAATCATGAAAATATATCCCATTACGATCTTCTAATGACACTTTTCTCAAGAGATGTCTATAGTAGTATTATTTACTATATTTTACAGAATTTTCGACTTCCAGTCACATTTAGCGATTTGTGAAGGTGATGGTTTGCTATTTGATAATAATTGACCGGCAAATTTTAAGTAATATTTTATTCTGAAACAAACATGAAATGATTAGTAAATTAAACTTCATTATTATCAATTTTGTAAGTGTGTCAATTATTAATACACGTTATGAGATGTTAGTTCGTTGATTTTCTGATATAAATGTTTTTAATAATCTAACCTATATGTCAACATATTTCTGTTAGTCAAAATAAAAACACGTGGTTATAACCGTTATAACCAATTAATCGTTAAAGATTAATTAAAAAAAATATTGTCTTTATATGTTAATTTATTGAAAACTCTCCATCATTTTGTTTTCTCCAAAATATGTACTATTCAAAAGTTATTCCTGTTATTATTTTGAGATTGATTTTTATTAATTAAAACTTTTTTTTAGCTAAAAAAATTTAACTCAAAAAAGTTTCTGTTCACAAGTCGTATATTTGTAGATAAATATATTACAAATACACAAGTGTATGTGAATAAATATAAACCATATTTAGTCTCTAGTGTGAAAGATAATCCTTTCAAAATGAGTGTAACGTCTTTATTGGAAATCAAAACAACTCCAGAGACAACTGGGACTAAGAATGAAAGTCTTTCTACATTGGGTAGTAATATGTGTACACAAAAAAGAACCGTGAGTGTTCAGTGTGGTGATTCAGAAACAATCGATGAAAATATTTTGGTGTTGCGTATTTGGGATTCAGATGAACCAGTGTTTTCCGAAGTAGTGATAGAATGTGAATCACAAGTTGTACAGAAAGAAGATGTTGCTGAGTCTGAAGGGATCATGGAGATACAGCAAAATTCTGAGGTAAGATAAATTTTTAATAAATTTAAAGATAATTTGCTTTATTGGAAAATGAATGAAACTGCATAAATGACCTAATATATACTGAAGTTCTTATACAGCCACTTTCAAAATGTGTGAATATTATGAAGACTAATATTTGATAATCAATTTAAACTATTATTAATGATAACTTTATATATATGTTTTATGTGAAGTAGATAATAGTTATTTCATTTGTTTTACTAGTTTTATTTTTCAATTACAATATATTTGTAAATTAAAAAAATCTTTCTACCTTAGAAATTTCTACCTTATCTGTTTACATATTCCTTGTTATCAACAAATTATGTTTCACATTTCATCTTCTTATTACTTTCTTTCTAAATTTCATTTTCTCTTATATTCTTTAAATATCTCTCTCATATTATATTTTGATTTCTTTTTTTGTGTATATTAATATGTATATTTTACTAAGGAGATTATAGGAAGCAAAATAAATTTAAAGCTTTTATTGAAAATTTTACTATTTGTGTATTTTTTACATTATTAAATATAAAAAAAATATTTATATATTCTTATAATGTATTGGAGTTCAGTTACAATGGATTTTGTCTATAAGAACGTACTATAACATTTTTCATATACTAATACATTCAAGAAAAGAATAATCTTAACTTGAAAATAATTTTGAAATATTTTTTCAATAAATTTGTATGTATATATATATATATATATATATATATATATATATATATATATATATATATGTGTGTATATATATATATATATATACACATATATATGTAATATGAACAAAAGATAAAATGTTTATGGAAGTCAATAATTTTAAAACTAAGATACCACATGTTAGTCACCAAAATTTTCACACACACTAATTTTAATAATTTGAGGATATGCATCTGAGTCATAAATTTTTCCTGAAAGTTTTACATTTCATTGGGAATAATATAGAAAAGAATACTTTAGTTTTGTCTTTTATCTTTCATTGACGATTCATTATATTTTCTTTATTTAAAAGCACTATAAAACAACGTAAACAGCATTCATACGTTATAATAAGTAAGAAAAATTATAAAATTTTCAAAATCTACATCAATTTAATTATTACTCGATTAAAAATAAATATTTTTTCAATACTTATTAGTGGCTGAGAAAATTTGATTTACTTAATAAGCAAATATTATTTTCGTTTTATTTATCAATATTTGAAGTAATCATTGATACAGTCTCTTTATCTCTCTTCCTTTCTTTCTTACACACAAGCTTATATCATCAGGCTTCTGTCAATCCATTGCTGGATAAAATCCTCTTATATGATTTTCATCATGGAAGGTTTTGGATCATAACTCCCCGCTCTGATGCCACTTGTGCATTGGCAAATACCTCTTTATTCTGACCGGGAATAGTTTCTAATTTTTCTTTCTATGGTTACACCTACCGTTATTCAACGGATATCATAGTACATCTCCTTGGATTTCCGTTCACACCTTCTCGCCGCTTTTAAACAATGAACTAGGGAATTTAGGAAAGGATAATTACATATATATTCCATAAAAATATAGGACACTTTTAAACTTTTTTGTCACTATAATTGATAAACATATTTTGAAGAGAAGAAATGAATTTCAAGTATATGAAGAACAAACAACGTAAAAAATGAATATTTTTATCAATAGTTTTATGTATATTAAACGTGTTTGTCAATAATATTCAAATGTGATATATAAATTAAATTATAATATACATTTTATAAATAACATAAACTCATTATTAATCAACAAAATTCAATACAACAAAATTACAAAATTCTATTACATACATTTGATGCAATGACACAAAGTATTATTGTTTATTTTATATTTTTTTTTTGGGCTGTATTATTAAAACAATCTAATTTTGAACTATTCATTTTAAATAAGGGTTCATAACCTGATAGGTGTTCTTCTTCGAATAAAGAACGTAAAGTAATGTCTATTTTTTTTTGTAAAGTTATTCAGAATGGTTCATTTTTTTTATTTGGGTGACGATATGAAGTTTAAACATTTAATTTACGGAGCAGGTTCTAGAGAAAAAGGTCAAAGTCTCTGCTTTAAATTAAACTAAGTTGTAATGTTGTATGACTTAATTTTCAAATTTAGTCAATTTCATAAACACTCTTTGGGAGTGGATATAAGTGGCCATCAAATATGATTTGAAATATTCTTTTTCACGAACTGTTTTATAAATTTTTTCTTCCAAAAGTGCTAATTTCAGTATAACGTCAAGTTTCGCTGCAATATTCGAATCAGTAAAATAATTTTCAAGTAGAGAGATTATTTCTGAAGACCTGATGCTACGTTCATCTTAACGTTGTTATAATACATAAGCTAGAGATTCGTGTCACGAAGTCAAACACTAAACTGTTGACCTACCCTGAAAGCGGCTGCCTCAAGGTTCTACTGTAAACGTTCTACCCAAGTGTGTATGCTATATATGTAAACGTACAAGAGAGTAATCTCCACTCAATGTCGATTTCTATTCATATGTACCTCTCGACGTTGCCGAACGATACAGGTGGGGGCCGATGGTGCAAAGGATGTGTTTTACGTTTCGTTTTTCCAATTTTTTTTACTCCAAGTACTAACGTTGCCAACCTGTAAACACGTTTCTCGCCAACAAGTTCATCCAGTATGGGAATTGTATTTTTCTTAGTCCTGTATGGACAATTCTCAACGATTTAAATTTCAAATAAGTTTTTTTTTTTACTTTTTCACTTAACTTGAAGGGTTGATATTTCTTTTTGTACTTTGTTGTCTGTTGCTTTTTACCGAATATCTCTTGAGAGTCAACAGAGGTTACGAAAAATTCTTTTTAAGCTATAATCGAAATTATATCGACTTTCTTTTTGTTGACTTTTCCATTCCGCGAAATAAATATTCAGAACGAGTAAAAATAAAGTTTCCTACTTTAAATATAGTAATTCAGTTTAAATTGGATTTCGGAACAGTTTTATAGAACTGGAATTGAAAATGAAATTAATTTCATATTGATTTTTTTTAGTGATGTGAAACAATTATTGGAAGATGTGTTTTATTTCGTTTTCAACTTAAAAAAAGTATAGTCTTCAAAATTATAAAAAGAAAATAGAAGTTCTTTTTACAATAATATGATTTGTATTATTATTATAAAAGTATTATGTAAAAGCAACTCTCTCTCTTCTTTAATTGGTTATATTCATAGCAATGTTCATAGTAATCACATTAAATTATATATATATATATATATATATATATATATATGTATATATAATATTTTAATTCATTTTTCTTGATATGATACGTTTCATAAAATTTAAATATGAAAACTATTAGTAATATTATTCCGGAAATTAATTCATTTCGTACTTTAGAATGACGTTGTAGGACCAGTATATATATTTTTTAAAAAATTGTTAACATACACATCCATACAACACACTTCACACAAACATACATACACGTATATATATATATATATATATATATATATATGTGTGTGTGTGTGTTTAATAACATGTTATGTATAAAAATATAGATGTAATAAAAATGTACCAAACTAACAAATGAGTTAAAACTAAATTAATTTTCTTCTTATCATATGTAATGCTATACTATTACACGTTCAAGGAAAATTTATATTTCCAGGAATAGCTATAATTTGTTTTAGTAACAAAACTAAAATCAAGATAAAATTTTATCGTCTTTTATTTAATTATTTTCTGACTTTTATAAAATATGTAGTACTGGTTATTAGTTTTTAAAAGATTTAAAAATCTTTAAAGTTAATATCATATGTAGAGTTGAAAATTCTACCGGGTTTAAATATTATAGTAATAAAAGCAAATATTATTATACAAAAAATAGAGTTATTTTCCACTTACCGTGTTAAAATATTTCATAAAATTTACCAACTTTATTCATTTGTATACATTACCATTTTGACGTAAAAGAACTTGTTACCTTTTCCCACGTTACCGACACCGTATTTCATTGAATATACAGGTTTCTATATCATATACAACTCATTTCGAAAACTTTACATCACCCATCCAATTTTATTTTTGACAACTCATCAATTTCAACGTGTACACATAGCTATCTACAAGCTAACAGCAGCCTCTGTATCCACGACAAGCTGTCATAAAATAATGACAAATGTCGGGATTTTAGCACAAAGTAGAAAGAACGCACAATCTATAACGATTAGTAAGAAAAAGCACAGCATACGTTCATAATAAACATGTACGCATCGACTTGTTTAAAGGTCAAAGAGAGGAAAGGGAACTTTTATTGAGTTTCGTAATTATGCATTGAAGCAGGAAAATAATTCACATATAAAACAGTGTTGCACATTTTAATATTATGTTTCTGTATATATTTTTTAAAATAACTGTCGGTTTTTTTGTGAAAAAAATATTTAGGTCGCGCAGCAACGGATAAACAAAGGCATAATTTAAAAATAAATAAATAAATAAGAAAACACTAGTGTAGGTTTTTATTACCGAAATTCACGCATATATATATACATATATATATATATATATATATATATATATATATATATATATATATATATATATATATATATGCGCGCAAACACACATAATTGTTTGAGACGTAAAACCGTAAAATGTGCAATAGAAATACCAGTGATGGCGGTGATAAAAATATATTTGCAAAATTGTTCATTCATCGAATTTTAAAACACACACACACATACATACATATATATATATATATATTTATATTTATATATATATATATATATATATATATATATATATATATATATATATATATATATATATATGACAGTTGCGTGTGATAACACAATAAAAATATGTAATCTTTTTTATGTATTATCTTCAACTTTTGTAAAAATATGTGTGGTATCTTCATTGTTATGTAAAAGCTTAAAAATGATAAATTTAATATCCACCTGCTTTAATTAAAATTTACTAATCCTTGTTTACATATAATTACTGTTAATATTAACTACTATATTACAACTTTAAATCGTGTCATCTTATTGAAAACTATAATGCAGATTAAGGTTTGTTTATAAAACGAGTTGGTCCTGATGACCTTAGTTGTCGACGTGCCTCTAATCCTAAATAAATAACTAAAATGAATTAATATTCTGGGTATAATTATTTCCGTGCAACAAATCACAAAAAAACCCTTTTTGTCAATAAACAATATATTTTGTTCTTCTGATAGGTATAGTAAAATTTTATGTTGGTTTTTGACAATAGTTATTCAATTCATTCTTTATATTCATATAAAAGATATGTCAACAACATAGAAATTTAACATATAAATAGTAAATATTCAATTATTTTTTCTTCATATTTGACCTTATTGTAAGTGAAGGAAAGAAACTTTCTAAAAAATTAAATATATATTATATTCCAAATTCGTTTATCTAAGTGTAATCATGATCAGGAGACCTTATTATTTTTTAAAGATCAGATATACTTTTTTTTCAAAAACGGGTATAACTGTATTATTTACTGGATTTACTATTAATGTCATTAATAGTTAATTAATGATATGATTTGTTCAAAATTGTTTCAAAACATATTTTGAAGCATTTATTCTTTATAGATGACTGGAGTAGATATACAATACCTACAAAAGTAAATTTGATAATATACAGACAAGAAAATGATTTACTAAAATAAAAGCAAGAATTTTTTTTACTAAAATTGAAATAAAAAATTATGAACAAGGAACAAAAATGATGGTGATGTAGAAGTACTACAAAGTAAAATGCAAAGTTGTATCTACGTTCATTACGTTTTAAAAATGTAGTTACAAAATAAAAATCTAAGAAAAATATGACTTTTGTGTAAAAGAAAAACTTTTTATTTATAAGTAGTTTGGCGAAAATAATTTAAAAAAGTATTTGTTTCTTTTGTTCCAATTGGCTTTATCTTAAGCGTATTAAAATACGCTTAAGATAAAGCCAACAACTACTATTATCTATAGTAGTTGTGAAGAAAATTATAGTAAAGAATTTAAATGCAAGTTTTAGAATTATAATCACTATAATATAATAGTAATCCAGGCTCTGACTACTGGACATACTAGAGACCGAAAATAGGCTTCGGTCGAGTGAATATTGATGATATTTATAATGCTAAAAATTCATTTTTTACATCAATTATGTTATGTATTGAGCTTATCAATTATGTTATGTATTAATTTTAGATAGATTTTTATATAATCATACATAAATAAATACTATTATATTATATAGAAACGTACATACCAATTATAAAAAATTGAGTATCAAATATTAAAGCTTTGTGATTGTCGATATTACCATAAGTATTTTATGTACATTTTTTATTTTGAAATAATTACCACTTCAATTTGCGTTGTTAATTGGTACCAAAGAACGCCTACGCAAATCTCAATAATTTGTTACGTAGTATTTCTATATGACTTCTTTTAATTCGTTTCATCTAAATAAATAATACATATCATGAAAACTGTGAAAATTGAACCAAATTGGAATGCATGATGGTTAGAATTCAAAAATAATCTTTAATTCATTGCAATAAATAAAATTAGTCAAACAGAAGTATTTTGTATACATTTGTACATTAAATGTATATGATAAATATTCTTTATTCTGACCTGGAAGATGAATCGGTATCCATTGCTGTCGACTGGGCTTGGTTAATTAAAAATTTATCTAAAGTTTGTTGAATTCTTACGGCCTTTTTGTTTCCGTAAATTTGTTTGTAGCAATTGATGGTATCATTCACAGTTCTTGCCATTCTTGACCTTCGTTGTTTATCAGGATCATCAGCTGAAAAAAGGTCTATTGCCTCTGATATTAATTTGCATTGCTTTCTATATTCGACTAGTGGTTAATTATGTTGAAAAAAATGAGAAAAAGTAAATGAATTATTGAAAAAATCCCATAAAGATGCAACTAACGATGCAAATCGAGGTCTTCGTATGAATATTTGTTCAGACTTTGATACAAAAATTGTTTAGAAAACAAATTATTAAAAAATATCTTTCATATATAATTCTTTTTTGGAAATAAATTATATTTTTATAATTACATTATTATTATTATATATATATATATATATATATATATATATATATATGTATATATATATATATATATATGTATATACATATATATATATATATATATATATATATATATATATATATATGAATATATATATATATATATTTATATATTAAATAGCTATTTATTTAATTTCTATAAATGAATCAACACCTCACTAATCATTTAATAAATAATAAATATTTCAGTAAAAGACAGATTTATTTCATTTGTGTAAGCGAATTTAACTTAATAGTTGAAAAGATATTGTTTCTTTAACTTTTTTCTTTGCAGATATGATAAAGTAATTTTCGTATACAATTATTATATGCTGTATGTTTTTTTTTAGTAAGTAGCATGTTAGAAGTTCAGTTTGAAGTTTTATTTCAGTTTTATTTTGACGTGTTTAAAACTGTACTTGTTATATATATATATATATATATATATATATATATATATATATATATATATATATATATATAATCTATGGGTTATCGTTTCAACGAACGTGAGTTTATGAAATTTCCATTTCGTGTAAAAAGTCAGTACTATCACGAATATTCGATCGTTTCCATTTATTCGTTTGCACATTGCAGTAATTTTATGTGACGCAATCGTGCTCTGGCTTGGTGCATGTTTACCTTGAAATATATCAACTTTAGTTCTCTTCTCATATGAAATGCATAAAAAAGAAGCAGTTCTAAGAACGTTGGAAAACACACGTATAAAAATATTTTCAAGTATTGGTACACGTGGTAGCGAATTCAATAATTCTTATTGCGAGATCTTTAGATCAGTATATATATATATATATATATATATATATATATATATATATATATATATATATGACGATAAAGAAAGAAAATCGTGAAAATTTATTTGTGTGGGAATGCGAGAAAAATATTTTCAATATTTATCACACTGATAAATCGTAAATCTTTTATTTGGTAACAATGCCCCACAGCAACATTATTTTTTTTGTTACGTCGTACAACATTTACGGTTTCTTCTCATTTAGAACTTTTTTGTTGTAAAAATTGCTGGAGGTGAGTTTATGGAAAAAATGTAGTCGTTCATTTGTTAAATATTTGTATTCTTTTTTTATATATGTTTAAAGAAAATTATAGAAAACAGGTATATTTCAGACGAACATTTACTTCAGAAAATTATACTTTTTTTATTTTTTATTGTCTTAAAATATTTTTTAAATTATATAATATTTTTTGTGTGTTATAGTATGGAAATCATTAGTATTTTAATTAATTGTTTAGTATACATCAAATAATTACACTGTTGACTAATGAATTGAAAATTCAAATAGGTTTATCTTATGTGTCATCTTATTAAAATGTAATTTTTATTATTTAAGGAAATAGAGATGTGTGTTAAAGATTATAATTCTACTATTAAAAAAATGGAATTAAATAAAACGTATGTCCAGAAAGAGTAATTACTCTGTTTACAAAGTAGTAAAACATTATTCATATTTTATCTCATAAAAAGAATCAAGTAATAAAATGGCGTTTAAAATATTTTTATGTTATAATTCTTATCACGATATGGTTCTGACACTGTGGCTAAATTCACTTTCACAAATGAATTCTTTTTTCAACCAACCATCAAACAGAAATTTTCTATGATCAAAAATATCCAATAAATTATTATTGACTGTTTTGATTGCGTTTATATCTAAGTGAGCATAAGTAAACCAAAAATAAGCAATAATAATTTACTGAATATTTTAAAGCAGATTTTTTTTGTTTGTGAGTTGAAAAAAGATTAATTTATCATTTTTAGCTTTTATATCTCTCATCCTGTTAATTGCATTGTCCTAATGATCTACGTCTTTCTGGATCACTTGAGTTTCTGTCTTCTATCATTAAATTCAGTTCATATACCATTTTCAGGTAGATTTTTTTTATAACCACCTGAAGGTGACATTCATTATACTTATAAAAAAACAAAAACCAATGCAAAAACACAAATGAATCAAAAGGCCAAAGACCACCCGGAAAATATTGTATGCTTTTTTTATAATTTAACAGTTACTTTATTGTCTAATGTAGAGAAGATTTTATCTTATTTTTCACTAGAAATCGGAATGTATTTTTATTCTTTCAAAAAAATGGAAATAGTATAAAGGTTTGAAATTTATTTTTAAAAAGTATTTTTTATCTATTACTTTAATCTATTTATTTCATACCTACATTTTTTGTTACAGTAGCAAAATCCACTTATTTAAATGAATGCACACTCCTTATAAACTTCATAAAGTATTTTTTTGTTAATCAAAATGTTTAATAATTGATTATTAATTATTTTTATTATTAATTTTGCATATTTCATTGAGATGTAATTATTCTCATAATACATGTTACAAAAAAAATAATTTTTAATGATTAAATTACATTTTTTTATAACCTTTGTTCTGAAGATAATGGCATTCTTATCAAATGTATATATGCGACAATCAGAATGATGTTATCCACTACATAATGTTTTGATCGGGAAAACATTTTTGTATGATTTGAGGGGAATGAAAATTCATTTGTAAAATTAGAATAAACAGTATTATTATTAACAAAGTATCTGTTAAATAAATATTTAACAAATATGTTATATTTAAATGTATAGTATTTTAGTGCAATGATTATGATGAGAAATATTTTCTCTTGAGAATCATTGCACTGAAAAACTACAACATTTAGATATCCAGTACTTTTTAAGTAAATAGAGACATGCCAATAACATATACCTAGTCAAAAATAAAACTGTTTATTTAATTCAGTTAGTCACAGAACTAAATAAAAATCATATAAAGTAATTTTGTATACTTTTTTGTATACTCTAGAAATTGATATAAATATACATTAAAAATTATTATTGTTGCGTATATATATATATATATAAACTTCGAAATTTACAAAAGTATGTAAAAGTTTTTAATAAGAAATTTCTTATATATTTTTTTTAGAAAAACAAACAGGTATAGATACGTTTATTTATATTAAAAAAAAAGAAAACAGAAAAAGAGCGCATAATTTTGCAGGCATAAAAATTAATAATCAAAATAGACAAAGTATTTATAGTTTTATTTTTTTTCTATTATAATGTCTTGTACTTTTGTAAATAGAGTTTATAATATATTTATTATTTATTGTTTTCTATACAATCGTTTCAATTTTTCTAAAGAAAATTCCAATAATAATTAATGATTTTAATTAATTTCTATGTAGATAAAGTGTTTATATTTTTAGTTAGTAAATATCGAAATTAAAAATATTTAGAATATGGAAAGGTTAGGGTTAATAAAAGTATAATTAAAATTAGTATTTGTAGTTAGGATACTTATTAATGTTTATAAAACAGAAAAAAATGTACCATTTTTAGCGTTATTTGTATTAAATTATAGTTGTAGTTATTTAAACAGACACACCATATATATATATATATATATATATATATATATATATATATATATATATATATATATATATATATATTAAGCATTTAGGAATTTTATAAATAAACAAAGTTATATGGAAAATAATTCTTATGGATGGGAGTCGTATTTTGTAAAAATAGTATTTTTTATAAAAAATAACTTGCCTCTAAAGCATATTTTTTTAAAATTAATTAATTTTAAAAGTAAAATATAAATCATTTTGAAACATTATTTGAATAATTATTATTGAAATATCAAATACATTTCATGAAACTTCATCGATGACGTTATAAAGCATTTTTTGCAGAATTTAGTTGAAACCGTTTCGAGTAAGTACGCGAATAGGTACTTTGGGATGTCAGATAATTTCTGGTTCCAAAAAAGAACAGTTTGTTTTAATTATACAATTAGTGCGTAGCGAAAATGTAATCAAGATTCATAATGAGAGAGGTGTAATGCTATTTGCCAACGAGACAAAGAAACTCGACGTGAATACCGTAGATAGGGTCAAAATGGCTTAATAATCTTGTAGTGGTGGCCGTTATTTGAAATTGAGCTGTTTATAACAATTATGTGTTTAATTAATGATCGATTTATTGTCAATAAAAACATGAACACAACGATGTTTACACAAGCGTTCTGTACGATGGGGTTATATTGTACACAGAACCAGTGGTTGTTTATATGTACCGTTTTTTTTATTAATTTAAAAATTAATGAACGTTTATTCACCCTGTAAATAAACGAATAAACATATAATTAGATAATGGATTTCAAACAAGATTCATGTATATTTTTATAATTAATTTTAAAACATATTTATTATTATTATTAATTTAATTATTGTCTTGTGTGTTATGTCGTATGTTTGAAAGTTAGTTAATAACACGATATATATTTTAATTTACGATAAATTATCAGGTAAACTTTTTGAATCGAATGTTAAAATATTTACCTGAAAAATACCTAAGAGTAACAATAAATAGACGGGTGTAAATAATTTTTATAGTTCCGAGAATAACTGATTTATATGTAATATAATAAAATGTAAAATATTATTAAATTAATATTTTCTTGTTGAAACCGTTTGAACTTGGAATCATTTAAAATGCATAAAGAATAAAATTAAAAACTTGTTTCTTTACGTTTCTTTTCTCAACTGTTATTTTTCCGTTTTTTATTTTATTCAATTATCATAATTTAATTTGTTGAATTCATTTCTTATAAAACAGAAAACAAATTGAAAATATTCATTTTATATATATATATATATATATATATACATATATATATATATATATAATCATTAATAGTTGATAAATAAGTAACATAGTTGTGATTTTTCGTTATTAATCTTGTTTAAAGTTTCATGAATGCTTGTTTTAAAGCAACGGTTTACTATATACAATCAATGTTTAATCTCAACGTTCGTAATAAAAGCATTTATTAAAGGTATAAATTATTAGAATTCAAAGAATACGTCGACCTTAAAATTTAATGAAGTATCTTTTTAGGAGCTTAATAACTCTGTTTTAAATAACAAAGGATTTCCGAATTTCAATAACCATACTTAATTAATGTTTTCATTATATAATTTATTATGAAAGAGAAACAACTTTAACAAATGAAATTTATTTTGTAAAATTTTCCAATATCTTTAAAGGGAATTAACTTAAAAAATAAATGCATTCTGTATTAAATCAAAAATAATTTGATCAAAAATTAATACATTAATCAAAATTATCTTTAATATTATGTTTAAAAAGGTGGATTTCAGTTTAGTATATACAAACTAAGCAGTGTTTTTGGGTGTATTTGTAAAAGAAGTAATGTGTATATTTTGTAGTTATTTTCTTTCATTTGTAAAAAAGACAAATGTAAAGTTTCTGTTGTCAAACTTTAAGCTTTATATAATTTGCTTTTGTTTCTTGTATAAAAAATATTTTTATTTAACAGTTTTGTATATGATGTGATATATATATATATATATATATATATATATATATTGGATCAGTGCAAAAGTTTTATACGATTCAATAAGTGGTGTTAAGTTGTCGCATGGCGGCGCTCGTGATTGAAATGTATTCTTTGTTTTATATCGATTGAAAGGTGACAGTCACATTTATCATTTGAGTACCAGACGAATTTGTTTCGATTCGATTTGTGTATAACAAAAATTTTTGAAAATGAACAACGAAAAGGTACACTTTCGTCACGTCATTTTGAACGAGTTTCGGAAAGGAGTAACCATTGGCGCGGCAACGAAAAATACTTGAGTTGTTTATTTGGACCATGCATCTTCACTTCCATCTGTGAAGAAATGGTTTGTTAAATTTCGACTTGATGATTTTAACGTTGAAGATCGATCTCGCTTTGGACGATTAAACCCGGTTGTAGTTGACAATAACCCACGAATTTCTACGGAAGAGGAAGCCGAGATACTCAACATTGACTGCATTCCGGAATTTATAGAAGTTGGAGTTCATGTTAAAGCTCGATACATGGGTACCGCACTCGTTGTCTGAAAAACACAAGTTTGATCACATCTCTTCAGCTGTTTCTTTACCTGGACGTCTCAACAGAGAGCCCTTTTTAGATTATTTAGTGATGGCCTTGTGAAATGGATCCTGTAGAACAACGTCTCATGCAGACGAACGTGGAAACAAACGAATGAAGGGCTAGAACCAGTCGCCAAAGTTGGCTTGCATCCGATGAAGGTGTTGCTGTGTGTTTGGTGGGATTGTAAAAGTGTTATTTATTTTGAGCTGCTCCCACGTGGCAAAACGATTACTAAGGAGAAATATTGTCAACAATTAATAAAACTGAATACAGCAATTAAAGAAAAGTGTTCGATTTTGGCCAATCGCAATGGGGTCATCTTCCTCACAACAACGCAAAACCACAGATAATAAAATTGACTGCGAATACTGAAGCAGTTGTAATGAGAAATTATGTTAAAACCATCGTATTCTCCGAATATTGCACCTTCAGATTAGCATTTGTTTCGGTCGTTGCAGAAAAGTTTAGACAGTAAAAATGTTAACACCGTGGAGTCCGTAAAAAAACCACGTCACCGCCATTTTTGCCAAAAATCCATGCAGCTTTTACGAACGAGGAATCCCCAGTAGTTGTCTGAGCGTTGGAAAATGATTTCAGAAAACGATCATGAATATATAATTGATTAATAAAATCGTTTTCTTCGAAAAATAATCGCCCGAGTTTCAAGTTCAAATCGTATACGAACTTTTGCACTGATCCAGTGTATATATATATATATATATATACACACACATATATATATATATATATATATATATATATATATATATGTGTATGTGTGTGTGTATGTGTGTGTGTATGTGTGTGTGTATGTGTGTGTATGTGTGTATTTTGGTTTGGTACGTATTTCTTAGTTAATTTTTTAGTCATTTGAGAAAATTACAAATTAGTAATTTAAAAATGTGTTGGTTGTAATAAAAATTTGGAGACTCCATTTGGAGACTACATTTACTTTCACAAATGAGTTTTTCATTTCTCCCCAATTATAAGAAATTGATTATAAATTATTTTGATTGTTTCTTGTGCGCGTCTTTACGGTGATATTCCATAGAACTCTAAGATAAAAAAAGTAAGACACAGTTCTTTATTTTAACAGTTTGAGGACAGTAACATCACTATTGAAATACATATAAGCAATAACAGAAACGATTCATAATGAATTATTGTATATATGATGGAACAATTATTTTTATGAGATACGAAAGGAATGAAAAATCACTTGTGGGATTACGTTTTATTTTTGAATAATGTAATCTAAAAATGAAATAGAAATAATATTAAGTAATCTTTTTTTTAGAAAGGGTTTCATTTAGAAATATTAATTTTTAAATTATTTTATTTTCGACTTACGTTTCCCTTCGAATATCACAAAAATGTTTTGCTTCTTTTGCTCTTCGTACAATATTCACTTGTACTCGTTTTATTATTACATTAATTACCAATATGTTTCATATACTCTCTCGAATACACTTTATATTTAATAATAATACTTGCCGTGAACAATTTAATTACTACATGTATTTCTGCATACATTTTCTACGTTAAACACATTAATCGATCTACTCGAAACTTGGATAGAAACTTTGAAGTATCATTTTTTATTCAGCTATCGATATTTATGACTTTACGATTCTGCATTATATTTATCACAGCGTCGCGTTTTCCTGTGTATACGGTTCATTTAGGGAGTATCAAATATCACGTTTTCCTATAATATGGTATTAGGATAGTGTTGGTTATGGTGGCGATATTAGCCGCTCTCCAGGGAGAACGCTGATCTCTCGTTTCGACGAACATGTTACACTTAATTAGGCACGATAAAACGTAGTTAATTACCGTCATCGCTGTTGCTGCTGCCGACGAGTAAGAATTGTGCCCGCGACCGTCGCCCTGAAGTCGTTGGCCCGACGCATATCCCACAGAACATAGAAGCATTACACGTAACCGTGCTGTTTAATTAAACGGAAATTTCATTGTGATATAAATGAATATTAAAAAAAACTTATGTATATATATATATATATATATATATATATCTTACAGAAAAAGAAAATTGGAAAGTATATTTGACGGAATAAAAAATTGATCAGATTTTATAACAGCTTTCCACATCAATTATAACAAACTTCTTTTAAAAATAATTTTAAATTGGAGTGAAAAATAAATATAGGTTGGTTAATTTTATGAAAATGAAATAAATATTATATTATCTTTGAACAAACGAGATTATATTTCATTAAAAAAATATTTGAATATGTATTCAATTTTTTTTGATTATTTTTTTGAAGGTTTAAAAAAACAGTTTAAAGTGTACAAGAATTCTTTTTTTAATTGAATATATACAAGCAACATTATTTTGTGCATAATTATATAAATAGTAAATGTTAATAAATTGATATTTTTATTCAAATAAGTATTATTAAGGTAATATGAACATTATTAAGATATTATTATTATTATATTTGTTTACATTTTCGTTTGCAATTTAATTTAATTTTGATTATCAGTCATTTAATTTAACCTGAGTGAAGTGACAATGTATATTAGTCACATTAATTTGAGGTAAAAAGCTAAAAAAATATTTGATGTAATAATTATTGTTGTCAAAATAATTAAAATTTTATTTTCAATACTCAGTTAATATTGAGAGAAAATGGTGGTTTTGTCCTTAGAGATCCAAAACTCATACCAATCAATTTTGTTATATTAAAGTAGTACTTTCTATTGAACAATTTTGATTAAATTTTTTTTTATGTGAGATGAGCGAAGATTTTATTAATGAGAATAAAATTTTATATTATTTGTAGAAATTCATACTTATTTTATTTCTTCAAAAAGTGGCCTCTATTCGAGGACAAGTCGTTTTCAAGGACCATAAAATATTTTTAGTATAAAATTATTTTATTTATTTTATTGACGACCTCTAAATTACCTGTCTTTACAATTTTTCATAAAATTATCTTAACCAGCATTGGTAAATGGCGTTAATAGATTAAACTCTAACTTAAATAGTTGCACATAAGTAGATATTGTACTGTTATTCTTTTTTGTTTAGTTGTATATCAAGATTCGTCTGAAAGGTGTAATACTGACATGAAATCAATTTTATTCATTGAAATAAAATCTTATTAGAAAACTTGAAATGATCTAAATTAAAATAGCCAATAATTGATTCTATTGTAAATTTAATACCTATGATATATTTAGTACCAGAACGTAGACATGATAAAGTGTAGAAAACAGATTTAACTAATTTCAGTGTCATTAAATGTTAAAAAAATATTTTCAATTTTCCAAATATTTGATCAATTAATTCCTTTAATTAATTGTACATTAATAATGCATATTATTTTATAAATCACGAAGATTTAGATATATATATATATATATATATATATATATATATATATATATGTATGTATATATATATGTATGTATGTCTATATATATGTATGTATATATATATGTATATGTATATGTAGTTTTCCTTGTCATTGAAACATTTTTTTATCAGTGTAACATTTTTCATAGTTGGTATATATTTGTCTCTTAGTCCACTGGGATTTATTCAACCGGCTATATATAGTAGTAAAGACAGACCATCTTTTATCATTTATTTTCATCAAATGTCCTGTCCATTTACATTTTGAAAGTTTCCTTTGTTAAATAACGTATATGACCTTCGTAATTGTTTTTTCAGGTTTTTTTCTGGCTAGCACATTTTTTATATCCGAGTGACTGTATAGAAGTTGATAAGTTTTAATTGAATTACTTTTGACTGTGGCTATGCTTTAGAGTCATAACTAGCAAGGTATAAATATTCATGAATACTTGTCATTTTGACAAAAACAAAAATTACTGCTGTTTGATTATGTTATATGTAATTGATTCTTGGTAGAATCAATTACAGATACAGATCTCAGATACTTGATAGAATGTTTGTTCATTGTTGATAAACTGTCATTATCATATCCACACTCACATACACACACACATATATATATATATATATATATATATATATATATATATATATATATATATATATATATATATATATATTAGAATCTTTCGATCACTAAACACATTCTTTTTTTTTGTAGAATATCAAATTTTCTTTGTTCTTCATGTAGGATAGAATTTCTAGTTTACTTATTTTAAAGTTGATAACTTTATCGTTGAATTAGTATTGATTTGCATAGTATGTATACATTTGTGTATATTTTTAGTCT
>CM068322.1:15455809-15530809 GCA_034766995.1 Acanthacorydalis orientalis | reverse complement strand
TATATATAAGTATTTGTGTGCCAAGTGGAGAATATTTTACTGTCTATCAAAAAATACAAATGAGAAAAAACATCATTTGCTAGCTCTGAAATAGAATGTAAATATTTTGGGTTTTGTATTTTAAGTGACACACTTGCAGTAATATAACAAAGTATAATCTGTTGGCAGTTATTTAGATGAACGAGAGTGTTTAATTTTAAAAATAAATAGTGCATACTCTGTTAATGTTATGTTTATATGTAAATCATTGTAAATTATACTTATATTTTATTGGATAGTGTTAGTAAGAGACTCATTAAATTTCAGATCATATTAAAATGTTGAGCGTTTCAATAGATTTATGTAAATGAGGACGTACGACTAAATGGTGATAATCAAATCCTTTATGTTTCGAATAGTCACTGATTCTACCATCTGCAAATTTGAGTTAATTTACTCGACGTTAGTAACTCCGCCCAGCAATTTAAATGTCTAATCAATCTGAAGAACATAACGAATGTAGGTGTACGGCGGTACGGTCGAAACTATTTCTTCATAAAAATTCAAACGGGCGCACCGAGGGCCGCTCAGGTTTTTTAATCATAGGACGTCCGCTGTTGGATGCACGTGAAATCAGCCTATTTGTACGCATCCGTGCGCAGAGGCATATAACAGCAGCGGGAGCATGTTCATTTACAAACTATTGCGCCTAGTAGTAATTCAGGCGTAACTGTCTTCGCAATCTCGGCGCACCGCCTTCGCACGTCTACATCGATGGCGACGTGAGCCAGGCGAATCCAGAGAATATTACACACTAGGCGGTGGCGCCGCGCAATCGGGGCAACGCTTGTTGACGCCAACAACAACAAACACCTCGAGCATATTGGATTAAGCTCAACTGATTAAAACTGTCGAAATGAGTTGTGTCATTGTATTCGCGCGCGACAATTTCACCATAATGAAATTTTAATTGCGACGTTCTCTTCCACCAGTCACGATTTTAATAAAGCGCGGCTCCATTCATAATGACGGCAATTTGTCTACGATAGTTATCGCGGTTTTATATTGCGACCGGCTGTCGTATACCAGTTTGATTGCAACAATATTGTTATTTCGCACGTACGTAAATGCACATTATTTTTCGGGTGACTTGAAAATGTATCAACATGGTAATAAAAGCTTCAGCTCGTAACAGAACATTTGTTATGTGTTACATTATTTTAATTTATCGAATGGACCGAAACCAACGAGGAAATATTTTCTGCTGAAAGTTAGTCATGTTTTTTTGTTATGCAGATAATTGTAACATATAAAGGCAATAAAAAACATTTACGATGTTATACTTTTTAAACACAGTTTAATTTAAATAGACGACAGTTATTAATTTTCAATTGTGTTGAAAACAATTGGATTTGTACAATATTTTTACCATAAATGTACACCGGGAAGCAGGTACGAAAATATTTAAACAAAAAAACATAAAGAATACTGTATTATTTTTATCTGATATGAAAGGATTTTACAATCTGACAAATTCGGTACTTATTTCATTATATTAACAAACTTATTAATCTTTATTTCTATTGTTTTTGTATGTTATCAATATAATTGTTAATAAAGTAGCGCATTTGTTCTTGTACTTATAATAGGTATACTTTGATATATTATGTATGCATTTTATTTTATAATCCGAATAACTTTAATTTAAAAGAAAACGTTGTTTTGTGTTAAGAAAACGTTTAATATTTTTCAACTCAAAACTTGATTCCTTTAAAAATATTTCGTAAAATGACCTCCACATTAATTATATCGGGTTAATGAATCAAATGGATAAAAGTATATTTAATTTACATCCAAATAAAATGTATAATTAAAATGTATGTTTGGTTCAAAAGCATACTAGTTTTCTTTAAATGGTTCTATGTTTTTAATCTATATTTCACTTTTCTTATTATAAAAAAGTATACAATTTGTTAATATTGACGGGAAAATAGAAACATAGAAAGAAATACATGTTTATTGGTTTTTACAACATAATGTATTTAAACATAAAAATATCTAAGAACGAAAATTAATGAATTAAAATTAAAACCTATGAGCTGTCAAAGCAAACATTTCTCGTCACCATAGATACTTATCACTTTGTCCTGCAGATAAAGTGACGAAAAATTTGGGTTTTTATTATTATAAATAATAATTGATTTATAATGAGCAACAAATTAAAAAATATACATTCTAAAAATATTTTTTTGATATTTAGTCGTGACAATCAGTCATTATATGACTTATAATTCTTTTTGTTGTGTATTTCATTCCACTTTCTCTGCCGGAAGTAAATAAAGATAATTAGAAATAAGAATATGGACACACACACACACACATACATATATATATATATATATATATATATATATATATATATGTAAGTTATGACCCTTGAAAAAGTATGTTTATGTCCTCACGTTTTGCATATGACTGCATTATGATAGCAGAATGTGTAAATAAAATAAAAAACTAACAATTTCGACATATTTTGATACAAAAAAATTTCTTATGTATGGGGAATGATTTGTTTGTAAATTCAATGCAATTTTAATAAGAATACCAACCCAAATGTAACACAGTTTATTTTAAGTGCAATTTAAAGCAGTTTAACATTGAATGTTCGTTAAAAAAATATATAGTTACGAAATCGTTCTCGGACATTGTTTTAACGTGTAGGAGTTATATTGTTTATCGGAAAACAATTCTTTTTATTCAAGTCGAATGAGAAAATACGTATTTGTTTGTTTTCACTATTCTATTTATAAATGTTACATCGTAGTACTGTGTGTCTTCCAGTTTTCCTAGTAAACACTCAGTTATCTTTAATTATAACAGTTTATTGAGTTTCAATAAGATCTTAAAACTCTCCCGAACATTATTATCTGGTAACATGAATTGATTGCGTAGAAGCATTAAATTCCTGTAGTGGAACTGAGCTTGCCGTGGGCGGATGTGTTAATGACACCCTAGCGTGAGATACAATTATATGGTACAAATACAACTAGTTCACAGTCAAGGAAGGCGATTCGCAGATTGCTTTGTCGACGCGAGCACCAGGACGTCTGCATTGTCAGCGCGAGTGATTGATAAAACGGAAATTAGTTCGTTTTATGCTATTCTCAAATTTTTTCCTGCTTCAAAGATACAGTCGCTCAAGTCGCTGTAGTGTCGTTGGAATTGTATTGTACCATGTTTTAAACATCACTTGCCATATAATTCTCATATTCGAGTCGAATTTGAGAACAACTACCTTTTCATTTCTATTTCCGGATATTTTATTCCCATTTCCTGTAACGTAACGAACATTTTAACCGGATGTTTAACTTTGACCTTCAACATCATTTCGTATACCCTTTACTCGTATATATATATATATATATATATATATATATATATATATATATATAATTTTCTCCATTCACGTGTAAATATATTACATGTATGTTATAATAACCTTATTATAAGAGAATTCAATATGAATTCGCATTCTTAAAATATTCTCTTAGTATAAAATAATCGGTATATATATATATATATATGCATGCGTATTTGTACATAATATAAATTGTTTTTTTGGTATTTGAAAGAGAGACAATTATGTTTGACTTCGAGCATTATTTAATCAGTGCCAAGACACGTGCCTTTTTTCTTAACCACTTGTAAATGTTAATCATTAACAGTATATTGTCTTAAAATAAATAGTTGAATAGTATGGTATTTGCGTATAATTAATTTCAAGCGTTTATTTATGGCATATTGTATCTGATTAAAAAATACAATATTGATAGGAATGTTGCTTCTCTTAAAGAAAACACATGTTTTGTGAAAATAAAATTGGAGAATTGAAAATAAATCTATGTCAAAGATTTATGTTCATTTAATATAAACGTATTATAATGAAGAACGTTTTTAATTTCAGTTTGAATTTTTTTTTAATTTCGTTATTTGATGTATATAACTTTTGGAATTAATTTGCAGAAAATTGAAAATGTTTACCAATTTTGTTTTTTTAAAAAATATTATAATAATTAATCATTTTTATAGTAAAAAGCATTCCCAACTTTATATTTTTAAGTATTTAAAAGTACATTTTATTCGAGTAAATAAATTATATATTTTTAAACCTGAAGTGCAAAAAATGCTTCTGATTGCAACAATATTAACTAAAATATTTCATTGTTGATACACTGATGAATTAATACTTTAACTAAAAATGTGACATATATTAGTAAAAATTAAATTGTTGTATAATAAGAAGAAATGAATGGAAATTATGTTTTCAGATTTCTTCAAAATAAATTTTACGATATAAAAACAGGAAATTCTCTCTAGTTTTGAAAATTAAATTATTTTAAAATATTTTTAAATTACATAAACTATTATTTATATGAAAGTAAAACATAGCTGATAAATATTTAATTCTGAACATAAATGTAAAGAATTAATATATATTAGGTAATATATTTGTTCGTATCTGGATTATTAAAAAAATAGTGTCATTTTTAATGTGAAACAGTATTTTTTTATATAGAACTATATATATATATATATATACATAGACAAGGGAAATAAAATTAATGATTTTATTTGTAATCTCGAAATAGAATTTACTTTTTAAAAATGCTAATTTTGATAATAACATTTTTGGATTAAAAAACATGAAGCTATGACAAAAAACATGACAAATTTGTTTTTCATATAATTAATATAAAGTGTAATATAAAACTTACATATTTTTCAAAACGATTAGTAAAAAAATATTATATTTTTAAATTTCTTTATAATTTTAATTTTGAATTAAATTATATTTAATACAAAGTTCAAGTATTTATCCAAATTAAGCGTTATTTTTTTGCGATTGTTGAAATCGAAAATATATTTATAATGTAACATTATACATCAATCTAATATCACACAATATATATATATATATATATATATATATATATATATATATATATATATATATATATATATATATTTGCTAATAAAATAGAATTTTTTTGATACGAAATGGCAGTGTAAATGAAAAAAAATTTTTTCTTTGTAAATAATGTGTTAATTACACTGTTGTTTAATAATTTTAAAATTATAAAAAAGTTATATAAATAACGATTGTAATTATAAAAGTATGTTTTTATTAAAATTAATATAACGCAATAAAATGTATTATTTTATATTTTTTTTTATAACTGTATAATACTTTAAAAGTTAATTAGCATGCCCACTAAAAACACACTCTAGAAACCAAAACAAACATATTAATAACATGTTCACGATTCTAAATATTTACTTTTTTTTACATTTTTAACAGACATTTTGTAACTGTTATATGATTTTCACTGAAATACAGGTATTATTCATACATTTTTTCACACGCACGTCAACTAATATTTCCCTGATTACATTGAAATTAAAAAACGAATTGAGCATATTTCGATTACTCAATTCACACCGTTTAGTACGCTTGTGATATTTTGAACAAACACTTTTTGAATAAGCTGTCATGCACATCAATTAAAATTGCCGAAATGCCATCAATTAACTTGTCAAACAAGTGATCCATTTTCAGTTTTACTTTTTTGATCGACCGTATCTCCTGCACAGAGCAAAACATGCGGTTTTACATTATTGAAGTGCATTAGAATTATATTGATTGGTTCACTGCACTATGTTGTTACATACTAGTGTGTTGTTGATATTTTATAATTTTATTCACAGTATGTTTAATCAACTTATTATGTGTATTTATGTGTCTATTTTTTCCTATGTACATTAGTGCATACAGTCCATCAATTATATATCCAGTATTGGTGCTTTTATCTATGTTTTATACGATGATGTTTATAGAGTTTCGTTTCGTATTTAAAAATGATGTCATCTCGATTTATTTTTTCCCTTTTTTCAGTGTATTATGGAATGACATAATCATACAATGTATTTTGTAATAAATACATTATATACCGTAAAAAATAATTACATCTTAACATGTATATTAGAAAAAGAATGTGGTTTTATACATAATTTAATATTCTTTAAAAATAAATTTTGAAAATATGTGGCTTAACATTAATTATCTGAACATTTTTTAATATATATATATATATATATATATAGAAAAAATGGGAAATGATAAAATGGAAACAAGAGAATTATATAATAATAAAAAAATAATATTTTTTATATAAATTTGTTAAGGCGCCTAAAATGATTATAGATTTCTGTATGGAAAATATTAAATTTAAAGGCAATAAAGAATTGTTTTTATTTAGAAAGAAAAGGAGAATGAATTTATTTGTATACAAAAATATCTCTTAATAATGAAACTTTATTCTTATTATATATATTTATATATATATATATATATATATATATATATATATATATATATATATAATGTATATATATAATTGGTTGCTAAATGTTATCGTTTTATGGCCAATGGACGAAAGCAATAGAAAAGATAATAAAAATTGTAGTATAAACAAGTGTACTTATTTCAGGTTTTTATACCTGGATTATTCAACATGGAAGTTAATTCCATGTTGATGTGAATGTATATCTCATATATATATATATATATATATATATATATATATATATATATATATATATATATATATATATATATATATATTAGGTCTTCAAATGAATTCGGTGCCTTTTTTATCGAAAGTAAATGTTTACGGAAAAATGGAACACATTTCAAACCTCAGTATCTCCCATTATTTTGTATAACTTTTCTCCATCTGTCGGGTGTTTGACGAATCCCTTGTTGAAAAAAGATGTCTGCTTTGAAGCAATGAATTTGTAATTTTTTCAAGTGAAATGCGAAAAGTATTCAATAGCTAATGTGATGTTTTTCGAACCTCATATTATTCACTACTGTTTTGTGAGGTTGTATCAAATTTTTGGCCTAAGATATATATTGTTTTTAAATATGAAGGTTAATACTTCAAAAGTATTTTTATTTAAAACAGAATTTTTGTTGATTGAAATTAAAGGTATTGAATTAATTTTACAATTAATATATATATATATATATATATATATATATATATATATATAAAAGTTGTTGATTTCAAAGTTAGTTATTAAAGTGTTAATCATTTTTGTGTATTAGATCGTTAGTCAGTATGACACAAGACGGTATCTACTCATATGTATATATGACTTATATTTAATTTTGTATAAAAGAATATCTAGAGTTTTAATGTCGTAAAAAAATTTTGCTAAGTAATTTAGTAAAAAAAAACTGAAAATTAATAACTTAATAATTTTGTTTAATAAAAATAAATTATAGAAGCAAAATTGTGATAATAACATGTTTACTACTTTTATAATTAGCTAATTACGTAACTGATAAATATTTTCTTCCAAATTTATTTAAAAAAAATAGTATTACTGGTTTCTGATTATTTTCAGTAATGAATTTGAGAAAATCTGAATATTTTAACTTTGGAATAACCTTACTACATCATAAATTTTGTGACTTCGTATAATTTTTGTAATTATCTCTGATTTTTTTATCTTCAAATAATTTAAATTTAATCATTTAATGGCTGCTCTTTATTGATAACCGAAAATTATTCTACACTAAAATGGTCTGGGAATAAAAGGAGGTTCAATTCATGTAATAAAAGGATAATTGATAAAAAAGATACGAGTTTTTGAAGTGCTGAAATAAAGTCTGTTCTTCGATGATTAATAATTTACATTTGATTTGATTACTTATTGTTACTTAAAAGCATAATTATCAGTTTTTATTGAATTACAATTCGTATTTATTATTGTATTGTGACAATACAACTATAAAACTGCATACAGTTCTCTTGTTTATATTATTTATTGAATTATCTTTAATTGCTTTATATTTTTTATTTTCTCTTGTAAGTTTTGAAGTAGTTCGATAAAATTATTGTATCTAAAAATTAAATAAAATAAAAAATATATTAAATGCATACGCGATCAGAAATAAAAATATACAAGCATCACCTCAAATATTTGTCGTATGTTCTTAGTAGTATAAAGTGAAAGTTCGTCTCCATCATCTTTGTGTCACACTTTCTGGAATCTTCTGCATTGATCGAATATTTTATTATTTACTTAACCACAAAGATTAAATCATCAAATACATAAAAAGAGTCTTAAGTAGGTAGGTGTAAAGCATATGTTATGGTCAACTGCGAGTTTTAAATAGGTAGAATAGTATAGTAAATTAAAATAAAATTTACGAATTAAGATTGAAGTATATTGTTATATTTTTATTTTCAATTATACAACGCAATAAAAAATATGAGAGTTTGTACTTACTCAAGAAATAAATATAAAAATAATCAATCATAAAACAACTATCGTGCTTTTTAAAATGTTGTCAGACATTTCAATTTATTACACTGATCCTCGATTCTGATATGAAATTTCAAATACATGACTCAGAAAGTAGTTACAAATGTCTCACGTAAATTTCTAGACAGACTTCTTTTCTGCTCAATGTTTTATAACGTCTGTTTCTTTTAAATAAAGTCTCCAGAAAAAGTAATTTCTTAGGATCGGCTTTAAAAATAAATATTTTTTTGTGAACATCATATATTTATCTCTCTCTCTCTCTCTCTCTATATATATATATACTGTTAAGTCTCTTTTTATGCGGTAGATACGTTTCGCAGAAAACCACATATAGAAAAATCGCACAAAAAAGACATAACTTACTATGAAAAATTGGGAATACGTTTCATAATTTTCTAAAACCGCATAAAACCAAAGAAATGAGTTAAAATACATCCAAAATCGCATAAAAAAATGTTTATGAAAATTCAGAAAAATAAGAATGCCTAAAAAATTCCTTCGAAAATCTGAAAGAAATTCATATAAAACTTAATATGAATTTGTTTTAAAATTTTATTCATTTAATTTTACTGAAAAGTAACAACTCTTTTTACATTTTTTCATCAAAATTATCGTCACTATCTGACAATGTTCGGCACCATTTGCGAACAGGTGCAAAATCACTTTCATCACTAGAAGAGATAGTCAGCTCATTAGATCTGAATTGTAAAGACAATGGTTCTTCACAAACAGAATTAGCGTCAGCTTTACCCTCGTTCTGTGTCGATTTCTTCCTCTGTCAATGTAATCAATGATTAAACTTTTCAATAATGATTTTACTAATTTTTTATGTAGTTCTCGATATCCAGACATATAATTCTTCAGCTCACTTTAGAATTTGAAGGCTCATTCAAAATTTGTGTCGTGAACAAGAAAATGATTATCCATTTTATTGAAAAATTGAAGACCTTCTCGAATCATATTTGCAGTGAATGGAGTAGGTGTTTCTTCCTCTTCAGTATCGTTTTTCCTTAGATCTTCGACGATATCTAAAGTTATACCAATAATATCATCGTCACTTAAGGCATTTTCCATAAGCAATTCGTCGACATTATTCTGGCTAAAAGTATCAAAACCTTTTCCACCAATTTCATGTGCTAAAGGAATGATTTCAGCCGAAAATGTCGATGTTTGAATGATTGCACTGTTTGTAACACATCCAGACCAAGCTGCTTTCCATCATACTTTTAAAGTTTGTGATCTTATTTTAGTAATAGCAGATACAACATGATTTAAACAGTCCAAATTAAAAAAATTAAAATTAAAAATCTAAATTTTAAAAATTATAATTATTTCAGTTTAATTTTTTAAACAACGTCCTGATCATATGTGTATATATGAATATACAATGGGAAAACCCGGAATATGCATGAAATATGCACAGTACAACTTCAAAACCACATTAAAAAGACACGCATAAAAAGACTACTATATATATATATATATATATATATATATATATATATATATATATATATATATATATATATATGATACATTTCGGTGTCTATTATTGACGCATATCATTTCATAAAATGGTTTTACCAATCAACTGCATGTCACATTACATTTGCATACGGTCCATTGAACTATTCGAGCTGCATGGCTTTGCCACCGGCGTTAATTAACCAAGTTGTGCATTCAGTTATAAGGTGTTAATATAAATTTGCATGTTTTAAATACGTTAGCGCTGACTGGGTTCATTGTACTCGACGTTTTTCATGTCATGACAACTTTTAAGTTGTATATTTCGGCGAGTATATTACATTACATTATTTAATTGTTCGTTTTTATGATCGGTAATATGAATTAGGTTATATAAGTATGCAAGTGATTTTAAAATCAAATATATTGTTTAATTTTCATAAGATATATATATATATCGATTTAAATTTATAAATCTTTTTACAATTATTTTTTAACACAATGATTTAATCAATAAGTTGTTTAGTCATAAGCAAACTTTTTGTGGTATTGGCATGTGTATATACATACGCCATATATATATATATATATATATATATATATATATATATATATATAATTCCACTGACATTTCAGAACAAAAACTAACAAAAATACAATCTATTCATGCAATATAACCTTCTCACATGCTATTCTGTACTGATAATCGTTATTAATTTTCCAGTTCATTGGTTTTACTTGCATGACCAATTTTTTGTTAATATCATTGTATTCTCAGTATTCATTTGATAAATTTTGACCATCTTTATTCGAATGTTTGAGAATGGCATCTTCCATATGAACTTTGTTCATTAAAATCGACGTGTAAGTTTCTTGTTACGTTACTCGTCTGTCTATCCACTTTTAGTATAATTACTTTCAAATATTTGTTCGTATTCTCATTTATGTATATATATATATATATATATGTATATATATATATATATACAAATCATATAATATTTAGTTGAATGATTTATATAGAAATTTTTTATGCAGTGTATAATTACATGTAATTATTTTTTTCAAAGTAATACATATTTTAAAACATTAATTTTTAAATAAGATATTAAGTAATTGTAAAAAATATGATGAGAATAATAATGTAGTAAAGTATAATATTTTATATTAGTTATGTTAAAAAAATATAGATACATGTACCAATTATGAAATTGTACGAAATATGATGAGAAAAATAATGTAGTAAAGTATAATATTTTGTATTATTTATCTTAAAAAAATATATAAATACATGTAACAATTATGAAATTCGTTTCTATATAAATATGTTTGGACGCTAACGCATTTAAAGCAGCCAGAAATGGATGAAGAGAAATTGAAAATTTTTTTACTATACCATACATATATATATATATATATATATATATATATATATATATATATATATATATATATATTGTGATAATTAACCTAATAATTTATTATAGTTAATTAAATTGTTGGTTATTAAATACAATTCCTCTACGATAGCTTTCGATGTCAATGTTACCATCAGTACTAATCGTCTGCTCTAAATACCCTAATAACGCAATCTCACGCAAACGTTGTCATGTTTTATGTTGACACGAAAATATGTCACGTCTGGATTTCCTGATGAAAATTATCGTATTATCGTCATTGTGAAACATGCTTTCAATCCAATAGAATTAAAAACATCCATAATAAAAATTGAAAAGAATGATCGTTTCTAATTGGAATTTTGTGCTTAATACGGCATTGCAGATAAATATTTCACGTTGTTTTTCTTTTTACCATATATAACGAGTTACTATATACCGCAAGTGTAAATGTTTTGACATTTCGATTTTTATTTTTTTAAGTAAATCACGACACGATATCGTTTGACGAATTATTCCATTGCGGATTCGAATATTGATATCGTTCAATATATATGTATATATATATATATATATATATATATATATATATATGTGTGTGTGTGTGTATGTGTATGTGTATGTGTATACGTATATATGTACTATTTGTGTATGCAATGATTACGAACATTTATATTAACTGTTTTAAAGTAAAAATTAAGTATAATATTCCATTAGAAGGAAAAAATGTTGACGTGAATGCGAATATTTCTCGTGTGACAAAAATCACAGTAAAACATTTTAAAAAGAACCATGAAATTAACGAACCTTAGTCTGATAAAAGCTTGCCCAGCAGCATAAAGACTAAAGTGTGTAACCATTTGTTCATGTGCGTGCATAAATACGTGATCGTGCATTATCATTGTTAAAATAATGCGTTATCTTCATTTTGATTAATATTTTTTATATTTTTTCGGCTCTTTTTTGTTGAGTAATCTGCGTCTGATAAATTTTTATGTCGAAATTATTATCTGGGATGAGAAGATTTTATGTGCGATTTTTGTATCGTTGGAATATCACTGGTGCAATGTGTGTTTAACTGAATTTACTACCAAAGAAACATAATATATATGTATATATATATATATATATATATATATATATATATATAATATTTAAACACTGACAGTTATTCAGTCAGATGTCAAATATATAGCATTTTATTCTGACAGGTGACTTATTGTTCAAATTGGATTTTCAAGATTGAATTGATAAGTTTTAGTGTTTAAAGAAAAATGCTATAAATTTTTAATAATTCTCATTCGTTTTTTCTGGATTATATATATATATATATATATATATATATATATATATATATATATATATATTTGTAAATATAAATTAGCGTAATTTATTTTCACGTATTGCTATTGTATAATTGAAAAATATTTTTGATAAATTCCAGAATAGAATATTTTTATGAAAGTACTAAATCATGTATTGACTGAAAATAATTAGTTCTGACGTAGCTTTGAATGAAACAATCATATTAAGAGTAATATTTATGTAACTTTCTCGCCCTTAAGTATTATTACTTAACAATTTTTTTATGACTGACGCTTATATTAACATTTGAACTTTTCGAATTTTGAATTTTTTCGTTGTACTAAGAGTCATTCACTTTTATAATACTGTTAACAGTAAGAGTGATTTCTTATAAAGACAAAAATATCTATTCCTTTCTATAATATACTGTATGATACAAATATTTATTCTGAATTTCTATTATCTATGTTTCGTTTTTAATATAATTTTTACACCACTAAATTAAAAAAAAAGTAAACCAAAAATTTTTTTATAACATGAATATATTTTTTTATAACGTGAATTTAGCTTTAATGAAAAAATTTTATTAGTAAAATTCTTTGCGTTATCAAAAATGATTTTTTATATTTAAGCTATTTAAAGAGGTTATATATATATATATATATATATATATATATATATAAATATATATATATATATATATATATATATATATATATATATATATGAAGGTGGAATAAAAAGTTTCCTGTCTAAGAAGGAAAATAACAAAATATGTGGTGAAAAATGATTTTATTTTTCGAGATAGCTTTTTTATAAGTTAGCATATTTATTCCAACAATATTCAAGAGCCTTTATTCCGTCCTTATAGGTCAACTCTTCGAAATAGCCGTTTGTGGCAGTAATTAAATGCAAATCTGAGGTATATTTTTTACCAGTTGGAAACGTTTCAGGTTCGGAAACAAACTTAAGTTTGGGTGTTGGTTATATCATCGGTGTTGTGTGGGAGTTGGTTATATCATTGAGTTTTTGCTTTGGTGTGAGCATTTGCGTTACCCATCGCGCAGATAGCTTTCTCATACTCAAAACTTCGTACTTCAATCGACTTTTGTTTGATGTAATTTTGTATATTTTTTGGACCACGTTTTCAGAAGTATCAATTTTTGATCTTCCCAGACGTTGTGCATCCTCAATGTTCACACGGATACATTTAAAGTCCATGACCCATGTTTCAACGGATAAAAACGATGGAGTAGACTCGACTAAAGTAGAATCCAACTCAAGTTTTATTTCGGTTGGGGATAAATCCTTAATATTGAAGTATTTTTACACTGCGCGTACTTCAGTTTTCTCCATTATTTACAAAACGTAAAACTTCTTCACTTTAACAGACTATTAAATGCAAACTACTTAACATAACTTTATGAAACTTAAAAGTCAAACTAATATAGGATGACACCACACAAAACCGTAAAAAATTCATGATAATTTGCGCTATCTATTGACTAGGCTGGAAACTTTTTAATCCACTCTCGTGGTATATATGTATATATATATATATATATATATATATATATATATATATATATATATATATATATATATATATATATATATATATATATATAAAGGAACCTGAAACTAATAAATATTTTAATAACGCTCAAATTATCTTTTCTAATGTTAATTTTACATTCTTAATTGATATTAAATCACACGAGTATATAACTGAAAATTTGGCAGTAAAGTAGTTTTAGATGACTAAAAAGGAGTACGAAATTAATCTTATTGTTTTTCATAATGTCTCGCAGTCGTAACATTTACAGTATTAAAACAAGATTTATCAAAGTATAATCATTATTAAGGAGATAATGAAATAGTTTCCAAGTTTGACAACAGCCTGTAATGCATATGTATATATAGTATAATACGAATACTGTAAATAACTCAAACAGTTGTGATTTGGACAATCCTCACTAACGTTTAAACTCTTACCCATAACTGTGCACAAGCTTGACGTTACAACATAATTTTAAACTATAACTTAGTTCAATTACATTTGTGCAGTGGTGTATTTAAATGTGCAAGTCTGGTTGAAACTTTCTCAGGAGAACTGTCAGAGAAGTTTTTATATTATTTTATATCCATTTTTGAATACTTTTGTAGAAAATATATTCATCTATAAAATGTATAAATATCTATATTTACAAATAATATTTTTAGCTTTAATCTGCTTACATTTTAATGTGTGTGTATGTCTCTCTGTCTATATCTGTCTGTCTGTGTTAAAATATATCGGTATTTGATATTGAAATGAAATATCTTTTTTTGTTTTGTTATGATGAAAAAAATGATAAATGGAGCTGAAATATTTCGTTATCTATTAAATACTATTTAACATTGAACACTCTGTTTTAGTAAGATACTACTTAACATACGTAGTTGTGAAAGTGATTTATGAGTTCTGTACTTGTCATCAAAAAAAAACTTCTTTAGTTGTCAATTTGAATAATAGACGATACTCTGACAATTAAAAAATGTAGAACTAAACTCGTTCCACTTTTAAATAATTATTCATTTTTTTCAGAATTAAAAAAGATATCAATATACACTACATGTCAGTATATCACAACAATATTCGGGATAATAAATTCATAGTTTTCGTACAGCGAATGATGTATTATATTAGTATGTAGTAGAATTTTCCATCCCTAATTATCAGTACTTACTAAAAATGTGTATTAATACAAATAATATTATAAAAGAATGTTCACAGATGAAATGATAATTACGTTTTAATGATAAACTTGCATATTTATATATTCAGTTAATATTTGCCGATGTATATATATATATATATATATATGTATGTATATATATATATATATATATATATATACATGTATACACACACAAGTGTACATGTTAACTCATGTATGTATTTGTATAAAGCTGAGTATGCAACTGTCTTTTAGTAATAAAGTTGTGAAACATTTTCACAACTTTTCATACAATAAGAAATTATTATAACACAAAGAGTATGAATATTCTGATATTTTGATTTAAACTAAAATTATGTAGAATACTCATATATAGTATTTTTGTTTTAAATAGAATTTAGTTAATTTTCATAAACGTTTTAACATTACATCAGAAAAGGGAAAATATATTTTAAATGTTTGAATTAAGTGTAATATTAGTATATTTATTTTTACAAAAATTATTGTAATTATATTTTGATAAAATTGTAAATTAGTTAAAAGTTTTTTGAAATAATTTTGTACAAAAATATTTAACAATTTTAGTTCTTGGGAAAGTGTAATTTTTTTATGAATGCGAATAAAATTGACCAGAAATATTATATATACAAAAGTTAGTATATATCCAAAGTTTATAAACATATATAATATGTAAATACATATTTGAAAAATTGTTTGTATCTTTTATATTTCTATCATTTCTGAAAGTAAAAATGTAGTACATATCACTTGTAGTAAATAAAAAAAGGTTGTAGCTATTGTTATGTTGTTATTGTTGTTATGTAGCTATGGTTGTAGCTATTATTATTATGATTATGAAGTAATAATTGTTCGAGTTTATATCTGTGGTCTCGTTGATCTATTGTGGATTTTTTCCTATTATATTACAATACTTTCATATATTTCACATCTTGAGTTTTCTGGGGATGGTAAAGATTCTGTAAAAAAAAATACAATCTTATGGATTCCGTGAGTCAACAATGTTTGAATACCATTGGTATAAATCTGCCTGAAAATGGCACATATACGAAATCTAATCGCGGAAGAAAAAAAAGTCGATTCATCTAAGCCCAACAAAGACCACCAAGCTCAATAAATTATTATTATGAATATCCAGTTATTTGTATTATTTACTGAGTCTATCAGTTTTACATTTATATTACATTCAAATTAGATCTTCAAATAAGATCAATAAGATCTTTCTTGATTCAATACTAGAAGTATATGAACCAAACAACAAAGAGAGTAACGTTTAAATCTGAAACAGATTTGCAAATTATAATGACAAATGTAAAAAAATATGAATTAGACAATATATCAATTTTGAAAAAATAAATTAAATTTAAACAAACCTCGATACTTTTTTTAATTCGTGCGTAAATACTTGGCAATATCAGCTATTACATAAATACTATGTGTTATTTTAAATTTGTCTGTACTTTCACACATTTTACTTCTCGTAGTAATGATGTCAATAATGTTGTTTTTTTTTACAATTTTCATTGATGTCAATTTTAAACACACCATGCATATATATATATATATATATATATATATATATATATATATATATATATGTACGCGTATATGTATATTAAAGCAAACTTTAAATAAAGATATACATGAATACAATGACGTAGAATGTGTATACACAGACTAAGTGTCGAACCAGTTTATTTTCGATCTAGACCTGTCACTTTTGCTTCATCATTTTTCATTTTTTCCATATTATCGTTAGATTTTGGCGTTTCGCCGAACATTATATGACTCGACATGACAGTTACTTGTAAATTTTTCATTAGTTATAAGTTGTGGTGCATAACACACACACACACACACATATATATATATATATATATATATATATATATATATATATATATACACAAACACACAAAATATTTCATATATTGTTAGAGTATTGTCAGTTACAGTCAAGCATTTAATCTTGTTGCTTTTTAATTTTTCAAAGTGTTACAAAGTTATTTTATCTATTATTCAGTCTCAGATGTCACATGGATTGTTTTTTTTTATTGTAATGCTTTATTTTATTATAACAAAGTTTGTAGTCATTGTTTAATCTATAAAATCACATCTTTGATGCGCTGTTTGCAGCAAAAAGTCTAGTAAAATATTAAACTAACTGACATTTCAATATGAATTGTTATTTAATAAAAATGTAATTCTTTCATCTTTCATGACAAATATTTTCTGTAAAATAACTTTCCTTAAGCGTATTTAAAGGAAATATTAATTTCGTCAAACTTAACTAATAGTATTTGTATATATATATATATATATATATATATATATATATATATATATATATATATATATATGTATTATATATTTTATTCATGAAATTGGTTATAAATTTAAACTAAAATTTTTTTTTCTGAAAATGTATACGCAAGTAAGTTATAACTTTTAGTTGTTGCTTTTTATTGAAATTTGTATTTTAAAAAGCTTAATCTTTTCATCGTATGCATATTTTAATCTCTTTTGTATTTCAGTGCATTCATTTTTTAAAAAAAACTAACTAGAAAGAAGGTCTGACATAAAAATACGTATATTAAGATATATCTGTTTTGTTATGAAATTATTTGAACGACGAAATTAAATGATTAAAAGTCAAAGATGAACAATAAATGAATTGTATTTTAAAATAATAAGTATCCATCAAGAAATATTTTTATATTCTTTTAAAATTTAAATTAGTGATTTCTACACCAGGCCAAAATAGGTAGTAGTTAATTTAAATCAATTTGACATATTTTGAGTTATAATGTTTGATTTATAGCAATATCTGCAAGTTTGTATGATTAATTATAGTAAATATCTTTATACGAATTCCTAATATATATATATATATATATATACAAATAAATTTAATTGCAAATAATGTAATTATATTTTTTTTAAAAAAAACAGATATAACGAAAGGAAAATTTTTCCCTACTATTTTTTTGTAAATAACCTTGGTACATATATATATATATATATATATATATATATATATATATATATAAATAAATTTAATTGCAAATAATGTAATTATATTTTTTTAAAAAAAAGAGATGTAACGAAAAGATACTTTTTCCCTAATAATTTTTTGTCATTATGCTTGCAATTAAAATCGAGCGATAGTGGTATTTTGCTCAACACTTGAATCAGTTATTAATGTTTTGTTGGGACACATACCTTATAACCCATACGATTATTGGCACGGTGACAAATGTCACGTAATTTTCTCGTACGTTGTACGTTAACTCTCGAAGAGTTTCGATACGTAAACATATCGTGGGTAATTTATAGGACCGATGGTGTCCAAGGAGACTGTCGCGTCAGATTCCCTTGTCCTCTCACCGCCTCATGACAAACGTTATGTCGTCATGTCGTTGTGTTATGGTTGGGACATATGTATTAAATATGAAACATGCAGAACGTCTGGTAACATTATTGCATACAGAGGCGTTGCAGATCATCTAGAAGATCGTTGCCAGACATGAGTAGAATAATTGTTAATTCGAGAATTTCGAATCAGAGTAATTGGGTAAAGATGTTTAGTCTTGTTAGTCAGCTATTATTGTTATTATACAAATGTTTGTATTTGTATGAAAATTAGTAAGTTATATAAATAGAAAGTACAAGATTAATGTTGGGTTAGTTTAGAAAAAAATGCGTTTCTATTCTATTTATATCTTAAAAATATTTATCTGCCGAGGATTAGACACCAGTGGCAATATACATCGATAAAATGATTATCAATCTAAAATTAAAACAGAAAAGTATAAAAAAACTAATAGATAAACAGTTACTATCTAACAAAAGTAGCAGTGCTTTACACGTGGCAGATCGAGGTCTTGTGAAAACCAAAGAAAACTATGAATTTTAATAGAAACAAGTATCATGTTGCAGATAAATTTCAATGATTGTTCATTTGAAAAAAGTAATATTTGTTTTTTTCTCATTTTTACTAATCAGTAGAACAAGTACTTCCTAATAGAATTATATTGAAAAATTTCGATCTGATATAATTACATCAAAAGGTGCAATATGTATATATACATACATACATATATATATATATATATATATATATATATATATATATATATATATTGAATTAAACATTTTTCAAAAATGTCTTTTTTCACTTATTGTTATACAAATAGTTATTTTTAACAATTTAAAGATTTTAATCAATGTTTTCAATTTATTTTAGTTATTAACAATTGATTATTAATCATTAGTTATCCCGGGAACATATCATTTGGACGCTAGGGCAGTGGAGCAATATCTTTATCACGATGAGAGTAGGATGTGTTTATATGATGGACTATTACTTTTGGTTAATAGTTACTTTCCTTTTTTATTATTATAATAAAATATTGATCAATAACTTTTATAAATTAATATTAGGTTGGTGCATAATTATCGAACGTTTTGCCCAAGACTTTCGAATCTGTCAAATTTATCACATTTTGTTTAATTTTTTTGTACTTATATATATATATATATATATATATATATATATATATATATATATATATATATATATGCATTACTATTTAGTTAGTAAAAATGCGTGTTGATAATCACCTCCTTATTTGTCATATGCTTTATTACTTCGAAAGAGGATGGTCTGTAGTACAGATATTTCGCGATCTCAAGGGAAAATCGGTGAAAGTCAAGTTGGAAAATGGTTCAATTGTTTCAAATCTGGTGACACAAGCTTAAAAGATAAGGAAGAGAGAGGTCTTCTGTCTAATTTTGATGTACAGGACCTTCATATGGAACTGGAAGAAGACAAAAATTTGCCAATAAAGATATTGGCCAAACAATTCAATGTTGACCATTCAGCTATCGTCAAAAAATGAATGGATGGATTCCTCACTAGCTCTCCGATGACAACAAGATCAGCCGAATACTCCAGTACTCAATTACTGCAGAGAAACGAGCAAAATCCCTTTTTTCAACAAAAACCCGACCGCATGTCGATGGTCGATTCGTGCAATCCATCAAGGACGAAGGACGGGACTTGCTCGAATACCCGCCATAATCTCGTACCTAAGCACCTACAGACTACCACGTTAATCACTCGTTCAAAAATTGGCAGACGGGCAAAGACTATGATGATTTGAATGAACTTGTTGCCGACGTCAAAGCGTGGATCGCGCTGAAGAAACGTGACTTTTTTACCCATGGAATCGATCGTTTGCCAAGCAAATTGGAAGCAGTTATTGAAATAAACGGCGATTATATTCCAGAATGATAGTTTAAATATGTTCAGAGTGTACTTTATTGTTTTATTATTGAATAAATTTAGAATAAAAAAAATGATCATTGATTATGCACCAACCTAATATGTATGAAAATGAGTCATCACTATAAGAAGGGTTGAAATATATCTGAGAAATTTGTAAAACATTTTATTTTTGTTGTTTTTTATTGATAACTTTCGTTTTTTTAAGTTTTACATGATAACGAGTCTCTCAAAAGTTGTAAAGGTGGTTAATGTACCTTTATATTTATATATATATATATATATATATATATATATATATATATATATATATATATATATATATATGGTAAACGTTCTCACTTTGGATATTCGAATAAATACATGTCCTGTATGTTTGATTTTAAATTCAAACGTTCAGTATCAGTAGTATTTCCTTACAAAAGAGTTGTCTAGAATGATAAAATAACATATACCATCTGGACAATGTTCTAAAATAATGCAAATGAAAAATATCATTAAATACAAGAATATAGAAAGGGATATGAAGCCAAAATGATATTTGTGAATTATATGTATTCTTTTTTTGGTTAAATGTTATAAAGTTATTAATAACAAAATATCTATTAATCCATACATTTTTATAACTGTTCGAAATATAACAAATGTTGATACCTCTTCAATTTTGTATATAAAGGGAAATCTTGTATAAAAGGAATTTTGTATAAAATTTGAAAATACTACAAAAGAGTGCACTCATTTGTATTGATAATCCAATTGTAACACACTATTAATTGGATATAATGAAATATCTCTTATAATACTACATTACTCTCTTTCAATGTAGATACGCATTTGCAGATGTTACTGTTTATGGAATTTAATTTAATTCACACATCTGTGACGGCTACATAGGGGTATGTTTGTCTATAACAAAAATTAGTATTCATTAGATGTCAGTTCTCACACCTTTGTCCATATAATATAAACATATAGGACGTGAAACGACAACGCTCGTCACAACCCACACACCAGAATATCAGTCAGTCTGCCAGCCGACCTTCCTGATTCAACTAATGCCGTTCGGTGAGCCAGTCAGCCGTATGGAGCAGACTGGCCCACGCGCTACGTCATTTGGTGCCGTCCCTCTTGCCGGGTACGTTCAACTGTAAAGGCACTGATTTTAATCTGTTTTTCGGATTAATACGCGTAAATATTAATTGTCATGTTTTGCCAGACGATTTACAACTGAATTATCTAGATATTTTTAATAATTCATGTGTAACAAGATTTATTGATCAATATGAGAATTCTAATAATTTGTTTACGTAAACATATTATTTTTACATTTATTCGTACATACATACATACATACAAATATATATATATATATGTGTGTGTGTGTGTGTATAAATTTGTACCAAATAAAAAAAGAACACTTTCACTGTCAATAAACGATACGGATTTTTAATTCTTCATATTTTTCAAAATTTAAAATAAACCCGTATAAAGTAAAAAATATTACATTTGCTTGTCTTGCAAAAAAACAGTCATTTTAAATAAAATGTAATTTAATCGTGGCATATCAAAGAAATTGCTATTCTATGTAAAATAGATACTATTCTGTGTGTGAAAGCACCGAAGTTGAGAAAAAAAATAATGATCGAAATCATGATTGAAAATTGATCTTGAATTTTTTGAAAAAATCAACTTTTAAAATGATTTCTAAAACAGGTTATTGGTGGTAGTAAAAAATAATAAGAGTTATTTATAAATATTTTTACAGTATGTAGAAAAATCTACAAAATTTTTATTTGGTTTGTAATTTTTTAAAATTCTTTGTCTAGTTTAGCTAAAAACAATATTAGATTAATAATATTTATTAATGTATATATATATATATATATATATATATATATATATATATATATATATATATATATATATTGGTTTTTTTAACATTTCTCAACTAGTTTTTTAAAAAAATGATTTCATGTTGAAATATTAATAGCATAAACAACTAATAATAAAACTATTACCAATGTATTTTAAAGATCATATGGAATGCAAAATAGGTTTTATATACATTCTGGCGACAGAAACAAAATTATAACATCGATGTGAAAAGATGATATTTGGCAGAACATCAACTGACGACAAATGGATAAACTTTCTGTTTATTTATGGCTTATGAATTATGAACAGGATTTTTTTTTACAACAATAACCAATTCAAGAACATGTTTTTATATTCTTCTTTTTTCTTTCGTAGTCATATATATATATATATATATATATATATATATATATATATATATATATATATATATATATATATATAGCACGTTTCTGTACCTTGATCTAATTTTTGTCTGTTGAGTATTTTAATTACGAAATGTTAAAATTTTTGTATCGTACACAAAATAAACAAAAGTAAATGTTTTAAATTATTTTTAGAAAACCGAACAGTTTTCTTTTAAAATGTAATATTTTGAAATTATATTTGTTATTTTTTAAATATTCAGTTACCGAAAAAGAGCAGACTTTTAGAAAATTATTTTTTTACTTGTACATCTTTAATAAGCTTTTAATATTTGTATATATATATATATATATATATATATATATATATATAAATGTACATACATACATACATACGTGGTTGGTTTGAAGAGTAACTTAATTCGACATTAAAGACAACAGCTTTAGTTTCAAACTGTACTTTATTTTTCGATATAATCCCTTCGAAGTTCAACGTACTGACCTCAACGTTTCTTCACCTTCGCGATTTCTCTTGGCGTGAGTTTATTCGAAGTCTTCAAAATAGTCGTTTGGGGCCTCTTTGACCTAAAGTCCGTAGAAGCCAAATCAAACAAATACAGTGGACGCAGAAAGATTTCAAACTTCAATTGGGTTAATTTTTGCCAAGTGACAACGATCGAATGACCCGCTGTATTGTCATGGTGAAACAATACTTTTTTTCTTGGTCACTCTGGGACGTTTTTCTATAATTACTGCTTTTATCTTCTTCACAAGGGCTGCGTAGTATTGACCAGTAACTGTTTTTCCCTTCTAAAGATAGTCGATCAAGAGAATTCTTTTCGCATCCTAGAAAACTGACGCCTTCAATTTTCCAGCCGACTAAACCGCATTTGCCTTTTTCAGAGCCATTTTACGGAGTTCAGTTCACTGTTTTGATTCTTGTGTGTAATGGTGAATCCAAGTTTCATCCATGGTCACAAAATGCCACATAAAAGCTTTTGGATTCTTCTTAAGCCAAGTTCCAAGAAATCAGTTGATGTTACGAACTTTCGTACGAACTTGTTTTTACTCTGCAGTGAGCACCCGGGGCATTCATCTCGGCAACCCTCATCCAAACAATTCATTATGCAAAATAAAGTGCATTCGTTCAGTTGAGATGCCTGTGACCTCTGCTATCTCTCTCACTTTCACTCCTGAGCGTGGTGCATCTTCGATGTTCGTTCTGCCACCTTTAAATTCATTCACCCAAAGTCGAACGATTTCGTAGGAAGGACAAGATTCACCTTATGTAGGAAATATCCTCTCATGGATTTCATTCGCTGTTTTCCCTTCTAAAAAAAAGAACTAAATCAAACCTTGAATTCCAATTTTATCAATTTAGCATTTTCACACGAAATGCTTGTTTTGAAACAACTGTCAAACGAAGAATTAATGGCAGAATGACTTGTAACTTCACATGCGTTATTAAGAGGGATGGAACTATATGAAAACATATACAGCTGACCCTTCTCCTCCAGGTAATACACGAACCACGTTAGTCTTCAGATCGCCCCTATATATATATATATATATATATATATATATATATATATATATATATATATATATTAATTATTAATTGTCAAATCTCATAAAAAAATTAGAATATAAGACCACGAAATTACTTCACTTCAAGTTTTGAACAAAATATTTCTCATTAACACTATATGTGTGGCAATATATTTCAAGTTTACTTTTATGTAAAAAGGATAGCTTTTTAGAATTGATAGAAGTATGTATTGGAATGAGTAATAAATTAAAAAAGGAAATCAAAGGATGACAGAGTAACGGATCAGTGCTCAATAATTCTATGATAAAGATGAAAATTACATTTTTATAAAGTAATTTATCTAATGCATGGTATATTTGGATTTTTTATAAGTAAATAAAAAATATAACATATGGAATATAATAAACAGAATTCAGTTTGGAATATAATAAACGGAATCCTTAGAAAGTATAATTCGTTGAAATTATTTTTTGAATTGACTTGTTTTAATTTTATCTGACCTGACCTGATCTGACAAAATTTTACCCAAACATTACTTTGAGAATTATTCTTCCTGTAATTATTTTCTATAGAATTCGAAGATTTTTCTAGTTACAGAGTTAATTAGACTTGATCGTCAACTTGCGTTAACTTCAATGGCGCATTCAGTCAATGATGTTGAAGGGAGGGTAATGGATTTAAAAAATATAAACATTTAGTTTGTTCCGTACCTATTATTTCTGAAAATACAGTAATTATGAGCAAAATGGCTTTTAAATTCTTAAAAAAAGTAACACTTACTTATTGGTTCACTTAACCTGACTATTCTATAATAGACCGAACCAGACTTTTCCAGATCTAATCGAAATTTATTACAGACAAAAGCAAAAAAATATCGAAAAAATGTGTTTTTGAATAATTTTTCTCAAAAAATATGTATTAGGCCGTAGACGAAAAACTTTTAAAATTATATTAGAATTATTAGTAAAACTATTTAGTCACTCCATAGGGAAAACTTTAATTAGCGCTGATTTGGTGATTTAGCAGATCTAATGATTGAAGGTGTTATAAGGATTATAACTTGAAACCTTTCTAATTTTCAAATAAATGCTTGTTAATACATATTTTTATGGATTTTTTTCTCATGTTAAAGTACAAATGTGTTTCATAATTTTTTTTTGTAATTTCAAATACACTTTGTATGATATGAGAGTTTGAAAATAAAGACGGTAATAAATCATTCGTGAAGAAAAAAATTAAAAAAGGATATCTATCTATCTATCTATATATATATATATATATATATATATATATATATATATGTGTGTGTGTGTGTGTAAAAGTTAAACAAAAATACTTATAAAACTGAATTAAATTAAAAGAAAAGTCTGCACGAAAATGGCTACAAAATTCGAAAAGTACTTTAATAAAAAATAAGCTCTGCAATTCGGTGCGAAGAATAATCGGTATAGAACTAACGGTAAATTCATGAAAGCTTAAACATTTTTGAACACAGAAAATGTTCTTTGATTGTTCCTTCGGGATACCTTGAATTTTTTTCATGACGACTGATTTCAACTCATATCTGCAGATTATCTTTTAATATATTATTTTTGAATATATTTTTTGATCTTAGATAGTTTATATTAAATATTTCAAATCTCGATGCAGCAAAATGATTAAAATTTTTGTAATTTATTCATGTTAGATAAGTATTTAATTTTAAATAAAAGAAATTAAAATAAACTCTTAAAACTAATTTATTTTTTAATTGCTACAAACATATTTGTCATTGTTATGTATTGCACACAAATTAAAACTGTGTTTATATTAATTCCATATTTTAATTTTTAGTGTTTCAAAAGTGTATCTTCTAACATTAAGTGTGTACTTCTTCAAGTATAAAATCAATTAAAATGAAAATATATTTTTTTAATTGAAACATCTTTTAGTTCATAGCATATCTTATAACAGATTAAATTAAATATAAAATAATTATATCTATGTTAAATTCCTATACTCCAAAAATATATAACCGTAGTGGACATTCATGATTATTTATTAAAAATGAAATTTTGAAAAAGATTTATATTATATTAGATTTAATAATAAAAAAAAGCGTTCGCAAATATATCAAAGAATTTAAAAGTTGAATTCAATCATTATATGTAATAAAATACTTCGTTGCGAGTGAAATATGTACATAATAACATTCTATAAAAAATACAACAAAACATATATTCAGTAGACTAGCGTGTACAAAAGATTCCGATGTAGACGGGATAAAACAATAAAGTATATTTTATATGTAAAAAAAAAACTAGAAGCGGGTAACTGAAAATGATTCAGTATCGTTTATATTTTATTATAAAAAATTCACTTTGTTTATTTAGTGTGATAAAATGTCTGTACACTATATAACGGGATCAATGCACTTGCAAAGTTGAATGTGTAATTTATGATTTTTGAGGTGAACTTCAATATTATCTTCGTTGTCTACTGTAGATTGGCAACGTATTTGTCACATGATTGGGATACTGTGAAGAAAGATAGTATTAAGTATACTCTACAAACTCTATATTTCCGTCTGTGTCAAAATACAGACGGAAATAGATAATACACAAAGTGGAGCTGAAAGGCTTTGAAGCCAGAACCGTATTCTAATCTATTTTAATATAAAACTAGGACGTAATAATATAGTTGTTTGTTTTATTATATTTATAAAGTAACTCTGATCAAAGCATTTCACCAGTTACTGAATGCAGGAACATGCAAGAAACTGTATATACCTCTCTTTCACGTACATACACTCTGAAAAATACTAGGAAATATGCCAATATTTTGATGACTTTGACGACATGTGTCTAATATCTTTTGAGATGGTCATTCCAAAATGACAATGCAATTTTACACTAGATTGTTTGAAACGACAAATTAATCCTTAACTGAAAGTTATCATATATATATATATATATATATATATATATATATATATATATATATATATATATATATAAATTCGTATACAAATATACAACTTTTTCATTATTTTAAAGTTTAATTTTAAGAAAAGAAGACAACATATTTTTAGTATAAAATAATCATTTAATGATTGAAATGAAATAAATACAAAACTTATATAATAATTCTATTTTTAATTATAAAGAATTAAAAATAGAATTATCAACAGACAAGTTTTTAACTCTCGCGAGATAGACACTCTCTCTTTATAAGAAATATTTTATTTCGCTTTTAATTTTGGTTGTACAAGATAAGAAAAATAAATAAAATCTGATAAGGTGTTTTTTTACACAATGCTTTTCAATTATTTTTGATTGCTGCTTACGATTATGTCAATAAAAATGAGTAGCATTCACTTCCTGATCTAATTAATATGTATTTATTTATAAATTAAATAAATGTATACGTTATTATATGGAATCATATATACAGTCATATATTATATAACCACTAATAAAGTCGAAAGAAAAATACACAGAAATAAAAATTTAAAGTAGATAAAAATTTACAAACGATAATTTACTTTTAGTCTAACTAGTGTACTAGGTTGGTAGAAAAATAATTACTATTTATGACCTTAAAATTCGTATTCATTTTTGAATTGAAGTAGTTTTAAGTGGTCCATAACTGTAAACCTCCTCCTGGATTGGAAGATTCTTGGTCATGGCAACGGGATATGGATCGCGGGCAATGGGATTCTCTCGCACCCCGAGCCGTCCCGCCCGTGTCATTATTTTTACCACCAACAACTGTTTGAACTGTGCTCTTCGCTCTCTTCAATACTTGAGGATCGAGCAACATCATCAGCTCAAGTCAAAGGTCATCGTACCTCGCACTTGGACGTGTAGCGCGCCTTTTCGCGTCGGCACAACCATAACGTCAATAACTGTTGTATGACTAACGCCTAATTTTTGTGCAAGCTCTCGAATTGTTGTGCATGATTCTGTTTCAACTAACGCCTTCAGTGTGTTGTTATGAACTGAAGAAGGACAACTACGTCCTTCTTCATATTCAAGGCTCTCGTCTGCAGTACGAAATTTTGGGAACCACCATTGCACTGTACGTTCCTTAACAGACAGTACTCACATCAAAAGCATCATTTAGTTCACGAACAGTTTCTGCTGCTTTACCACCCAATTTGAACTTAAACAAAAAAATGCTTTTATTTGCTTCTTTCCATCTTTAATTCAATAGCTCAATTTGGAGCATAATTTATAATAAAACCAAAGTCGATGTTACCAAAATATACACACCGAAAAATGTACTTTACAATGATATTAACATGAACAAGATGAAATGACACTTTTATTGAAACAAATTAAGGTTAGAATTCACGAAACAAAAACCGAATTTTTTTCCCCATCACTCTAATAATTTAGTGTGTAAATTTAGTGTGCAAATTAATTTTGGACATCTGGATTATATGTTGTGTAACACAAGTACTCTGAGAGGTTTTATTTGCTTTTTAACCACTTATAATCATTCTATTATTTAAAAAAAAATATAATTATTGGATATCTTGCTTTAGAGGTATTACTTTAATAAATAAAATATAAGAAAATAATTCCACAAAAAATATAACACGGTATATATTTATCTGTTTGTATGTAAATAAAATACAGTATATAATTTTAATTAATTGGTCATTTGTTACTGTGAATAAAAGGGATTTATCAAAATTAACATTTCTTACACTCTTGAGATGATTGATTTGAGGAGTTCAAATAAATGAATAAGAATAGTGGTTTTTTTTAAGCAAGATTATATGATTTATTTCAATATTTCACAGAAGTTGCCCGATTTGTTATTTCTTTTTATTATGAAATAAGTTAAATGGTTCTCTCTCTCGATGTATTCATGTTACTTTTTTGCATATATATATATATATATATATATATATATATATATAATTTTCTCTGTTTTATAGCCGTATTAGAGCATATCCAAGATTTTTCATTTAATTTTACTAGCGAATGTTTCTTGGTTTCATTACACTACGTATTATAATAATAGTATCTTTTATGGCGTAGCACTGAATGTTATTTATAATTTCGTCGTTTGTGAGAGATTGAAATCAAGCGTGGTAACAAAACACTCTGTCCGCAAATATGACATCGTAAACGTGTGTTATTAACTTGTTTCCAAAAGACAATATAGTATGATTCCCGTCCTGGACGTAAATTTTGCGACAACGATGTTGACGGTGTTGGCATAACGTCGCTCGAAATAACACACAAGCGACCGACCTAGCGGCTGCGGCGTCGTCCGGGACAAGGGAGCAACACCGAGCAGAAGAATGCCGGGCCACGCTGTCAGGACGCCCGACGTCTGCTGTACGCCCGTCCCGTTCGCTCCGCAACACGCCACTGCTGTCATCCATCTTTAAGATGCCGACTTACTATCTACCTATATATCTTTAGTATCTATATAAATGGGCGTGACATGAAAGCGTTGTGTAAGACACTGTAGGGAAATACCGCATAACTCGCTTTAAATAACTTATTATGGAATTAATTTTAATAGTTTTCTTATACATATAAATAAATATAAAAAATAGTCTCACTTGGCATGATTTTCACGACGCCGTGTCATTGTCTGCACTGGCGTCAATACGGTGTACCAATTAATTACTGCACGTGACGTTAATACTCGACGTTAAGTGTATATTATTTGATCTTTTTACATCTGTTATGTTGTTAATTGGAGAATATATTTGAAATCAGAACCTTTTTATTGGTACAGCTGTTGTCTCGCATTTACACTTGTATTTTCGGATCACGAATTCTATCAATTGAAGTATTCAATTGAAAAATAAATTTAAAAACGTTTTCGTATTTTTTTTTTATTGTTGATTGCTTCGTTTGTATATTTACTTCAATTTGTATTCCATTCAATCATAAAACTATAGACCACTATTATTTACCTTCGTTTTTTTTTATTTATAGAAGACAATGTATGATTTTGATTGGCATGAAAACAATATATAGAAGAATAAAGTGTTTAAATATGTAAATAATATATTTTTAATCATTTTATATAACTCTGTATGCAGTATATCATACTAACTATTTTAATTAAATATTGAGGTAATTAAATCTTCCTATGTAACTGTTGCTTTCAATTGTTCTATTCGAATGTTTAAGGCTACGTTTAATTTGTATTTTTCACAACTGATTTTGTCTTCGGTCATGTTCAATAGATTTTGAACTCAATTAAAACTCCAAACCAAAATATAACGAAAGTAGAAACCCGTCCTAGATTCGAGCTCACACGTGTGGTCTCAATGATTTCTACAGAAAAGTCATATATATTTAGGTTATTACACATGTGTACGAATTTCAATGAATTGTATTAATTTTTCATCAGTATTCGTTAATAATCTTTTTAAGTAAACAGAATTTTATCCATCGCTTGACTTTGTTTAATTATTATCATTTAAGTTATTATATTTTATGTTGCTCAGACTTATTTATTATTTTTTCGAATACATTGTTTTTTTTTAAACGGAACATATGGCTCAAGATTAAATTTGAATTCTAATATATTAGTCCACAACTAGTGCTAGTCATTTGGATATAAACATATTGTATTAGTGTTCTGATTTGATAATAGGAAATGTTATTTTTATTGATCAAGAATAGCTTTATTTATGAATGATAATTGTTTCTTTATAATATCAGTTTTTGTTGTTTTGGATATACATACATACACATACATACATACATATATATATATATATATATATATATATATATATAAATACATAAATACATAAATATATATATATATATACATACATACATACATACATACATACACATACATACATATGTGTTTGTGTTTGTATGGTGAGAAGGAAAGACAGATATTTCGAACACGTATAGAGAGTGAAAATATAGAAATATTGTTAAAAGGCCGCAAATAGTAAAACTGTTATTTTTCCTGAAGTAGAAAATTATAAGAGTAATATATGTATATATATATATATATATATATATATATATATATATATAAGAAATTATCTGTAAATAAATATATTAGTCTAAAGTTTAAAGTGAGAGTTACTCTTAGAAAACTAATAATATTAATCCAAAAGAAGTATATATCGTCAACTAAAATAGTAAGAATTTTTATAAATTGAAAATTGTGTACTTTATATACCATAATTTTATCAAAATTTTGATAACATTAAATTTCATTTTCTAAATATTCAGTTATAGGATACACATTTTTCGATTGCTATTTATTAACTCAAAACTCTCCTTAGTTTAAAAAAATGTAATAATTGAAACTCAAATGAATCTGATAATTTTATTTTTAAAATGTTCATTCAGAAAAAGAAAATAAATTTTCTATGAATATTTTTTTAGTGTTTTTCATAAAAAAAATATTTTTTAAAATAACTGGCAATAATTTAGTGTCTCTAATTAAATTAATAGTTTACTTCTATGAATTCATTTCTTTTAATTTTTAATTTTAATATTGTGATATACTGAAATAATATATTTAATATTAAATATATTATTTAATATGTAATAAACTAAAAAAGTACAAATACTATTCTTTTGATTGAAAACAGCTTATAAAACCACTTTCATATTTTATTAGATAATATTAAAAATATATGTCATTATTTGCAATTAATGTACCTTGGTTTTTTAAATATTTGTTTGTTTATAAACATCCATACATTAAAATGACAGATTTAGAATAGACTAATCTGAGACATATAAGAATTTTGTGACAGCCATGAATTATAAATATTATTGTTAATATGAGATTTTAAGTAATAAATTATCCACGAGTTTTTTCTCTTTGTAATTTCATTTTGAGAATTTTTTTATTCATTTATCCAATTTTGATTATTATTTTGATTAAAATAAAAATTATTTTCATTTATAAATGTGCATTAGTATTTAAAATACTATTATACTAATTACTACAACATTCTATTAATGAATTTTTTGTATAATAACAATGAGAGAAAGTTATATCTAAAAAAATTAAATAATCCATTCTCTTTGTTAAATTGATTGAATAAAAAAATATTTACTTATTTTAGTTTAATGTTTACGATATCTGTGATGAGCAAATTGACCATCGAGTCAAGAGTAGGTCAAAAGGTTATTGTACTGACTTTCAGTGCTCTTTAAAATAGAAAGTGACTGACTTACACGTTTCAATCTTCCGTGTTTTAATAAAAAAAATCTTTTATTGCTCATTGATTTTTATTATGACATGTCGCAAATAGTAAAAAAGAATTAAAAAAATACATTCATTAAATACGTAATTTATTTGATATATGACAATTTAATTATACATTTATTTTAATATAATTGAATTATTATGAAATCGAATTTGATAATTGAAGAAAATACACACATTTCTTAAATGAACTACATTCTATTGTGTTTTGTTTTTACTTACTAGATGAAAGCTTTTACTCATAACGTTCATAGAATAACTGTGTACAATTTGTGCATAAAGTGCGCTCAGGCGCCCGTTCTATTACAAGCATCGGAAGTAGATTCGCGTTGCAAATAATACACTTTACTACCCTAGTACTGTATGACGTATTTCCGGATTTACGTCCATGCGGCAATATTACCAAGCACTAAAGCAAATTAATTGTTACTATTTTTGTTCAACAAGGTTTCTTGTTTTAATTTTCAAACATTATATATATATATATATATATATATATATATATATATATATATGTATATATATATATATATATATATATATATATATATATAATACAAATACTAAATGTTATTCACAAACAGGTTAAAAATAGTTAGAACAATAATAGTAATAAATGTAAAGTAAATTCAAAAAATATCTCTATATATTACGACAGGATAGTTTTTACAGTTATAGACAGTTTTTATTTTAATCATACTGTTAAGTATGAATCATCTGTTTAAGAATATGATGTTTTTAAGAATTTTACCTTTTTATATTTTTTTTAATGTCGATAAGCACAACTCAGTTATATTGAAACTGTTTCTCCTAACAATTTTTCATCATTTCTTTAATAATGTATTTATTTTTAATATTGCAAATAAACAAATGTTTCGAAGTTTATATAAAACAAATGTAACGAATTTCTTAACTGAAAGACTATCAAGTAACAGAACTTAGTAAGAATGAGATAAATTAATAAATTAGAATACAAATGAATTTCAAACAAAGGTTTAGTTTCTTTTTCCTATATAAAGTTTTAAATAATATTTATTCTATAGATAATGCAATTAAGAGATTATTCACACGCTCATATTTTATCGTTTTTCGAAAATATAAGCTCTATTCACTGATACTTTGTCTTAATATCTAAGAATATTGATTGTTATTTAAGGCACTCATTAAGTTTATTTTATTCGTAGGAATGTGAATTCATTTTTTCTATTTCATTAATCTCATGGACAGTAATTGTTGTAATTTTCGTTTTCGTTTCTTGAAATATCAATTCTTATATAATTTTCAGTGAAACTTTTTGTTAATTTTACATCCAATTTGTACAGTATTTTCAAAATGCAATATTTTTATAAGTTATATCTTTTTCCACTAATTGAATTTAAATAGTAAACCAAAAATTATTATATGAGATAGCGCATTCTGTATACATATTACATATATATATATATATATATATATATATATATATATATATATATATTTCTCGTTAATATATATTTGCTTCATTAATTACTTAAACCCTGTTCTAATTTCTTAAAACTCCTAACTCTCTTTTCAACTCATGTCTAAAGCATTTTCTAAGAGCAGTATTTTATTCGTTATTTACTATATTTTTTTACTCCTTTTCAACTTGTCTTCTTGTCACTGAATAAAGGTGTCAACCTGGTGCTTTATTTTGTAATATGTTTTTCGGTTTCTATTCCAGACTATTCTATGCTGTAAATCGCAATCTAAGTCTAAATCTTAAGTTGAAATCACTTGTTTGTTTTCATATCTACTCTAGATTGTTTCTATTCCTTGTTGTTTGCATATATATATATATATATATATATATATATATATATGTATGTATATATATATATATATATACATATACATACATATATACAGTTTAGTAACTATGTTAATAGTCAGACTGTAGGATGAATTTAATTACAATTTAAATGCTTGTCTAAAAATTTGTTTCTTATGTCTATAATGAAAATAAATAGAAATTTTTACCAGAAAAAACAATCGAAAATCGAGACTGTAGTAAAATGTGTATAGATATTTACTTATTACTTTGGTAAATTTGTATAATTTATAGTATAAATGCTATATAAATTTTATATAGTGTTTTGTATATTGTTTTTATTTTTGTTACAAATTAAGTTATAATTACTGTTATTTTTATTTTTATATTTGTCTACTTTAAAAATTAAATTATTCAATAAAAGTTAGCATAAATTATTAATGTGCAGATGTAAAAAAATACATAATTGATATTGAGAATATTAATTATACAAGATTTTTTAAAATAATTTTTTGTCCATTAAAAATTAGTAAAATTTATATACAGTTTACGTTGTTATAGAAAATTAATTGTTATTAAATACGAGACTTTTTTTTAATATATGATTATTTAAATTGTAGTATATATATATATATATATATATATATATATATATATATATATATAAAATTCATTTATTTGTATGAACATTAAAATATGCGTGTTAAATATTTAACACGAAATTATGAATGCTGTTTGTATGAAATAATCATTTTATTTTACATACATTTTATTTAGATTAATGTACCACATTATGATGTTTCAAAGTTACTTTTTTTGTAATTAGTCTTTCTATTTTTACTTGTATATTTTTACATTTTAATGATGCCATTTGATTATGACAATTTATTATTTGACTGAAATCAGATAAGAAATATATATATATAGAACGATGACAAAAATAAATGAAAGATAACTAGGATATAATGAATATTTTATTTGTTACAAAATTATATGTCTATATATATATATATATATATATATATATATATACATATGTATATATATATATATATATATATATATATATATATATATACGTACGCGAATGCATATTTATGTATAAATACGAATAATAAATTCACCTAATTAGTTATTTTTATTTCTATAAATATTTAATTTTTGTTTTTCTCTTTATTTATAGGGATTTTGAACAAATTTCTAATGATATTGTCTACGGTAGTTTTTTATTTTGTGTTATGTATTTAATGACCGACTTGTTCGCACTGTGCAATTGAAATTTATATTTATCGAAAATAAATATATTTTTACATCTCATCAGTATACTATTCTTTTAATGAAACAAACGTAGATACGACATTTTAAGCGTTCTACAAAAAATACTTCACAGTTACGCCGGACATGAAATTTATATTCTGTTAATCTTTTCTTACTTTCGTCGTAACAAATTCTTTTCTACTCGACCAATACAAATCACTTTTTAAACCCGTTGAAGTTTTAAAATGATTTTTTATTCTCTAAAGACAAGTAAATTTGTCTTCTATGTAAATCTTAATTCTCTTCTTTCTTCATTCTTTTGCTAAATAAATTGTAGATTTTCGTACATTTATTCAGAAATATAGTAAAGTTAAGTATCTCTTAACAGTAATTTGATTCATCGTTTGATCGTAAATTACTTTTCATTCAGTCCTTGTAAATTAAAAAAATAACCGAATTACTATTACTAACCTATTTGTAAATAAAAAGTTAATTGCATGATAGATAGGTAGATAGATGTGTGTACTTGCGTGTATGTTTTCTGAAAAATTCTTGTGGTAAATGTAAATTCATGTTAATAATTTACTCCTTCTTGATGTATGAGTTGTTTGAAATATAAGTTTTAATTTAATTTTCATTCGCAATTAATATTTTATCATTATTGAAATATTATACATAATATCTATCTACTCATCTGTGTATATATATATATATATATATATATATATATATATATATATATATATATATATATATGAGCAAGTTTCTTAATATAAATCATGATTTAATTTAAGAAAATATTTTACATCGATTTATATTTCCCTAAAATGTCACTTATACATAATTTCTTCTAATTAACAATATTTTATTAACTTACTTTCTGTTATAAATGTTAAAAAATCAATTTAACTATTAATAAAAATGATGTTTAGATGATAATTAATTCCAGCTTGTAACCGGTAACCAGTCTGTAAATAAATCAAAATATTATTCATCAGTGTCAGGTTCTGTTGACAGACTGTCACGCAAAGAGACAATATCGGTCTGCTGTGGAGAATCAGTTTAACATTGCTTTAATATAACTTTTGTGTCACTTAGATATAACACTGATGAATGGTCTCTTGTTCTAAAATTTATTTATTTATTTAAATATAAATAAATGTATATATATATATATATATATATATATATATATATATATATATATATATATATATGCTGACGTTTATTATTTCAATAAAACTGAATTATTGAAACATTTATATTGTTGCTAATATTGTATTACATTCAGTTACAACAAAAAACTGTTGATATTCCATCTTGTCTATATATATATATATATATATATATATATATATATATATATATATATATATATATGTATGTATGTACACATATAGTCAATATTGTTATGTAATGTTTAATATATTCATAAACGTAATAATTCAAATTGAACAGCCAATTATATCCTAATTACCGGAACAATTGTTTGTGAGTTTTTTCCGCATAGAATGGTTAATAGAATGACATGTCAATTTTCTTGCAATCAGAGTAAATTTTTCATGTGGACAGGGTTTCGAAAACACGAAATATATTTTACATTATTATACAAACTCAGTCAAACGTAATTGTTTTAATATACATGATCGTTTTTTTAATATATGGTTTTTATTGAATGAAAATAAAACGTGCACTATGTCGTTAAATATTTCGATATTCTTTGATCTAATTCATTAGTAAAATGATATTTATAATAAACGAACGTATATGAAAATGAAACTAATTATAACTGCATTATTGAACAACTTAATTAGGCACGCTGATTGATCATACAGAATTTTTGCTTTAATCAGTAATGTTTGTTTTCAATTTGTGTATGCAGCGACAAAATTAATCGAAAAAGAAAATACTGTACTGACGTTTCACAAACATAAGCACTAGTTTTATAAATAACCTAAATGTTTGTTTTTAATTATAAAATGAGAAATTATTTATATGATTAATGATAAATTGTACTGAAAGATAGTGTTGCTTTGAATAAATTATTAATTTTTATTATTTTTCGAATTACTCAAATTATTTTTACACATTTTAAAAATAGTTCACGAAAATCGTGTTCTTAATGGCTATTACTAATTTTTGTATGTATAAAGTTAAAAAAATATCTATAAATTTTATAAATCTTCTTTATTTCTTATTTTTAACTCTTCGATTTTTTAAACCTCACTTAGAAATATTAAACATTAGTAAATTAGAAATAATAGAAAGATTGAATGTGTGTTACTAATATCTAATCAGTTTTATTTTTTCGACGATTTTTACACTTGTTTCATGTATATATATACAGATTAATTTCATAAACAAATGTTAAAAGATTGTCCGAATGATTTTGTTGTAATGAAATTTCGTGACTATAAATATCTGTTTATTTACACCCAACTATAAATGTTGAAGTAAAAAACTTACAAATTTACCAAAAATGTTAAAATACAGCTTGAATATATGCCCACATTTTTAAACACCTTTCGTATAAAAACGCCGTTTTAGGATATTTATTGGTGTTTTAATAATTAAAAACCACTCAATGTTATCTAATATAAATTTATAGTAAGTATTAAAAAAATATTTTCATAAATCACAGTTAATGAAACAAGTTTTGTTGAATGCATCAGTTATTATTGTTATTATACTTCTTTGAAATAGTAAATAATACATTTTGTGTGTTTACCAAATGGATGAAAATGTCGAGAAACTTGTCCATGTGTAGCGCATTTCTATGGTAAAAGTTTATTATTCAAAATAATAATAGTCTACACAATTGTAACGATGTGAATGATTATCAATTTAATATAAATATTAGTTATATAACGATAAGTTTAATGATATTTCTGTTCTTCTGTTGTCTGTTTATTTAATGGAACGGAACTAGTGAATATATTAAATAGTTACCAAGTTCTCGACGAATTTGTTTGTCGAACAAATTCAATTTTAGGAAAATGTTTCCATCTATTATGTTGTGTTCATTGAACGAAATGAATTAGTCATTAAGATGGAGTGTACTGAAGACGTTGTTTTAGTATGCAGTGCGGCATTTGAAGTTATTAGAAAAGAAACGAAACAGAAAACAACGGACGGGGCAAACTTTTTTTTGAACAAAGACGGGTTTTACAGGTCACGCTATTATAATGAGTACTAGAACACAAATGATGAAAGAGTGAATTTATGATTATGTAGAGCTAAAAACCGCATCGACGGTAAAAGTTATTAGAGTAAAAGACGGAATATTAAATTTACGTTTAGCAGAACTCATAAAAATTTCGACATATATTTTATGCTTTTTATATTATTTTGTACTCTATACCGAAGTTCTAATTATAGACTGCCTTTATGCCCTCATTTATACACATACCATCATACTTCATTCACCATGCATTTTCACTCGTACATATAAAGCATACATACATATTATATATATATATATATATATATATATATTTATTTATATGTATATATATATATATATATATATATATATATATATATACATACATACATTTAAATATATAAGCATACATATATGTTTTTTATATAGAGCTAATTATAGTTGTGTCAATCTACAACCCATCTTAATTGTAATTATTCTTATAAAATTGAAAATATTACAATAAATTTGATTTTTTGTTTGGCATTTTGTTTTACACAATGATTTTTTACATTTTATTAAATATAATAAAAAAACTGAAAATTAATCTTCTGGCACTAATTGTTGCTCATCATTATTTAGACGGAGACACTTTTTGTTTTCAGCGCTCCAAAATACAGAAAAATGTTGATAGATTTCTCTTGTGTTTTATTTGAGGCTTGTAAGATGATGGCATCGCTATAGAAATTCGTATAAACAACAATCAAAATGATCAATAATAACTTATCAAAAATTTTTGACCAGACAAAAAATTGTGGGTTGCGGAGTGAAAAAGAGAATTAATAAGTAAAACTTAAATAGATGTTCTGATAAACAAACTTTTTCTTATCTTTATCAAAACAACAGAAAATTAACTCTATTATTATTATATTACTGATTTAATAAATAATTCATATAATGTTTTCATAAACAGTGGAATTAGACTTATATGATTCTATTTTTGTCCGATGCTTACCATTGCTATTTTTTTAAGTTGTATACAGGTTAAGTTTTTATACTTTTAAATTAAAATTTTTAGAGAAATCAATATATAAACGAAGCATAACCTTAAAACTAGAAAACCTATCGAAGCACAAATATTATACATTAATAATAAAAATAGAAGATTTTCAATTTAAACTATTAAAATTCGTCGCATATTACTGATAAATATCAGTTACTGAATCTTATGAATTATATATTTATTATAATGGTATATAAATATGCAAATACATAAAACTAATTTTTCAAAATAAAATACTTGAATCACAATTTTGATGACCTTCTATCAAAAAATATTCAAATTGAAATTTTTCGATGACACAAATGATTTTTTCACTTTTCTATAATCACAAAATTCATTCTAATCAAAAATATTCAATAATTGATTGAACTATTATCACAAAATGAATTTCCGGTCAATATAAATAAATAGGTAGTGTGAAATTAGAAAACGAGTTAGTGGGCATTTTTAATCACAAAAAAAATGTGGGCGTGGTGTAGTAAAAATTTGTATGTGAAAATAAATTTATCCACAGTGACAATATTGTTATTGTTTAATTTAAACCAATTTATTTCTTGTATGAATATTTTTGTCATTGTTTAATTATTTTCACTGGAAATAAAAAAGTATGATAAACTTTGTTATTATTTTTTCAATATTTGGAATATATAAGGTGTTTATTATATTTTTTTATTTGTTATTTGTATATATTATTTTACTTTTTTTCAGAATACTTTTTATATATTTATTAATTTATTTTTTGTTTTAGGTGAGTCTGTCATTCAGATTTTCTTTATGGCGTGGTAAGTGATTAAAAGTTTATTAGTATTTTTTTAAAAATTTGTGTAAGTAATTACTGGATGTTAAATTTTTGGAGAATATATAGTGTCGAATTCATTGTGATATAAAATTAAAATATAGAAAAGAGAAAAGTGGAACACAGGTTCTAAGATGGTTTTTCGTTTTCTCTATAATTTATTATTATATTTTTGTTTACATAAAAATCAAAGACAAAAATTCTATTATTCTATTATTGTATAATTTATTATGTCGAAAATATTTTTAAGAATAAATGTTTAACCTTTTCTGATGTAATACGACATTAAAATAATATTATTATTAGTTAATTTGTATGTTAATGCTCACTTTGCTTATAAGTCACTTGGTTCGGAAATATGTGTCCGGTTTTTTGTCAACACTTTCACTTTGTTCAAGTGTGTATTTAAAAAAATCAGTTCATCTTAATCTTTTTTGTATAATAATCTTGTATATATTTTTTATTGAATTCACGTATTTGGTAAATTTGTAGATTCTAACTAACCGTAGCCTTTACAATTGCATGTTGCATCGGAAGGTAATATTGACAAAATCATTTTATAGGTAATTATAAGATAAAAATATATATACAAAAACTATTTTTAGTATTATAAAAAAATTATTAAAAAGAAGACAAGTATGTGAATTTTAAGAAATTCTTGAAAAATAATAGTTTTGTGTTTTTTGAATGAATATTCTTCAAATTGGTAATAGTAGTTATATTTTTTATAATTTAAATTCTATTCTATTATTATATTCTGTTCAAATTAATCTGTTTATACAAATATATTGATTTAAGGGCATGTCATATTTTCAATAAAACGGAAACAGTGTCAAGTGCTATATATATATATATATATATATATATATATATATATATATATATATATATATATATATAGTTTTGTAACTAATAAAATTAATATTAAACAGTAAAAATTATAGAGGTTATAAGAAAATTGAGGTTATAGTATATCTAAGAAACTAGATTATTAAACAAGTGATAAACTCAATTTCACTTTAGGTGTAGTGAAACTAAAACCAGATTAATAATAAAAAGTACTGATATATAAAACATTCATTCAAGATTCCTTATAGCAGATGTACACACACAGAAAAAGATTATTAGATTTTTGTAGACACGGCCGAGATGCACATATCTACATGTACCGTATGTGGAAAATGTATATTAAAACAAAGAAGTGTATGCCTGAATGTCCTTGAATTTATGAAGACATAAAATAAAGTTCTGGAGTCTGGCCAGATGATAAAATATAGATATAGCACGGTAGGTCAAGGATGAAATAATCTAATAATAGTGTATGTAGATTCATATGCAGATGTCATATTGGAATCCGGCTAAATTTCAAGAAAAGAAATATGTTTCAATAAAGAGTATGTAATATGAGTAATGTATTATAATGTACATTACCTCATTTTCGCATTATTAGATAATGCGTTTATTATTAGTTTTTTGTGATATTCTCTAAATATATATATATATATATATATATATATATATATATAAACACACACATATGCGATATATTTTTCTTTATATTTTATAAGAATATGCATGAAAAAATTGCAGAAATATGTATCTTAAATTTAAAAGAAATGAGAATAATTTCACTGTTGACACTAATTATAAAAATCTCATAATATACATTCAACTGATTTCTGTATTTTCGATTTATGTAGCAATTACGTTCTCGATTTATATACTTGAATAATCAAATTTTAACGTATGTTTTATAAAACTCAGTAATACTGCAGTGGTTGAAAAAATAAGTAAGTTTTTTCGTCCTTTCCATTCTTTGTATTTTTGTATATATATATATATATATATATATATATATATATATATATATACATATGCATATGTACACTGAAAAGTAGAAATGTTTGGTCTAAGTACAATATAATAAAAGCTGTGGAAAATATAAGAAAATAGTGACAAACTCTTTAAAATTATAATAAAGAATAATGTTTGAAGAAATGTGTAACTTTAAAATGATGTGTTTTAGCTATTTGTTTTTACTAGTATCTGATTTAATTTGTGATACGAATGTCATTAACAATATTACTTGTTACAAGGCATTACATAAGAGTTAATACATTAAATCTCTAAAAAATTAAAGTACATATGTAGATACTCAACTATTGTAAATACATTTTTAAATATTTACAGAAACATCTGGTAATATTAAATTTCCCGTGTAATTTTTTTAAGAATGTTATACAGACAAACTTCAACAAATACTTAGACAAACAATTAAATTGTCTTATCACATGATCGTCCTAGGACTTAATGAATTGAATATTTCACAAGTTTTACAAACATATGAGAAACCCTTAGTTAGTGATGTTATTGATTTAAATTCATATACTTTATTTAAGAAAAAAAGTATTCAGGTACATTATCATATTTTTGCCTGCTTTTTTCCTTGGAGTTTGATTTTTTAATTCGATTTAATTTTTTTAGTCTATATTTCTATTCAAACGTGTCTCGATGCTAATGGGAGAAATCGTATATATATATATATATATATATATATATATATATATATATATATATATATTGGAACATATTAAAATGTATGTTTTGAAAAAAATATGTTCAGTTTTATATATTACCATATAAAATTAAAAAAGACAATCTATTAAAAAAATGATTAAAAAAGACAAGAATTAAACGTTAGTTAAGAGAAATTACATGTAATTTACACTAATTTCATTTTGTTTTTTTTTTTATTATTATTCTAAACACCTATACCCGCATGTACAATGGATAATTTCTAACTTGCTTCTTCCATAAATACTAATATTCTTAAATATCTGCATTAGGAATTTGTAAATCAGTTGATTTCTCTAACACACTTGTAAGCTAGTTACTGGGTATACAAATATTAAACAGATAATTACTTTTTAATAATATTTTTTTTAATATTTAAAATTAACGTTCTCTTAATTACTTCTAAAAGCAAATAAATTATTTCTTAAATTCTTACCAAATTAAATATTGAATTCAGTAAAATAATTTTTTATGGTATTTATGTCAATATGTAAGTGTATATTCATTTTTTATTAATTCAATGGATAAGAATATCATTGAACTCATTTTGTAGCTAAACTTCGGTATAACAGAATGTAATATTATTTATTCGATTCCCTAATTGACGTAGGCTGGTTTCTGTTTAAACATTCATGAGTTTAAAGTTGCTGAAATGGCAGAAACATGTTAGTCCTATCGGCTATTCAATTAATATTACCCATTCCGAATCAATATCTAACCCTTCGACTCATTTGCATCAAAACGATGACCAATTTGGAATTTTTCTGGGTCACATTTCGATATATTTCTTTTTTAACTGCGTATAATACGTGTCAAAAGTAATTGAATAAAATTGTATTTGAATGAAAATATAATATAACAATGATTGTACATTTTAAAATTCGATTATTTCTTAAATTTCGTAAGAGGGAGTTAATTGTTTATTGTTATAAAGTTTAAAAGTACTTTGTCTTAGAAATAGATAAAATGTCATTATATTATTTTTATTGTGTTGTTTTTGAAATAATTTTATAACTATGCTTACTTTATAGTATAAATTATTTATTTATTTTTTTGTAACTTATGTAGTAGTTGTGTGATTTTTGCATATACATGAAAGTTATGTATAATTTAAATGACAATGTTTATTAAAAATATATGACAGGTAAAAACTTAAAGTAGAATGTCTAAAATGTATTATTAAGTATATACCTTATAATTAATTTGATTTAATATTTGCAGATAATAGTACGCTTGGTAAGGTCTTTATTTTGTAGCAATGTATGTTAAAATCTCATCATAAATATTAAATATACCCAAGAGTTTGCATTAAATATTAGATATTATTGTATAGATAATAGTATAAAAAAATAGTTTATGTTTAACATAACTTATCATTAATATTCTACTGCCTTTTGTTTATCTATATCAGTTACTCATGTATATATATATATATATATATATATATATATATATATATATATATATATATATATATTTATATATATATATATATATATTTATATATATATATATATATATATATATATATATATATATATATATATATATATATGTATTACACAAAATTCAAAATATTTAATTCTTGAAAGCGATTATTTTATGTTTCGAAAAGTTATTTAAACTTTCTTTTTGGGGTCTGTAGAAAATTCTTTTACTTAATGTTAATGGATTCTAATTTGTGACTTGTCGCACGCCGTTTTGATGATATCTCATTTTAATTAGTTACACGTTTTAATGTCTGCAGATGAAAACCGTAAAATTATATATTTAACTATTTAATGAAAATTTTGATATTTCAGCCTGCTGTTAGTTTGTTATTAACCAGTATTTTGAAGTAATAGCTTGTGCCATATGAGCAGATTAAAATAATTGGAAAGTCAAACGTGATTCAGAGACACGTATTTTATTTTACTCATAAGTTGATTTTTAATATCAGTAATCAAACATTCTGAAATAATGAAAAAATGTTGTAAAAATCAAAACAGCTGTACTCCAAGTTAAAATAATCCAAAACTAAAGTCACATTTTTGGCATAACTATTCTTTTTTATTCGCAACTTGTGTCGTACAACAGAATTACCTTTTTTAATAGTTTTTTATTATATTGTCGCACGTATAGAAAATTAAAAATGTTTCTTTTTTGAAGATAAATGTATACAAATGTACAGAAAAGAAATATGTTCTTTATAAGAAAGAAAATCACGTTATAGCGATATTTTCTAGCAGTGCAGTCTGGTGTTGATGTAATATACGCTTGCATTGTTTATTGAACATTACATTTTTCAAAAGCTTCGATGAGATTTTTCAGCAATTGTGATATTTTACACATAAAAATGCAGCTTGGTAATACATTTTCTAACCAGTTTATGAATATTGTTTGGCACTTTCTGTGAATTGTGAGCATAAAAATTATAATTTTGATTATTTTTATTTTTTTCGAAAGTAAAGATTTTAATTCAAAAATATAGCATTAGGTCAACAATTGATTATTTTTTTATCTCACACTTTCAATTTTTTTCTTATTAATACGGTATCAAAAATATATATATATAATACATTAAATACAGTTTTGTTTAAATATGTATTAAATTTTTAAGTTAAGTAAAGCAACAATCGTAAACGTGTGTAGATAAAATTCCTGTGAAATACGTTCAAGTTCAATGCTCAGTACAGCATAACACACGACACATTAAATATTCACCTGCTTTATGGTATTTTAAACGATCTGACAATAAACATTTTCAACAGGTATCAGTCACACTGTCTAATAACATTCATTAAACATATTTCGGTAGATAGTTGACTTACCTACCTTGCCGAAGGCTCTTTTATCGTGGATTAGATGCTACAAAATAAAAAAAAATGTTAACTTTCTACTTCATTATTTCTTATTAATTTGTGTACGTGGTATTCAAGTGGGTCAATCGTTACATCACGACGTGCACATCAGATTGTATCGCAGACATTTAAAGGTTATGGGAGAATTCAACTTTTTACTGATATTGTCTGTGTATATAAATAATAATTATAAGCAGTTACTTGCCGGAATGAACAAATGTTTGTAAAGATAATATAGAATTCAATGTGATTTCGAAACACGTTTTGCTATGAATGATCTTTTAAAAATATTAAGAAATGGGATGGTACGTTGAAGCATGTTATTACTTAGAAATTGTAAAGAACATCAGTGTTGTTTTTTATTTTTTATTGCTTTTGTCTGATTATTTTGAAATGTTGTTCTATATTGAAGGTTATTGAAAATGTATGTATTATATGTATTATTTTTTTTAGTAATGATACTGAAAGTATCAAAACTAAAATGGTTTTTAATTTGTAAGTTATTAAAGGTAATTAATATTTAGATACGGTCGATATATAATTTTTTCATAAAAATAAAATAAATATACTCGTATATCACCTTCAATAAAATAAATATTGGCTCGAACGTAACCACAAAATTATTTTCGGTAATGACACACATTTAAAATAATTTAAATAAATATAAAACAATTTCCGTTTCTTGACAAAAAGTTTCATTGAGATTTTATTGCAATATTTCACTTTGTCGACCTAGATTAAAATAAATTAAAAAAATCTATATCATTGCTAAATTATACAAAATATATTTTAATCTTATAATTATACATTCAACTAATTTGTATATTATCTTTAAACATAAATTTAATAGATTTAAATAACAAGAAAAAGGAAAAGTATTCAAAACGGACAGTTTTTTACGTTCTTTAATTTTTAATTTATAATTATAAAACTAATATTCTTATTTTGAAACTTTTTTTCGTTTTTAGTATTTTGTTGTTTAAGCATTGACATTTTAAATACTTGTATATTTTTTAATATTAATTTATGTAAAAGTTCAGTAAAATCTCGCTTCTTTCTTTCTCCATATATATGTATGTCATAGGCAAAGTTCGACTTTACCTAGTTAAAGTCCGACTTTGTCCAGCTACCAGTCAAAGTACGAAGTAGAACCTCTACCCAGGGCTGTATACCTGCGCTTGGCCGGGTCAAAAAGGGGTTGAGGGCGATGAGGATGATCTAAATTTAATTTTATAAATCAGGATATATATTGACTAGTCAAACTTAGACTGCCTGGTTGTCGGACTTTGCCAACAATATATATACACATATTCATATATATATATATATATATATATATATATATATATATATATATATATATATATATATATATGTGTGTGTGTGGGTGTGTATGTCATGTGTACATACACATACAAACAATAAAACTCGATTATAGCGAATAATGTGCCACGGATTGTATTTTCTCATTATAACTGTACTCAGTAAATCAACTATAAGTAAATTTCATTTAAATTTTTACTTTTTCCCTGTAAATATTAATAGGTTTTTAAGTTATGTGAAAAAGTAATCCTTAATATGAATAATAATAATATACATATGCGTATATATATATATATATATATATATATATATATATATATATGTATGACCTTTCAACTACTATAAATACAAAAAAAACATTTTTGATAACGATAATATATATATATATATATATATATATATATATATATATATATATATATATATATATACATTTAATATATAAAATTTAATTAATAAATTCATACATATCTGGACGCATTTTTATATAGTTGTAGGTAAATCATTTAAATTTGATATATTAACTCTAGGTTATTTTTGTATCGTTCATTCATTACAAACATTTATATTATATTTATAGGATCGAAATGCAATACATTTTTGTCGAGTCCGTGTTTAATTGATTAGTTCTAGTAAAATAAATCTATTATAAAAACTTTTCAAATTTCCAATTAAAATTGTCTTCATTGGTTTTAAAAATAAAGTTAAGTTTGAAGGCCAGAAAGTTTTTAATTTTTTAATTAATATTATTTTAGGAGTTGCGCAGAGTATTTTTTGTGTTTGTTCTAAAAAATGTGGTTTAACAAAAAATCATTAGAGAAAACTAAATTTGTTCGTTATATATCTGTGGAACAAGGTCGTCATAAAAGCGAGTGTGTAGGATTTATTCAAAAAAATCATTGAATGTAATTGTTAGAAATGCAGTTTTTGAAAATATTCTATTTTTTTACAATTCTTTCCTTTTGTATTTAATTAATTCATGTTATTTTAGGTTAGACCTTTCCAAGTATAGTCAGATTTGTGTAAGTCAAAATAGGATAAGATCAAGTGAAATTAAATTCAACCAAGTCAAAAAAAAAGTACAGCAGATTAGATATAATAAGTTCTGGTCATATCAGTACATATCAGTTTCTAAGAATTTTAAAGAAATTTATCTTAAAATTTTAATCTTAATTGTTTTTCAAATTTTTCTTTTCGAACAATTCTTCTATAACCTTTGTATATAAATGTCTGGTAGCGAAAATCAATAGACATTTGCTCATTATAGACGTAAACTCGTTATATTCGTCGCATTTATTAATATAGTATATATATATATATATATATATATATATATATATATATATATATATATATATATATACATACACACACACACACATAGTTACAAATTGCAAAGAAATTGGTATGAACAATTACTATAAAAATTAAAAAAAAGGTTGATAATATTATCTTGAAACATTATCAATTACTTTATAGTTACATTTTTATTTTCTTTATTTTATTTTATGATAACGTATTTAATAGAATTATGAAAATATATTCATGAAACTCTCTTGTTAAATATTTGCTAGTAGCATGGGATAGCCATGATATGGAAAATTTTTATTGTTACTGTAATTGGGCTGAAACGTTTAGTATATTTATCTTGTATCAGTTAAGAAATTGCCTCGAATGTTTAATAATATATGATTATAAAAGTTTCCAAATTAACTTGAATACTAAAAGAAACCTTTCCTGTTAAACTAAAGTTTCAAAAATTTAGATAGAATTTTAGTTTTTTTCTAATTTGATTGAATCGATTCCCAATCATCTCTTAAAAAATTTTTAGTCAATTTTATGGAACGATATAAAAGAAATAAGTCTACAAAAGTATTAGTAATGTTACAATATCAAATAATTTTATTGGTTAGAGATAACTAATGAATACATCAAAATTTTCTGATATTCAATTTAATTAACAAAAATAATTGTCAACTGTACATAATATATAAAAGTAAAAATAAAGATATGGAAAAAGAAATTTAAATGAGTTCATTGATTAAAATTTTAATTTTTTTATTTTATATTTTTGTCTATTATATTTAATTTGAAAAATATATAAGTTTATGGATACACACTATACATACATGTATGTATATATATATATATATAGAAAAAAAATGGAAAAAGAAAGAGACTAAATGAAATAAAAATTCTACAAAGTATAAACAAAATATGAAAATTTTCTTGTTTAATGAGCACGGTTATTTATCATGTTGGAAAATTGCGTATTTTCATAACGAAGAAAATAATTTTGATATAAATCGCTTTTGACCTATGAGGAAAATATTTTTAGTAATATGTACATAAAGATTGTTAAATACATGTAAACACTTTCAGTATATATCAAAAGAAAGACACGTGGCACATTATTTTTGCTTGTTTCAGTAATACGATTTGTGTGTTACGCTTTGTTCTCGTCGAGTAATGAAAATAAATATTTACATAAAAATAAATATGTAATATTGTTTTTTTCATTACTCATTGTTCTGCACTTATCGAGCCTCATACCTCGTATTTGAAGTTCCCGTTTTTATTTATACAATAATCGTTAATATTTATTTAGTGTAAATACATTTACTATAAACATTCGATTATCTAAATTAATTGAATATTAGTAATTTTCCAGATACACTGTTTTAAATTTATTGATTTTTATGCTCGACTTGTCAATTGAAAGTCTGAACCGTTCGCATGTATTATTCAGAAGGAAACAAATAGCAAAAGAAGCTTACTATGTGCACTGAAATTAGGGTTGCCGTATAGTTTCCAGTAGTTATTTCTGGTTTACTTCAGTTACCTGTGTCTCTTAGTTCCGCATTTAGACTCAAGTCAGAGAGGACTTATGGGTTACCGGATAAGTTGATTAAATATTCTTGGTACGAACGTGACACACTTGTTTTCAGTTGAAATGAATTACGTACTCCCTCACAATCATTCATTGTCATAATAAAATAACTACTCTTTTATTGAATATCGTTTAAAGCAGAATAATATTTAAAGTTTACACATAATATTCTAAATCTAAAAGTATTAAACACTACTTTTATAGTACTTAAATAAGATAATTACAAATGAATTAAAATAATAATTTCAGAGCATGAATTGTTGATATGCTTTTTTTGTTTTTTTCATGAAAATTAAATCTAGTTTAAACAAAGAGTAATAAAATATAAAATAATTTATTAAGTATTAACAAGCTTTTCATGTTCATGTATTTTTTTCTGAAAAACTAACGAGTTATTTAGTTTTTTAAAAAATAATGTAGAGATAACAACTTCGTCTTGTGCAATAATAAGGAATATTTTTGTATATATTTGCATATAAAATATGTAAAAACATAATAAGCCATTAAACAAAGAAAATGTAGTCATAGATTTCAAAACATGAAAAATATTTTCTCACAAAATGTACAAGTTGTTAATTAAAGTTTATTAAAGAAATATTGTATACACACACACACACATATATATATATATATATATATATATATATATGTATATATGTATGTATATATATATATATATATATATATATATATATATATATATATATATATATATGTATATACATATATAGATACAGCAGTGAATTTTTCAACTATTATTAGTATTTTACGAGGAGAAAAAAACTTAGTTTCATCACTTTTAATAACGCAACATACACACACACACATACGTATATATACACACACATATATATATATGTATATATATATATATATATATATATATATATATATATATATATATATATATAGTCATATAATATATTTTAAAATACATTAGTACATTCAGAAAAACGAAGCATTGTGTTTGTTAAAGTTTTTAGTTTTTATAGAAACTTTTCACCTGACATTGAAAACCTGAAAGCAAAAAGTGTGCTTGTTAAAAATATATACGTGGAAACATTTATCTAAAAGTTTTACTTTAATATTCGTGTTTTTCGAAAGCTATTATAATATTTGTATTATATTATGTTCCTTTAAATATCCATCCAAGGTATAATGTTCTACTAACTTTTATTTCGGAATAACAGTAAAAACATCTATACATGCATACACACACACACACATATATATATATATATATATATATATATATACTCAAGGTCATTGAAAGTGGTTCATCCTTAATATTATGATTTTATGTGGTTAAAAGAATAAAAATGAATTACTTAGGTTTTTTTTTCTATCGCCCTGTTAAATACGTATGTCCTCTACAGAAATGACTCAGTTGCGTTTGAAATTACAAAATGGAAGGTTTTATTGAAGCTTTTATAAAATAACAATTTCAAAATACGTTCATATTTCTCCGAATAAAAAATAAAAATCATTATTTTAGCGAGTGTTGAACTGACAACAAGTAATATTTCTAAAAGCACTGGATGGTCTCAGACATCAGTGCAAGGATGTGGAAAAAAGAGAGAATTGGAAACAGCAGATTGAAAAAAAGGATCTGATCAAGTTAGAAAGACCACTGAGAGTTCTTTTTATATGGTCTTTTTAACTGGATCGTTTGTTAAATCGTCTATCATTACAAGATCGATTAAAAACAGCAACAGAAGTAAGAGCAGAACTGTCTAATCAATTTTCAGTGAACATAAATGTTGAAACTGTTCGGAGCCGATTGAGGCAGAATGGATTACGTGCACGAAGACCTGTCAAAAAACCATTTCTAACAGCTAAAATGAAAAAGATCGCTTAAAATGGGCAAGAACCCATGAAAGTTGGGGCGTCGTTAGATTTCCGAAAATTCATGTTTTCCGATGAATCCAAAATTAACTTCTTATTCTGACGCTTTTCAGTACGTGTGACGACGAAGTGGAGAAATTTTTTTAGACAATTGTACCCAGAAAACTGCAAGGCACCCTCAAAACTAAATGATTGGAGGATGTTTTTCTTATTATGGTGGTGGCCAATATCTGTTTCTGATGGCTTTATTAATGTAGAAGAGTATAAACAAACTCTAAATAATAGTTTTTTTTTCATTCGATAGATAATCATCTTTCACATTGCGACTCCATAATCTTCCAACATGATTTTACACCGTGCCATAAGTCATATAAGATAATTTTTAGTTTTTTTTTTTATAATTTTGCCCATTGTTAATACGGTTTTGTATGAAAAAGTGCGTGTTCTGTTAATTTTCCATAGGTAACCACTTACAAAAACTTAGAGTTCCGACTTTGCCATGACCAGGAATACTCTAGATTTCAACCTAATAGGAAAATCTGAGGTGTAATAAAATATAGAATAAGTAAAAGAAACATAAGTATAATAAATAAATAAAGATCAGAGTAAGAGAAAGACTGGATCGAAGGATTGACGAAAGATTTCATCAAGGAATCAATGAATTCCATGCTGCAACGGATCAAAGGCGTAATAAAAGGGGAAGGTCGACCAAATATTAATTTTATGTGGGAATTAAATCTTTGTGCATATATTCGTATAATAAAATTAAAAATATCATTTGAATATTGTTCTCATTAAAAAAAGTACGTTGAATCATCTGTCACAAAACTGACTATACAGTTTATTTTATGTTAAAATCTCTTAAACCATATTTTTTGCACCATTTATTGCTACTCATGACTAAATGAACCGACCATATCAAATTTCAAATAGTTAATTGCATTGTGCCCTTAAATTATAATACCTTAAATTATACAACCCTTACAATAAAATTTAAAAACATTTTGAGGTGAACCACTTTCAATAACCATGACTGTATATTTGTATATATATATATATACACGCATAAGGTGTAAAAATTAATTCGGTGCCTTTAAACTGAATCAGTCATAACTCTGTTTTAATTTAAAATATTTTCTCGTCGTTTTAGAATTTTAGAATGCCATTCTTAACATTTAGAAACACTATATATCTTGCCAAGCAGTTGGTATAACCTCACAAAACAGTAGTAAATTCGATGGCGTTCGAAAAGTAGTATATTAGGCATTGCATACTTATCGCTTTCCAGTTCACAAAAATGATGGATGATATTTTGAGGGTTGTAATGTATTCCATTTTTCCGTAAATATGCATTTTCTGTAAAAAAGGGTACCGAATTAATTTGTAAACCTAAAATATAGACATTTAATAAGAAATATAATTACTTATAATTAAAAAGTAATTTATTTTATTTAATCTGACTTTCTGAACATATAAAAAAATAATTGCAGATAGTAACATTTAATTCAAAAGCACGATTTTTATCTATAGGCATCTGTTTATCGATAAAAGATTTTATAAAACACTTTATAAAATTGTTTTTATTGAATGGTTCATTTATAAAATCTTTCGATCATTAATCAATCATGTTTACCGTTTGGTCATAAGCCTGTAATGTTAAATCGTACAAGAATCTTAAATTAAAAATCTACATTGCACGTTATTGATTATTTGTATATAAATATCGAAAATATTTTTTTCAGTCTATAAAATATTAAAAAAAATATTCTTTGTGAGTGGATTAAGTGATAGAAAATAAAGTCATCAAGAATAATATATTAGTTTATACATTTATTAAATTTCTTTTAAATAAAATTGAATAAAAAAAGTATATATATATATATATATATATATATATATATATATATATTGGTGATTAATAATAAAGTTGTTGATGTATTTATCAAATATTTAATACATAAAAAATGTAACTTAAAGTCATAAAGTATATTTTTATAAATCTAATATTTTTCTCATAAATATTATGCACCGCCGTATTAGAAAACAAAGATCTTTCCATAAATTTTCATTAATATCCCATTATTTAATTATAATAATGAATTAAATGATATAAATTCATATTTTCTGATTCTTTGAGTCACGCCTATCTGCACGAACATGAGCTACTCTCGGCCATACTGTTTTTTACTGTTCGTTCTGCTCTTTTAAAAAAAGAATTTCACCGAAAATTAAATAATTTTATGAATGATAAAAAGTAAATACGTAACGTTTATTTTTAACTATATGTCAGCTAGTGTGCGTGCACAGAATTTGTAGTTGCTGAAGAAAATAAACGGGGAGTAATAAGGGTGGAAATAATTTTAATAGTTACAAAACTCACATAGATTTTTCTTAGACCGTTACCAGTGCGTCGCTAATTATGTACGGTCACGATACGCGACCGAATATATGGAATTTATGTCCGTTAATATACATAGAGGTATCTGCATAATGTAAAAATATACATGGAAACGTATATTATTCTTGATTATAGATCTGGTATAAATGTCTGACTGTTGTTATACATTTCTGTAGTAATGAATATGAAGAAAATACATTTATGTAAATATATATATATATATATATATATATATATATATATATATATATATATAATATCTAAATTACCATAAACAGATTATTACAGCATATATATATATATATATATATATATATATATATATATATTTATGTCTTTAATATAAGCATACTAAAATTTATGTAAATTTCAACAACCATCATCAGAGTCAAGCGTTGATCGTTAATCAGTTCTTTACTTGTATAATAGCAGATTGTCTATTGAAATGTGTACTTTTTTATAAATTGATGTTATTAATTCGTTTTGTATTGTTTAATTTTTTTATTATTGTCATTAATTTATTTAGTTTGATGCAGATATTTTTAAGTTGTGTACTTACTAAAATTACTTGTTAAGATCATTTCATAATACGTTCTTTTAATAATGAAGTAAATAAGCATATTAAGTTCTATAATAATTTAAATTTCGGTGAAAGTTGTAAAATAATTTAAATCTTTTGTGGTGATTTATGACTTTTAGAATGATTAATGATTTCTAACAAAAAAATGGTATAAACAAGGAAATAATTGTCAGTTCGTTCGAAATAATAAATTACTACTTAATCTATTAACGACTTATGTGCTTAACTAGTTCATAATTACTAATTCGCATATTTGGTATTAAGAAAATTAAAAGAAATCTGATCTATATTTACATTTTTTTGAAGTACTATATTTGAAATAAAAAATGATAATATCTTTTCTTAATTATACATCAGTGTTTTTTTCTATTTTTTTTAAAAAAAAGAAATGCAAATACCGTACGTTAGTTAAATTTGTTTGTGAAGTGATTGATGATGATTGTATATGTGTTCACAAACACTGATTTAACAATTGCGTTATATACGCTTCTAGCTATTTGTGTGCTCATATAGAGATTCCTCTCAGACAAGATGCATTGCTTTTATACATACATATAACCGTGAGAAATTCAGTTCAACTCGTGTATTTTTCGTGAAATTTATACGTTGCAATCTGAAATAGATTACTTGACTTTTGCGAAATTGATTGTCACAATACGAGCAGGATCGTTTTTATTATATATATATATATATATATATATATATATATATATATATATGGACATATATACATGCAAGCGTCTATACATAAAATATTCTGAAGAAAATTATTTCATTTCGTTTGAACCGTAGGGAGTTTCAGTTGTGATTTGTTTTTCTGCTAAGGAAATTTTTTTTACCATTTGACTGGGTAAATAGATTGATTTCAACTTTTGGATTTTTCAGTATTGTATTGTTAGAGTACATTATATATATATATATATATATATATATATATATATATATATATATATATAATGTGTATATATATACATATATACATACACACACACACACATATATATATATATATATATATATATATGTATATATATATGTATATATATATATGTATATACATGGGTCGTTTGATAAGTAAGATAAAAAAGCAAGTTAAATACCGTTTCAACGAGAATTTCTTCTCAACGAGCCAAATTTTCAAGTTTGGTAACAGGAAGAAGTCGCACAGTTGCACAAGGTTGCATTAAAAGCCGCTATTCACTTGTAGATGGATCTAGATTCATATACTGTGGACAGTGACAGATGTCTCATATCATTTTTAAGTGTGAACATTTCGCATTAGCAATCAGTCATCAGACGTCATCCCTTGTTTACACAAGTGCTTTTCTCTCTCTCTCTCTCTCTCTCTCTCTCTCTCTCTCTCTCTATATATATATATATATATATATATATATATATATATTAGGTTGGTCGACAAATAATTAAGGTGTGTGACCTTAAAATTCATATACATTTTTCACCTTTTTGATTTGCCTAACTGTTTTAAGCGATCCAGAACTGTTGGATGATGAGAAGCCTAACTTTTGTGCAAGCTCTTGAATTGTTGTGCCTGATTCTGATTCAACTAATGCGTTCAATATGTCGTTATGAACTGAAGAAGGACACCCACAACCTTCTTCATCTTCAGTGGTCTCGTCCCAGGACAAAATTTTTGGAATCACTATTACACCGTACGTTCCTTAATAGTACCCACGCCAAAAGCATCCTTTAGTTTCCGAGTAGTTTCGGTTGCTTTACCACCCGATTTGAACTCATAAAAAAATTGCTCGTATTTCCTTCCTTTCCATCTCTAATTCAATAGCGTAATTTGAAGCAAAATTAACAATAAAACTGAAATCGTTGTTACCAAAATGCCCATCGAAAAATTCACTTTAATATGATATTAACATGAACACGATGAAATGACACTCATTGAGAAAAATAAGGTTAAGGTTCACAAAGCATAAACTGCAATAATTTTCCTACCAACCTAATACATTCAGACATATATATATATATATATATGTATGTATATATATATATATATATATATATATATATATATATGGATATATATATATATATATTTATATAAATATATGTATATATATATATATATATATATATATATATATATATATATATATATATGGATATGTATACATGTGTATATATATATATATATATATATATATATATATACATACTACCCTAATTAAAAAGTTTCGGGAAGTTTTATTTCAAAAGAACCGCGAAAAACATAAACCGCAATTATTTTCCCACCAACCTAATACATTCAGACATATATATATATATATATATATATATATATATATATATATATATATATATATATATATATATACTACCCTAATTAAAAAGTTTCGGGAATTTTTATTTTAAAAGAACCGCGAAAAATTAAAGTTAACAAATTTTAAATGTTAATGTTGGTGATCCTTCCATTGTGTATTATTTCAAAAATGATTGCGAACTCTAGAACCATTTGTGAACAGTGGATGTTTTTGTTAAGTAGTATTTGATGTGTACGACGAATTCTACTATGTATAATTTATTGAGTCATTAGGACGATTGCTGCTATATTTCGGCGTCAAATCCGTACACTCAAGTCTCGTCTCTAGTTATGATACGTTTCATGAACGTAGGATTGTAAGATGCTTCAGATATCATCGTAGTGGCAACATTTTTGTGACGCTGTTTTTGCACGAAATTTAGCGTTCTTGGCACAAGTCTCGCTGTGGCACGTTTCAAGTGCAAAGTATCGGTCAGCATGCTTTGGCAAGATCCATACGATATGCAGACATCATCACCAATCTCTCGCACAGTCAATTGACGAATTCAGTATCAAATCCTTGACTTTTTAAATTCGTTCTTCATCGATTGATGTTGACAGTTGTCCTGAACGAGGAGCACTGGTATATCCGGGTTTTCGATAAACACTCATCTCCAACTGCTTTTTTCAACATTTTAAACGTGTCAGCAAAATCATTTTCGTTTTTGACACAAACTTTAATACCAAATCGTTGTTCGATAAATTTAGAAATTGTAAAATTCACCGAACACGCCAAACACTACTTTACAAAAATATCAACTGATCACGAGTGGTTTGTCAGATCGCAATAATTTTTGGTACAGATTTCAGTGGGAGGATTATCAACATTAACATTAAAAATATAAATTCTCGAAACTTTTTGATTAGGGTAGTATATAAATTGAAAAAAAAATCAGGAGAGTATTTAGCATATTAAATCAATATATATATATATATATATATATATATATATATATATATATATATATATATATATATATATATATAATAATAATAATAAACTGAATAATTCGAGTCTAACTTTTAAGTTTAATATTTTCTGATGATTTGTTGTGAGTATTGAACAGAATGGATTGTGTCTTCATATATTCCTACATGTGACTACATACATATATTAGAACGAATAGATATATCAAACTGTTTATTAATCGTAAATCTAGTACAAAATTAAATAAATATTGCAAACATTAAACGGTTTATGATTGCAAATCATGTTTATTTCTTTGGTCGTTTTAATGTTTGTTAGTATTTGGCTGAAGTCCCCGTTTGAAGTTAACTACTCAACGATGACGAATATGATTTGATGAGTGTTAATTTGATGAAGTTTAATGTCATAAATATATTTCAGACATGAATCACTATTAATGTAATGTAATGCGTGTATACTGTGAAGTTTTACACGTGATTTCAAGTATATGAGAGAGTAATAATTTTGATTTATTATATTGTTGCACGTCAGTATGGAATTATAAGTTACAATCGTATTTAGTTGTCGTTCATCAGACTACACGCCTAAGTCTTTTTTATATATTTTTGATCGTATGAATTGTAATGTTAAAAATACTAGCCTTCCAAATTTGTCACATGGATCGGCGATGCCTGGAGCTATCGTACACTTGTCTGGTTAACGTGTATTGAGTATGGTCAAGAGCGTATGTGGGTTTGGACGACTACATCACGGGCGCGGTCACGCAGATGTAAAATAGGTCGAATAGATTGCATCTTATTCCAGAATTGATGTTCTGTTCTATTGAAAACAAATTGTATTTATATACAGAGGCATGTTTGTTCAATGAACTTGTATTTATTGTTTTATTTTCCATTTTTTGTTGTTGACATAACAGAAACAGTTTTAGTAAAAGCATTTATCTCAATCGTGCTAGCACATGCTTTCAAACTGATTGATCGCAGAGAATACTGAAGTAATGTAACTTGTGAAACATCAACATATAGTCGAGTTAGAATATATGATGCTTTTGCGTAGGAAATAATTTAATTCGAATAAATAAACTTCAAGTCAGAGAATTATTCATTAATGAGATATTCCTTTCTTAATTCATGTGCATTTTTGATCATTTGTCTTTATTAGTTGTCTTTAAGTTTAGAGTTTCTATAACTAAAAAAATTTTTGATTGTATATTTGATAGATTGCTGTTAATAAGAAATTGATATAAATGTTAAAAAGAGACTAGCAAGAAGTCTAAATAAAATAATAGTAAAGGCTTTCATTTTATATTTGATTCTTTATGTTGATACTTTGGTCTTTTGTTCTAATGAAGGAGGAATACTTTTCAATCTGTAATGAGAGCTGGATTTTTATTAGCAAATATTTAATATGTCAATTAAATTTCATAACTCTTATTAAAGGTATTACTATATTTCAAAATGAAATAGATTTTTAACAAAATGTTTCTTTCTTTGAAAGTGTTATTGTATTGAAACGTCTTTTCAAATCATCCAACTGAATATTTTTTTATAAAGAGAGGTTAGGTTTTAAAATGTGTTGTAGAGTTGAGTTAATATGGATTTCATTTTTCTGTATTTCATGTAGACATAGTATTTTCATTAATTTGTGATAAACAGATCTCATAATCGATTCTTTTTTCCGATTTTAAAGTCAAGATAAATGACAAGAAACTACAACTTACTTTGCATGAAAAAAGAAAATTAATTTTATATAAGCTGAAAATTTATATAAAATCAATTTACTGTTTTAATTTTACTTGTTTAGATTAAACATTAAATTGGTTCGTGAAATCGTCGTAATTCAATTTATGATCTTATGATGTTTAAGTACAATTGAACAGATTTATGATTTAAAGTTATTCATTTTTATTTATTTTTTAAATAATTTTTCGGTAGTGGGCAAATATATGATTTTGATTTATTTATACTCTAGTATTACTTAAAATGTATTTTACAGTATAATTTATTTTTAAGTGAAGGTTCATATATAGAATAAACTACTGATAGAATAAGATAATCTCAGTTTATTATGCTTATTAATAAAACTATTATTGGATCACAATTAATAGAGGACATGGATAAAATTTTCTAAATTGTTTGTATCTGGACTTTGAAGATGTAGGTATTATCATTGAAATATGTATTAGTGTATTTAAATAGACAACTAGTTACGCAACGTTTTAATAAAAATAATTTTAACTTTTGTAGCTTTAGTGTATTTGTAAAAAATGATATTATCTAGTTGTTGTATTAATTTTACTTACTGCTGAAAAAATAACCTTGATATATATATATATATATATATATATATATATATATATATATATGAGGGGGGTGTAAATAAATAGAATTATTTTATCACATATATTAGACTGAGTCAGAACATATTCATTAATTAATTGTTTGGTAAATAGTTACAAGTTAAATTTTATAAATTAAAAAACCGCATCTGGTACGCGAACCACTCGTTTCAGAATTTTAACTGTAAATAAATTAATTCTCATTCGTGTATACTATATATATATATATATATATATATATATATATATATATATATATATATTAAAATTAAATATAAACTAACAAAACATTAAATAGTACTTGAAATGTGTAAGGTATGCAATTACGATGTATATTTAGTTTGTGTATGGTACTTCTTTTTGAAGTCTGCCAACAGTGAACGTTTTTAGACGACGATTCTTTTTACATAGAAATATGACGGCATATGACCTTTGTTTTCGAACTTATAACCTATTGGTCATCAACTTGTCGTGCTTACCATTCGACTGAGAGTACGTTTCAACAGCGTAGACAACATAATGCAAACATGTAGTTTTAGAAAGCTAATTGTCTTTTATAACGCATTCTGTTCTTGATTATGTTGAAAAAACACATGCATAAGATATATTGAAATGATTATTTTTGTAACTTATTTTTTCATGCGTATTTCTATATTTAATAAACATAAACCGTAAGGAAATGCAGCTAAAGAATTGTATAAATATAATATTTTGAATAACAAATAAATTAATTTCCAAAATAATCAAATAAATCTTTGTATAAAGTAAGTTGTACGAAAATTAAAATATAATTCAATGAAGAAAAAAATTAAGAATGCTTTTGAAAATAATGACATTTCGTTCAACAAATGTGAGACAATATTTTTATTTTCATTTCTTTGGCCTGGAAAAATCGAATGGTAGTTTTTTTTATAACGCGTGTGGAATTTTAAATCGATGTAGTGTATTTCAGCACAAAATTTATGAATTCAAATTCCTAGACGATGCAGAATCAGTTTTATTTGAAACCCTTCTCTTATTGTCGTCTATTTTGAAATTGATAGAAATAGATTTTGTTTTCAATATTAAATAAATACATGCTATAGCGAAATGATTTTTTAAATAAAAACTATATATTCAGTCCAATAATGTTTACACTATATAATAAAACATATAATTACAAAAAATTTGTTTGTTTGTGTTATTTATTTTATTTAATTGATTGTAAATCACTAATTGTTCGTTCCACATTTTAGTATTATTTCCATTTGTTTGTACAATAAAAAAAACTTTAAATCACATACATTTTAAAAAATGTATTAAAAAAGATTATTTCAAGCACCAAAACACAGAATCAATAAGAAAAAAAATATTTTTCTTAAAAAACAGAGACAAAAACGTAAACGTTAAAGAAACATGTACTGAAATTTGTCTTGTGAATGTCTGTAATAGTTGTCCTTAAATTGTATTTTTGTTGTTTTTCTATTTACAGTTAGTTAACACAAAAAGTCACTAAGAAAAATACGAAAACTAAAATATTTTATTAAATAAGTACACCAAAATTCAATCAATAAATGGAATTTGTTAAAATTACTGTTTTTTTTAAAAAAATAATAAGAATAATAATAAACATGATTAATTTGCATTATGTTACAATAATTATTATTAATTCAACCTTAGTTTTCCATAGAATAATAGTTCATTTACCTTAGTATTATTCTCTATGTAATAATATATTGATATAATGTGTATTAATAGATTAATTTTAGTAATCCATTAGTTAATTGTCCATATAATTAATTAAATGTTTTGAATCTGCATTATGCAGATAACTTTGATAATTTGCTTTATTTGAATAATTGGCAAATCGTAATTTTCATCTTTTTGAAATTTAATTCCGGTCATAAGGTGCGAAAGTGCAAATTGTAAATATCTTTATTGCTGATAAATCATTTTCTGGTCTTATCAAGTATGATAATTTCTATAAATTTTTCCTTAACCCATAGAAAATTTTTTATTTTGAATATATTGCATTGTTAGTAGTTTAAATTTAGTATTTAACTAGCATTTATGTACATATATATATATATATATATATATATATATATATATATATATATATATATTTGCGCCTGTGTGTGTTTGCGTGTGCGGAAACTCAAAATACACCCAATTATTAATATAACTGTTTCATTGAAGTATATATGACGAGTTTTATCATATCTATTTCAACTGAAATGTTGAATTAATGAACTGAAACTTTGTTCATTCAATACAAAAGTTTGCGATCCATAAAGTCGATGACAGAAAAGAATGTTGTGTATCAAGCGTTGTTTCTTTCATCTGTTAACTAAACTGTTTTCCATGCTTTCGACGTCTATTTAAGAAATATTGTTCTGCATGTCAACACACCCACTTGTCATCTAAGATTCAGAAAAATATATCATTCGTATATTACTTTTGTCCCTGAGCGACATTTTTAACTATGGAAACCGGAAACTTCAACATGAAATTTTAAAAAAAACTCTTTGTTGGTGTTAAACAAGTTACATCTATTTTTTGTTAAAATATATATATATATATATATATATATATATATATATATTCTATTTTTTGTTAAAATATATTTTTAACAAAAGGCTTAACATGATGATTACATTTATAATATTTATTTTTTAAACTGTTTTTAAAAATTTCAATCTATATTCATGTATATGTATACATTCATTCTATATCAAAAGAGAGATAGAAACGAATTTTGATTTCATGCCATTTGGATAGCTTTTATTATTCTTTCAATGGAGTTTAAATGTTCAGAATGTTTGTATACAAGCATACACAATTAGTTGTGTTTTTTTGTAGATGGAAATGTACATGTAATGAATACACATAATGAATACACATGTAAAATCAAAATTTGAAACAAGTTTACTTTTGATGTGTTGTTTGTTGTTATTGTAATTATGAGGAAATATTTCAATTCATACTAGATTTCCTAAATATTATCAATGTATCAATTTTCAAACACATAATTTTCTTTTTGGAATTTTGAAACTTTTTCACAGTATATATATATATATATATATATATATATATATATATATATATATATATATATATATATATGAGCATATGTATGTACATATTAAGATATATTTGTATATAAGATTATTTATCATTATTATATATTTGATTCAGTTTACTTTCTAGACATAATCGATCACAAATTGAAAAAAATATTCATATTCTTTTACATATTGTGTTCTCGAATATGTCATATTATATTTTTGTACTTTCTGTATAGTTATGATCAAAAGTTTACCACATTGTATTCCAGTGTGTAGTGAAAGTTAGATTTGAACATTATAATGTTGTAACGTGATTTAAAAAATAATAAAAGTGCGTTATTTAAAGAATAAAAAATAAGACCACAATTAATTAAGACTAACGGAATGAAATGTACACAATAAATAATAATTATTAAACAAGTTATGATTATAAGCCTAGTTATTATCGCGAATACTAATTTTAAATATAAATTCTTAGATGTGTTTTCAATTTTCTGTTGTCTCCTTCTTGGAAGCTATGAAAGATTTATCTGAATTTGTTCAACTTGTAGAGAAAGCGTTCAATAATAGCATAGGTACACTTATTATATTTTTAATATTCATTGGGAAAAAAAATGGTGAAAGTGAATATACATATCATTTTTTGATTTTTTATGCAACTTTATTTGTATATTAATAAAAAATTAAATCAGTAAATCCAATCAAATAACTACATCATTTCTGCATCTATTTAGTTTAAAACGAAGTTTTCAGAAATAGAATTTTGAAAAATAGTGCACTAGAACTTATAATACTTAACATCCAGTGATGGTTCTGAAAATGCGATCAAACTGTACTAAAATTTAAAACCAATAATCAAATTACAATTTTTGATCCGTTACATGCACATAAATATTTTTTTTTGAATGACGGTAGTTGGATTAACGATTTCATTGAAAATTTGGTCAGAAAAATATTAAAAACATACTGTTTCGTCTCTTTTCAATGATTTTATCTTAGAAGTTCTTTCAACAAACTGTTGATAAGATAATACTCTTAACATTTTGGTATAGTTTTATTACAGTGTTTGTATTTAAATTCTTGTTATAACTAAATTAAATTCGTATATATATATATATATATATATATATGTGTGTGTATGTGTGTGTGTGTGTATTGTTACAATACTCTTACTTTAGAAACAGTTTAAACCACTACACCACAACACACATCTGGATATTAACATGTTCTACTAAATTCCTACAACAATGTGTGTTATAACTTAATGAATGTAGAAATATGTAGGTATATATATATATATATATATATATATATATATATATCATAAAATTTCTTTACTGTATAAAAAATACTTTCCCTTTCATTTTTTAAATGACTTAAAAATCAAGATTATGACAATAAAGTACCTTTCATAAAGATTAAAATTTCCATTGAAGTTTACAAAATATTTAAGTACAATTATATTTGATAGAAAGTTGTTTTTGATAGCATCGTAATTATTAACGTTTCACTTTTATTTAGTATTAAAAAGAGAATTGTTCCAGTTTCAGTTATCTGTATTTTTTTTACTATCGATAATACTAGAAAATGCTTATCTGTTGCTTATGTATTGCTATTAAGTATCGAGTGAATCTTTATTGAAATAATAATAAAAATTTATTATTTTAACTTAATTATTTTTCACATCTTTAATAAGTGTATATGTGTTTTTTATACATTTTTCTTTTATCTTTATTCTGTATTAATTATACAAACTAAAGTTATAAGCCAATTATATATGTATTAAAATAACAACATATGTAATAAACAATTGCGTTGTGTACGGAGAAATAATAATAAAAAAAATATTTTTTTATTTTTTTTAATGCAGTTTAATTTTATTGTTGGATATGAATGATAATTAATGAAATGCATTAATTGAGCAAATCTATTTTTCTCTATTAACGGCAATCATAATTTTATTTAGTGTTTTCAAATCTGTAACCTTATTTATTTATTTATAAATATGTTCTATTTCTTTCATTCATCTTAAATATCATAAATTAATCTCGATTTGTGGAAAAAATATTTTTTTTCAATTACGCTTCTCAGTATTTATAATACGACATATATTAGAATTATTAAATTAATATCATGAATTTTTTTGAGTATAATTATTGATATTATTTCAGACAGTTTACTTTAATACAGAAAAATATATATATATATATATATATATATATATATATATATATATATATATATATATATATATAAATATATATATATATATATATATATATATATATATATATATATAATAGTTCATATTCAAATAATACTTGAGCCGCAATGTCAACAATGTGGAAATGATGAATATTTATATAAATCAATTAATTACTTTCTTATAAGGAGGAAATAGTTAAAGTGAATTTTATTTATTTACTATTTGGAATTATTCCAACTTTCTTTAAAAAAATATAGGAAACTAGAAGAAACATCTGTTACGCTATTTGACCGTGATCCGAATTTGTACTAACCTCAATATTTCTTTTGTAAAAATAAAATAGAATTAGTTATTGTCATTTCAACTTTCGTAACATTTTAGTTTTCATTTTATCGCTTATTTTATTGTGTCGCAATAAATGAAATTTAAAAATTCATATATGTATTTCCAAATATGGCTCGATTGGAAAAACGACGCCACTGTCATACAATAGGTAGTGCGTGTAACGAATATATTTATATAGACACGTCTTTTGAATGCTCCTTAATTTAATTAACTAACAGTAAGAGCTATAAATACACGTATCCATACAATTCATGGCTACACGAGTAGACAAAATATGTATTCGCTCTCAGATGAAAGCGTGTTTAACTGAGTGAAACAATCTTAACGTTAGACCTCTGTAAGCACTGAAGACGCTTTTTAGTATGAACGTGTTCAGGACCATGAACCTTGGATTCATTAAAAAGGTACAGAAAGGTATGGATGGTACATTACCATTCATTCGAGTTGATAGTTACAAGTTTACGTATTTGTGATAGGGACATATCACATCGTATAATTGGTGTTCACAGTCATTTAGTTGGAAAAAATAATGTTTTAAAACGAGCACATTTGTTCATTTAAAGTTGATGTACTGGTTTTGTACTTGTAACACCTACTTTTGAAGTATTTAAAATTCTGTTATTTTTTTAGTATTCCATTTTGTTTAAATTAAGTGAATATGTATATTTTAATAATGCTCATATATACAAATACTTACAAACTCTTTTAAAGGATTGTATATAGCGTTTTATGTCCGTATAATGTATTTATATAATAATTTATAATTCAAGAGAAAAAAAATCGTTATTCTCATAGTTCATAATTTTCATTTCCCTCGATGCATTTCTATAAATATATTGAAAACTAACATCGATGTACCAAGCTACATAAAAACCTTGACTTTTATATGGTTTGTACTTTGTTATATTTTATTCATTATAACAATTTTTTTATGAAGTTGAAATTTTATTCATGAAGTATGTAATAAAAGCAACAATTTTTAGTCTTGTTATTTTCATGATTGTGTTACTATTTAGATAAATGTTCTCTTAAATATATTTTAATAAGTGTTTTATAAAAAGTATGAAGTATAAAGCAGTCATTGGTCAATTTTCGTTGTATCAAACAATTAATTTCTATTTTCTTTAAAAAATATTACTATTTAATAAATGATTCTCTTATTTGATATAATAAATAATTTATATAATATGTAAGTGAATTAAAAATTTATTTTTATCTCTTGTTATGGAATTATTAGTACAACTTTCTTACTTTCTGGAATGAATCTATCCTTTTTTTACAAATATTATTTTTTTCAAATCAAAATGTACATTATTTTCCGGCTTATGATTTAGATTGTTACTTTTACGCATTTCGATTGCTATTTCATTATATTCAGAATGTTAAAGTAAAGAAAAATCATTAGATAGAAAAATATAAAAAAATATTGATACATTTTTATCATAATGCTAATAGTCATGGCATTATCATCAAAATACGCACAATAAATAATAAAATATGATCATTAGTCAGTTAGTGAATATTTTTAATAAAAAAAAATTTAAGGGGTTTATAAGGGAGTGGAAAAATATTTTGTGTGGTTAAGTTAATTCAACCGCAGTACTAAAAATTAGTTTTGTTATAAGTTTAATCGAATTTTTGCGGAAATATTTATTGTGATTTAATAAAATCGAGTGCAACAGTTATTATTACGAAATATTATGAAAATTATATCAGAAAGAAATATATTCCTAAGAAAAAACCGCATGTATTACAAAAAGAAGTACTATATCTTAAGATAAGAGTTTGATTTCAAACATGTGAATAATGATGTACAGAAATAACTAGCTTTGTTTGATTTAATTTGTTCCTAAGCTGTTATTACATCCGACTTTTTTGTCCATTGTAAAATAATTCAAATAACAATTCAAGTCATTAAGAGATTGAGTTTATTTTTTGAACTTGAAACGTTTACTGATTTTCCCAAAATTGTTATAAAAGAATAAGAAAAGTAGATAGAATTCTTGAAATATAAAAAAAAATAAAAAGAAAGAAAATATTTTTTTATTAATTTTTTGACACATTTAATAATAAAAATGTATTTAATATAATAATAAAACTGTTTAAAAGATTTTGATCTCTTTTTACTATTTTCACTTGTTAAAATTATATTAAGAATAAAAATTTAATTTTATATTCTATTTTCTATATAAATCTAATTAAGTGAAATTAGACAATATTTTTTTAAACAAAAATAAATAAAAAAAGTAATACAACGCTGTTTATTTTATTTTAAAAGTTGTATTGATGTATTTTATTGAAACATTATTCAAATAGCAAACAAGTGTTCATTGAGTGTACTTTGTATATGTTTATATATATATATATATATATATATATATATATATATATATATATATATATTTAGTAACTTTAAATGCCATATGCATTTTATATGCAAAAATTGAATCGTATGGCTTAGACAGTCAAATTTATTTAGCAGAATGTATGTCACGTCAAAGCTTCATTCGAAATAAAATTCAGCAGACTCACTGTGTTCGTAATTCCGTGTATTCGAACTTTTGTTTATTTGAGAATATGCCAAAATAAGCAAATATATACATGTAAGTCGTCGTTGTGCAAATAACAGCGTTGTCTAAATAACACAAATGTGTGCTTTCGTGTAAGGTAAAATATAATACTTTGACATTTCCGTTGTGGAAATGAGCTTGCGACGAAATATGATTGAAGATGAGATACGAATCGGTCGTTCGTTCGAACTACTGTGTCGAATATACATTGACACAAACGGCGCGATGGAAAGTATATAATCATGTTTTGCTGTGTCTGTTATGAAAGCGTATGCATTATATTAGTCTTAAAATGAAACTTGAGAAATGTGTATAAAAATTCGGTTGATTTTTATTTTTTAGTTATCGCGATATTGAGTTCTTGTAGATAAAAATTGAAATTTTTATTATCTGATACTACAAAAACGCTTGAATAATAAATATACTTCTTGTGAAAGTACTCGATATTTTTTGACAACTTTCATAGCAACTGAGGTTATTGTATATAATTTATAGCTAAATGTAATTTTTTTAGAAAATAAATTCTTTATCTTTTTATTTTCTCGATGTAACTTTTTTGTCATTTTTCTTATTTTAATGTCAAAATGTTTTCAATAGATTTTTCTATTTTTTATTTAGAAAAATTTAATGTTATTTTGCCATTTTTTTGTAACTCATCGATTTTTTAAATTAACCTGATGTATTGTCATATTTTTAGGACTGCTAATTGAGTAAAACATTGTTTTTAGTTATTCTACACTTTCTATAGACTTTTCACTACCACTCATTAATGTTTATCTTGTAAAATAGTATTTTGACAATAGTTAAAAAGAACAGATAAAGCACCAATTTCACTCCAAATGTTTTTTTATTAATTATTAACACAATTATTGACAGACTTACAATTAAACACGTTATTTTTTGGAATATGGTTATTGTTTAAAAAATTGATTTCCTTTTTAAAATAATGACTAATGTAAACTTTTAGTAAGTAAAAACTACAGTTAGCTCGCATTATTAGATTGGTGCACATTACCAAACTAATCAATATTACTACATTTTACTATTTAATAACAAAGTAAAGGAAATGCTTAGTATATAATTTTTGATGTCAAAATATTTGTGTGATAAGTTTTGAATTGAATTAATTTCATTTATTTCTTTCTATTTAAATGACATCGCTTATTATTTAATAACTTTTTAGTAATTATTTTTTTTAATTAAAAAATATAACTAATAAGACCTCAAGTAAGATACATTCTCTTTCTCGTTTTCTCTACAAACAAATACATTACATAATACAGTAATATCCCGAGTTAAGTAACATGCTTATTTAAAAATATAAACCTTTTTTGTAAGTGTTTTCTTCCTAGCAGTGGCTTTTTCACTAGCCTGTAACTTCTCAAAACAATCACAACCAAGCATGGAAGTGGCAGCGTAATGGTTTTGATAATTTTTTTACTCTATGGTGTTGGTCCTTTTTACGAAATTGTGGGAATAGGGGATCGTTTCGCATATAAAAACATTTTAGAAACATGCTTCCTCATGCCGAGTGAAATCTAGCGCTTCGATGAGTGTTTCAGCAAGATAATGGCCAAAAACACAACGAGGTTGGTAAAGCATTGATTAAAAGACAATGGGATTCAATTTCTTGATTGGTTGATACAATCATCAGACTCGAATCACCTTGAAAATCTCTTTAGGATTCTCTCAAACGGCAAGTTGCGGGCGAACGTTTCGGTAACAAGAGGGAACTGTTTCGAGCATAAAAAAATGAATGTGAAAAGATACCTGAAATCACTATTTTTAATTTAGTTTCATCAATGCGACGCACATGTGCTGAGTTTATTAAAAATAGAGGCTTTTACACAGAGTATTAGCTTTGTTGCTTTAGTTTTGTACACTTTCATATAATGCAGTTACTTTTTTTTGTTGCCATATTAATATTAGTGAATTATTATTATTTTTGAAAATGTATCAATTGCTTTTATTTCATCAATATATAAGCTTGAATTATTAATATCATTGTAAAGTAATTGGAAGAAAAGATAAGTACACTTAAATGTTTAAGTAGAATTTGTTGATTCTGTTTTGCACAACACTGTAAGTAATATACATATAATAATAATAAATATTGCAGTTTGTTATGAAGTTACACTTAAGTAATTTACAAATTCGACTTACATAAAATTCAAGTTACATAAAGGTTTGAAATATATGTTATTTTGACTGCTGACGTTTCAATATTTCTTTCTCTACTATTTTTGTGAAATTTTGCGAATTTTAAGTCTGTTAAATTTAAAATATAAAATGGAGGAATATAAGGTACATTTTTATCATTTGATGCTGTTTTATTTCCGGAGAGGAAAAATCATTGCACAGATAGCAAAAAAGATATCTGTCGTTTATGGAGAAGCTGCCATAGCTGCAGTACTGTTCGAAAGTGGTTCGGTCAGTTCAGAGATAGAAAATTTGACTTAGAGATTCGAGATCATTCCGGTATCCCTGCAGTTGTTAATTATAATCTAATTGCAACACTTATAGAAAATAATCGATATTATATGGCACATCGCAGAGATACTGTGCAGGTGTCTTATACGAGTGTTGTGAGGTGTGAGGCATTTTGAGACACTTGGATATATGAATCGCTACGGTGTTTTGGTACCCTATAATCTAATTGAAACAAATTTAATGGAACAAATTTCCATCAGCGATTCGCTCTTTAAAAGAAACGAGAAAACGTTTCGAAAGAACTCGTTTCTGAATCGATTAATTACAGGCGATGAAAAATGGATCGTCTACAATAATGTGGATCGAAAAAGGGCTTGTAGAACACGAAATGAGTCTCCGTTAGCCACTACAAACGCGGATCTTGATCCGAAGGTGATGTTGTGTATCTGATGTAAATGTAAGATGTGATTGTAAGAGTGTTATGTTTTACGAACTTCTCACAAATAATCGAACGGAAGTATTGTGCTCAACTGGCCCAATTAACGGTGGAAATCGATCAAAAGCGTCCAGAATTAACGTCAAGAAAGGGTATTGTTTTTCATGAATACAACGCTAGAACTCACGTCACTTTGCAAATCCGGAAAAAAATGGTGAAGTTTGGTTTGAGACTTCCTACTTCACTCGCTTTATTTACCTAATCTTGTATCTATAGATTAACATTTGTCCCAGTCGCTACAGAATTTCTTTAATGAAAAAAACTTCACTTCATTGGAAGCATGTGGATACTACCTGGATCAATTTATCGCCCAGAAAGTGGCCAAGTTCTGGAAATTATGAAACTATGTAAAAGATGGGGAAAAATAGTGGATCAAAATGGTACATATATATTAGAATAAATATATGTACAAATAAATAAACATTGCATTTGACTTTCACCTTAAAAACGATTTGAACTTTTGTTTCAAGTCAATATATATATATAGGTTGAAGCAATTTATTAATAATTACATTTCACTTCCGGTTCTGTAATAACAGTATTTTATGATAACAGTAAATGTTTTTAATGCTAGAAAATAGTATTATATGTTTATATATGTGTATTTATTTCCCATTCATTCTCTTATTTTTTCTCTGAACATATATGGACATATATATATATATATATATATATATATATATATATATATATATGTATATATATATATATATATATATATATATTCGGTAGATAATTACATAAAAGTTAATAAGTTTTTGATTACAAAATAAGTTATGTATGTTTCGTATATAGAAAGGTAGCGTCTATTGATAATCCCAAATGTGTTTGTCAAACATACGTAAACATACATATATGTTGAATGAAGTAACTTATTTGCCTTCAGGCACTTTACTGAATAATTCAGAGGAAATACTTATTGATAATTCTATAGCCTTCCGTCAAATTCCTGAAATGATGCATATATTCATTTGAATAAGTTCCCCTATGTTTATACAGCGTATGGAAAATTAATGGACTATTTTACCGTCTATGTAGTTTAACAGTACTTATTTTCAATCTGTTAAAAATAAATAATTATACGAACACATGTTTACTATGAACGCAATCACATTAAGTATATTATTAAAATTTTTAAATAAAATTATATATTTTAAGTAGACTTCAATCATTGTGTTTATAAGTCTTATAAAAACGTATTTACTATTACATGAACATCAAAGAGATATAAGGACGCTAATGAAATTTATTTACTACTTTCAATACTACAAAGTGACCGTTAAAAGCTTCAAGTTTTTGTCTGCATGAACTAAATTTCCTCTTATTAAAGAAACACTTTATAATACTTGTAAAGTCATCAAATTCAGTTACGTCATTTATTATAAATCAGAAAAAATATCAGCTATTCACAATATAATAAGGAAATCATAGAATTGAGTTCGACTTTCTCAATAATTGGAAAGCAGCCAAATGTTATGATGAAAACATGAAAGTAAAGCAAAATAAAACTTTTCGTGATAAGTTCAATAAACATTTTGACAAGTTTGCTTCGTCAGTATCTTTAAAGATTAACAAGGTCTTACATACATTCACATACATACACACACACACACATGTACATGTATATATATATATATATATATATATATATATATATATATATATATATAGGTATACATTCATTATTTTCTACTGAATATACAGAAAAATAACATTAAACTGAAGAGTTTGTTTTTAATCATATTTGTGTAAATATTTAATTAGTGGTCGCATTGCGTTTGTGATGTTAAAATAAAAAGAAAACAACGACAGAAATTAAATTAGAAAAATAAATTTTGGTATAATTAAAAAAATGAAAACTGTACAATCTAAATGATAAAAAAGCAGCTTAAAATAACTGTAACTGCAGTGAAAATTAAATCTAACCGAACTACATACACGAAAGTATGATGAAATTTACATTTCTTGTTTAAAAATATTCTGAGTATTGTAGTTTAACAATTCATACACACACATACATACATATATATATATATATATATATATATATATATATATATATATATATATATATAATTGTTGTATTTTTGTAATTCCATTTGAAAGTAAAAAAATCGTGTAGCGTTCATAAAGTCTAACCATAGAATAATTCTTTTTATATATTTAGAGCGTATTATAGAAAAAAAAATTATAGAATATTGTAGATAGATAGCATGTTGTAATTTTTTTGTATCATCATCAACAATTATTATTGTTTTATTATTAAATTGACATAATACGAAATCTAACGTTAGCGAAAATTAAATATTTTATTTTTAGCTTAAAACCTTTTATATTCATAAATTATATTATATTAAAAAATATATATTTTTAGTTTTCCTTTCGTTATTAGTAGGAAATGTATAGAAAATGGTTTTAGTATCAGAATATATAAATTCTTTTTGTTAAATGTGTTCGAAAACGTAATGTAAATATAAATTTAATATAATTATATGATTAACTCTTGTGGATTTATATTTGCATTAGAACTTTGTACTTCCAAAAAATTAAACTACTGTACATGTTTTTCGGAAAGTTCTCTTAATAATTTATCTCTGTTAATAATTTAATATTCTCTTAATAATTTTGAGTATTTCTTAGAGTTATTAATTTATTTAGTGATCCATTTAGAGTATTTCTATAAGGTCAGTCCGTAAAAATTAAGGAAATATTGTAATTTTTTATTAAATATTTACCTCTCTTTCATTTTTAGAAAAAAATATACTTCTACTATTACGAAAACACTTAGACTTTATTTATAGAATTCAGAAATTAAGAGATTCCTTTCATTTTTTAAATAACATTATAACTACCAAGTTAAAAAAATATTACCTGGTTTACAGCTACCCAATCTTCGGAAAAAAGTGAAAGTGATACCATACCACTAACTCCGTTAAGAAAAGAATGATTTTTAATTCTTGGAATAATAAGTTTTAATATTTTTTTATATGAAAATATATATTATTAGAAAATGAAAATAATTTGTTTTTCCATTTATTTTCATTTCTTTTGTATTCTAAAAAAGCCTATTATTCTAAATTTTAATGTTGAACACTTCAATATACTTATTTAATCGTACTTTAAAAATCTCCCTATTGTGCTGTTTGTTTAGATGCATGTTGGTTGATATTCATTCCTTTTTGAATTCTCTGGAGGTCATGTCTTTCATTTTTTCAGTTTCTATATCCATTTTTCATCAATCTTTATCTATCTAATC
>CM068322.1:15425809-15450809 GCA_034766995.1 Acanthacorydalis orientalis | reverse complement strand
CTTATTTAGAATTACGTATAGTCGCTGATTTAAAAAATATGTCTTTTATATTCAATGGCGAATAATCAAAAAAAAGATGGGTCGAAAAGATCATTAGAAATCTTTCAAAAATTTACAAAAAAAATTATCAGCAAAAATAAATATCCGTTTATATAAACATATATATATATACATATACATATGAATATGTATATATGTGTATATATATATATATATATATATATATATATATATATATATATATAACTAAATCAGTTTTTAATTAGTTTAATGTTTGTGTATTTTTTAAGTAAGTAAATATTATTTGACAATTTTTGTCTTTAGTTGTGTGACTAAATTTTCTTTCTCAAAACAACTTTTACTTTCTATTATAATAAAAAAAGTATAAACTAAATGATCAGTAATTGATTATAGATCGTTTTGATAATAGTTTTTGAGTTTTTTTGTTCTAAAGATGATAGTATTCTGTATCATTTATAATATTATAATGATCAATAAACAATTATTGAAATTTGATCAGGCACATGTTTGTCCGTAGTTAAAACTTTATTTCTGAAATACTATTAAATAAATAAAAAATTAAATACAGTTAATATATTATATATTTTACTTAAAATAAGAAATTATATAATCTATAATAACTCCCATTAAGTGAACATGCGACTTGGTAAAAAAAATGTTCAGTAAGCTTATATATTTTGACAGCGTCGAGATATAAAATAATAATTAAATTAAAAGTCAATTTGAAATACGTTTCAGAGTGTATATTCTTATTTAAAATTGAAATTTAATTAAAAGTAACGTATTCATTTATAATGATTAACGAACAGTTATATATTTTTATTACATATTGATCGTATTTAAGAAAATATTTCATTTAAATTAATGTCAAAATAATAGTTCTTTTAATTAATTAAAAACAAATGTTGTTTTATTTAGTTAGTATATTCTCAAAGAAAAATATTTATCAGAAGTTAATTTGAAATAGTAGTTACTGTTTTGACTACTTGAGTGCACATGCACGTGGTTGTTCACATAAACACGCTCCAATTGAATGCAGCATGAGATGGATGTTGATTAATGAAACAAAGATGATGTATCGAAAAGAAAACACGAAAAAACATTTTATATTTTGTGTTAAAAAGTAAATCTGTAATAAAACTTGCTTGTTAGTTAGACTTGCTTTTGTAACATTCGAGCGTGAGTAAATTTTCTAATAAAATGTGCATAAAAAATTCAAAATTAATTTTAATTGGTCCTTTTTTGTAAACAGTACGAAATATATAAAAGTAACTGAATAAATATTAATTATGTGAAACAAGCATTTTATTAGTTATATATTTCATAATTTGTAAATGTAAATAACAACTTCGCCCACAAATAATTAAAAATTTAACCGTAAATAATTGTATGGTTTTAAGGAATAATTTCAGCATTTGAGAACTTTGATAACAAAAGATATTTAATTATTAATAAAATGAAAGATTATGAACAAGAGGGAATGAATTTGATAAATAACTTTCAATGAAGTTTTATAATTTTTTGTGTATAATAAAAAGTTATAAAATTTTTCGTTATATTATTTTTTTTGAATATTAAAAAATGGAATAATGAATTAATTTCAGTTTTATGTATGAATATAATTTATAAAAAAAATGCAATATTTCTTTCGTAAATGGACTCTTCACTTCCTCGTAAATTAAATTCTTTCTCTAATTAAAAATGTTTAATAATTGATTATTGTTTATGCATATTTCGAACATGATCGATGATTATGTCCTTTAAGTGTTAAGATGCAGTGAGATTTTTGTCTTTATCTTAACATTCTGAGTAGTATGACCTCAATCCAAACAATAATCATTAATTATCAATAAGAGAATTTTTGATGTGAAAGAAATTGTGGTTTATGATAGAGTAAAAACATTCAATTGTAGATATAAATTTAATCACAATACAAAAAACTTTTTTTTTTTAAAAAATCATAATTTTTATTAACAAGAATATCTTAACATTGTGTTATTAAATAATCTTGTTTGTATAAAATTTAATCATTTTTTAAATTTATTTGGAAAATTCAATGATTTTAGAGAGACAATTTAACTGTTTTCATTAAAGATTATTGTGCAGTATCAAAAGTACAATTACTGTGAAAATAGAAATCTTTCATTTTTTGACATCATCCTTTTTATAGATCGGTTTTTAAGTTACATCCTCATGAACGAGTCACAGGAAAAATAATATAAATACAAACAAGTAAAAATTAGCATACATAAACAGAATCTGTTTACAATAAATTTAGAAATGGAAATTTCTAATATAAGAAATATATTACTACCACTTTTCTCAACTATAAGTTATGATCTTCTGCGAATTGATAATCATTATAAAATATCATTGCAATTAGATATAATTGAACGTAAAAAATACAAAGTAAAAAAATTGTAAAGATTATTTTTGTTCCTAGTAAACATTGTGTGTTAAATTTCAGATATGTTAAAATCCACTATGTAACTATATATATATATATATATATATATATATATATATATATATATATATATATATAAATATACATTTTTAAATGAAAAGTGAACTAAATAATACGATTTCGAATTATTTTTTATACATTTCAAATAAGTCTTTTACTAAAATATTAGCTATCAAAAGTTATTGAAATATTTAGCTATTCAACAATTTTAATTATCATTAATCTTCTTCTTGAAAATGTATGATCGTCAAAATTCATTTTAGATGGTTACCGTTTAACAATGTCTGAGAACGATTATGTTACTAAATTTATTTTAGTGGTAGAATATAAACATTATTAATTCTTTTATAACAATTTCAAATAATACATTTTAATATCTATTAGTGAATTTTCAAATCGTAAAATAAATTATTTGACAGATTTTCTCGCTAAATTGTAATATACAGATTTATAAAATGTTTTAAAAATGAAAAGTGAATTTAAATGAATGAGGAGAATTTTATTTAAAATATTTTAAATCAAAATTTGAATCAAACAATGATTTAAGTTTTTATTTATAGATTATTTACTATACAATTGTTTTGAAAATCAGTATGTGTTATTTTATTCTTGTTTAAGTTTTTAGAAATTAAATTAAATTATTGAAATCTAATATAAAAATGTAAATATTTTTTTGCTTAGTTGGTGGAATAAAATTGATTTTTTTTTGTTATTAAGGATTTAATGTATTTTTTAATAATTCGTGATTGCATCTTTTAGAATTATGAAACAAAAAATTCAAATAATTGTATTTTTAAAAAAAAACACTATAAAAACCTTGTATGTTGGATTTCTATATTTTGATAATTATTAAAAAAATATTTTTAATAATACGATATTATTTAAAATAGTACTTTAGTTATTTGCTAAGGTAATTCGAAAAATCGATTCAAATGCAGGAATATAGCAGGAATGTGTCTAAAAGTGAAAACGCTACTGAATTCCGTTGGACATAGTAATTAATTATGACTAATGAGATGTTCATTACAAATTAAAAACTGTCGAGTGTTCCTTCACTTAATCAGTTTAATGTACTGAATTTATACAAGTAATTGATCCTGTAAATTGAAATAAATTTTCAGTCGCAGGAGCCGAGTGATTCTGATGTATACATTGTTCTCATTAAATATAAATTTTTGTATAGTATATTCCGCGTTTTAATTTCACAGTATTCATCGAATTTCCATTAAATTATACTGATGCCATCGTAAACAAAAATAAACACATTTTAAAATTATACAGTTCGCCACACTGTAGTAGTATTTTATTAAATGTTTCATTTAAATTTACCGCATTTCCGCTACTGAAAAGTCATTAGTATATTCATTATCTCAATGTTTGAATATTTCAACTGTTCGAAATTTATTTATTTTTTTATTTAATATTTTAAAATGTACAGTTAATTTTTTTCCAAGTAGTTTATCTATCTCTTTCTTTCTTTCTCCTTCCTCTCTCTCTCTCTCTATATATATATATATAAGTTATATATGCTTCATTTGTTTCTTTAATTTATAATCTGTGTTTTATACAAATGAATATCAATTTTCTTTCAATATAAATTATAAAAAAGTAATAGTTTCATAAATGAATTTTTCTTTGACCCCACAAACCTCAATATTTCTGGCCAAAAATATTCAGTTTGTTATTATTGTTCATTTTTAATTGTTGCTTATTCATATTTCAATGGTGATGACATCGTTCTTGGAACACTGAGGCACTGATATTTATTAATAAATGTGTACTGGACTATGAAAGAAATTAATAGTATAAAAATGTAGATTTTAAAAAGTATATTCTTACTTTATGAATACGTCTGAAATTCAAGGGAAAATAAAAAATAGTACTAGAAGAAAATTGAAGGTCAGATAAAATTCATAAAAATAAATTAAGTAAGAAAACATTAATAATATTATGCATTAGAAATACTTAATGTTAAAATTCTTTAATGTATTTGAAAGTTTATTGACTAATACAACTAATGAAACCAATTTAGATTTTGTAACTTAATAATTTTAACATAATCTTTTTGTATAAATACTAAGGGGCTCCGCCCGCGCTTGCTTCGCTCGCTCTCGTTAAGTATTAACAATTTTTAAATAAAAAAGGAAATAAAGATATTGTATAATGAGATTTATTTTTTGATTTTAAATGAAACTGTGAAAATAGTGAAACTAAAAAGAAAACTTTATGTATACTTATTCTAAAACTGGTATGTAATAGATATGTGCTCTTCTGTACACTGAAACTGAATACCCTGCTTAGAGGTACATCTGGAAAGATCAACATGCAACTAGCCGCGACTGAATACTGTTTCGTGGAATCGACAAACATGTCGATTCATGAAACATCGTAAATGGTTAATGTGTAACTTGTCGAGTGTAGTGGGAGTAGTGATGTTGTGATCTATAGCAAAATTTTTTTTGTTTTATGGCAATTTTCCGATCGAATTATATAATAAAGATATTATATTATCTAAATATATTAAGAAGTCTACAATTTTCATAAAAGAATTTTATTTAATAATTCGAAATTTTTGATTAAAAATAATCAGTATTCAATTATTAAACATTTTTGAATACAAAAAGTTATTGATTAATGAGTGTAAAAAATCATTTCTTAATGTCGATTTAGGCGAAATACCAGAACTATTTGTGAATAATTAAGTTCGTCTTTTTTTTGAAAAAAAAAACAGTAAATATAATTTAAAAAATGTGTTATTTTACAAAAACGTGATGGTATAATTTTGATTAACATATACAATAAACGTGTGCAGTTATTATTGAGAAAATTATTAAATTTAGTTAATTTTCCATTTTAAAATAACCTCTTATAAGTTATACGTTACATCTAACAACATTTATAGAAAAAAATGAATATGTAACTTTCGTGATAAAAAATGTTTGAAATTATATCAGTTTCCACAGTTTCTTAATCTTATTCGATGGACTTTAAACATTTTTTCGCTACTTAAAAAAATCAAATCGTCATTACTTAGTCTTTTGAAAGATTATTCAAATATTTAAAAAAAATCATTTACTATTACTAATTTGCGAAATAATAAAAATCTAATTAAAAAGATTGGTTCAAAAGTGTCTTACTTACTTTTTAACAAAGTTATTAAACAAATAGCCTTCGTAAATAATTAACTAATGATTTAGAAAAAGCGTAAATATGTATAGTGAAGTTCAACGTGTTCGAGATTTATTAATTAAGCATATACGTTGTACATTTTAGCTGATAACAGCGATCATCTAGTTTGTACAAGCTGCTGTCGCGCAAATTACGGCAAACTTTTAATGAAGTTTCTAAGAGAAGTATAAATATTTAATAATCACATCTACCTGCAATCAACCTGCATGTTATGTCTCAACTTATTTAATAGTATTGAACGGCACTTTTATAAAATATTTACTACATCGACCATTGTTTATTTTTGAATTAATTCTCTTTGATTTATTCACATATCGATTATCTTACTTTAATTACTTTTTAATCCGGATTTATTATTTATACGAACAGTTGATTAATTGCATTATATATATATATATATATATATATATATATATATATATATATATATAAAGACTAATCATTTAATTTACGGAACGGCAATCTATTTTTGAATATCGCATGACCTTCAAGCTTCAATCTTCAAGGGAGCTTATTTGACCTTAAAGAATTGACTTACGTAGTGACTACTTATATCAATAGTTACTGTAGTATCCGTGTTTTATGTAGTTTAGAAAGACTGAAAAAAAGTGAAGGTAATTACGATTTTGAGACGAAATAATAATCGAGCGAGTGGATGGATTCTTATTGCTACGCTGTTGTTTCCACAGCTCAAAAAAAAATTGTATGCAAAGCGTTTTGTGTCTAATGAAGAGCTCCAAAAGTCCATAACAGCCTATCTACATTAACAAACAACATATTTCAGGAACGTTACAATGCGCTGAAAAAGTGCATACACTTCAAAGGGAAACATTTTGAAAAGCAAAAATAGTCACATGAAAATTCCTATTTTCTGGGCTCATTTGACAACCTTTAACGTTTTGCACTTTATGAAATTTTGCACTATATGAAATTAGGCTATATAGTGGATAAGAAGTTAGTATATTACAATTTAGGATAAGACTATGATAAACATAGAAAAATATAAACATCGGATAATATTGATGGATGAACGTTTATCAAAACTTTTATCTGCTATGAAAAAATAAAGTGACACTAGCCGTGGGAGTAGAACGCCTTTAAGTGCCTGGGGAGTAAAGCTGGCCTTGTGAGTGCAAAGGGTTAAATAATCATCCCTCGTGTATAAGTATATATATATATATATATATATATATATATATATATATATATATATATTAATGTAAAAGTAAATTTTATAAATAAAAGACTTTTATATCAAAGATAGAATCTTTTTATATGTAGAATAAATTAATCTGATAGTTTGAATAGTTGTTTTTCTTAAAAGAACGTATTGTTTAAAGAAATCAGAAATTTATTCATTTTTATTATTTCATATTGATATACAAGTTATTCATGAATGAAGAAATATGATTGTAAAATAAATAAACTAAATAATAAAAAGTATAGAAGAAATAAGTAAGTAAAACAAGAAAACGTTTTGTGATATGTCATAGAAGGAAAAATAATATAAGTAACAAAGGAATAAAGTAATATAAATTAATTTTTTAAAATAGGTAATATTTTGGCACGTGAAATTACTGAATAAGAAAACGATAAGAGATATTTGTTCAGAAAAATATATGTATTAATTTGAAAAAAAATAAGAATATTATGTATCAAAAAATTATAAAAACGTACCAAAAAATAAGCATATAAAATGAGATAGATGTACTTTCAGAATTTAAAAGAATATAATAATAAGTAATATGTCACGTATTGAACTCTCAACATAGAAGCTTCACAAAATTTAATTACAAACTACTTAATTATCATCAATACGGTTTAATTTCAATTTTTTTCTGGTTACTTATCTTCAAAACATTTTTTATTGAACCTTTACAGTATTAAAATACGCTTTCAAAGGTCTTTTTTGTGATAATATCGATAATAAAATTACACAATTTCAATATATTAACAATACATTCAGGTTAAATTAGATTAAATGACCGACATGTATTAGGCAGTGTATGATATATGACATATATGTATATATTAATTTTAGAGGTTTTGCGTACCTTTCCAGAAGGATAGACACAATTGATCGACGTTTATAATAACCTAAAGAGAATTAATTGAAGTCACGTTTGATGTTTTGTAGTATACGACGTTTTGATTGACCATTTTAGCAATTACTTCATGAAATGTTATAATAAACCCTAATGGTATTTTATGAAATATATTATTATGACAAAGTCATACTACCATATTTATATATATATATATATGAGACATAAGTTGTATGTATCAGTACATTTTAACCCTTTCACGCCTAGCGTCAGTTATATCCGGAATCTACAAAATGATTCACAGTGGCTAACGCCGGCTATATTCGGAATTAGTGAACTCAACACTAGTGCCACGCACTAAACACATTATTTCAATTTATGTATGTCATATACCCTTTTTATCAAGCATTATTAGTACACGAGTGTAGGGGAGCTCCGAAAATTCAAAACACTTTTTACGAGTACAGTGTACATTAATGGCACGACGACCCATTTCATGGGTAACATACTGACGGCCAATTTCGCCGTCCCGAAAGGGTTAAACAACTGTATAATTTTCGTTATTTTTATAATTTCTATCCAGTTTCTGTAGTATGTCAATATCTTTTTAATAAAAACATTGAAGTTAAATATTAAAATAAGTTTTAAATATAAAATTATTTACCCCAAAATTTTGATTTTTTTCCGACATTTGGATATACAAAGTCTGAACCAAATTGATAATCTGTAGGTATATGACATGGTGAATATGGCGAATGAATTTGCATGAGAAAAATTTCTAGTTCAAATCTAATATTTTTGTCTTTAACACTTGGGATGACATTGTCTTACTTGAATAAAATCTCCTTTTTTGTAGTTTGGGTCGATTTCTTCATATTTATTCTTTCAGTAATGCATTTTTTCGTGTCTGAATTTATTTCAAATTCTGTCTCACGTATTATTTATGGATTATTTGATTAATTGTCTTTTTTAATTTTTATTATGAGATATTTCTTTTTTATATGAGACATGTTACCTAACTAAAATGATTTACATTTTTGTTCTATTTTATTTATTCTATAATAATGTTTATAGTACACTTTTTATAATCTATTTTTACCGAAAATAATTGTTTTTGCTTTCAGAATAAAAGATGAACAATTTCACAAAACTACATTTTAACTTGTTACATATTCGTCAACAGAATATTATGTCATCTAACTAGAGTTACAGCTAGATAACAACTCTTATCAGAATAGTCTTGTAACATAAAACTCAATCTTGTTTTATTTTCTAATTATAGTAAAAAAAAACAACTGAAATGTTTTAAATACTAAATTATTCATCGGATCTAAACAATTTAATCTATATATATATATATATATATATATATAATGTTTATTAATAAAATAAATTATTAAATCTAATAATTAAAAAATGTATTTATCAACGAATAAAAATATTAGATATGTATAAAATTTTATGAAAACACAAAAAAAATATAAGGCAAAATGTTTAAAAATAAAAATAACGCTTTCTCGTAGCTTAAAAGCTGTTTTTTTGTTAGATTTAGATATAATGTATAAATACAATAATTAAGATGCTATTAAAAATAAAGACAACGGTATTAAATTAATGATAATATGCTGGATTCTGAAGAAACATTTTTTTTACGTAAAACAATATATCATTGTTTATGTTTTATCTTTTTATAAAGTTTCATTCCAAAAATAATAATTTGTAAATCTAAAACGCTTACAATGAGACATGAATATTTTTCAATATATAAATAATTCGTTTATAAATACATCCAGCCTAACTGTTAAACTCAAATAAATATTTCGTTAATAAATTAAAAACCAACTGTTTCCTAAATGTCACCTATGTTTATAAATTGTCCTATTTATAAAAAGTACAAATTTAAAAATGTGTCTACCAACGCGAACCTATGCGATATTTATGAGACAAGCATCTTATATCAGGAACACTTTTTACATTGTTGGACGTTGTAAGTAGAATTATGTGCTGTTGTATTTCATCGACGCCTAACTGCGAGGCGTCGCCGTCGCGGCGCTTCGATACGCATTCTTGATGGATGGCTTCATTAATGATTTATGAACTAGGCTGATAAATGCATGGCCTCTCGAATTAATAGTTTTCATAGACTTACGAATTTCAAAATAAAAGTGTACCGTTATGATCGAACTAAGTATATAAATTTATAAAACAGAATGTATGTGTTTTTATTTATTCAGTATTTTAAAAATCATCAGTTTTTTTACAATTTTACTAGAGATAACACAGACAAAAAAATTGAACATATTAATTTATTTGTTTAAAAATATAAAATATTGTAAATGTGCTGCTTTGTTTTTAAATGCAAAATTTTTATATAAACATATTAATAATTGCTTTTAAGTAAATCTGCAATACGAATAATTGTTAAATTGTTTTTTCTTGTAAGTCAGTGCATAATATCTTTTTAAAATATTCACTATTTTTAACAGGAATACATTTTCATTACTGTTATTATTTTTACATTATTTTTGTAAAAAAAACTTATTTGCGTGAATAAACTAAGTTAAATTATCACAAAGAAGCTATAATTTTTAATATAGAAAAGTAATGTTTATAGTACAGTTTCTGTAGTATTTATTTTTATTGTACGACCATTTTTCACGCAACTGATGTTTATAAAGCCATGTATTCTTCTAAATTCTAAGAAATGTTTTACTTAAACTTTTAAAAGAATGCTATGTATATATATATATATATATATATATATATATATATATATATAACATAAAATTATTTTTTTACTTAGTAAAGTAGTAATTTATTATCATATTTTAATATTTACAATAATAGATAACAATAGTCCTGAATAAAAAACGAATGTTGTTATAAATACTAAACTTTATTTATGTTAAAAATATTACTAATTATTAAATACGAATTAAATACTTATGATTAAAAACATTTCCGGGATTTAATGATTCAGCTCTTGAATCGTTCCAGAACTCGAATAACCATCTGACTAATAGACATTATTGAGCATATATTTTTATTATCAGAAGTATTGATTATGTTATTAATAAACATAAGTGTATGAAATATTATAAACAATGTATTTCAAAGTATATTGCACATATATTTTAGTCATGTTAATTTATTTCACTCCAGTTAAATTATTTAATCAGAAATGGAAATTAAATAAATAAATGTTAATACTTTATAATATCATATATCATTACTCAATGCGATTATAGATTTACACAAATTTGTTTATTAATTGGAATATTATCAAAAGTATAGTTTTTAAATAGAAAATTTACTGTAATAGTAATCTATCTATACTCCATCTTAAGAGGATTATAAGTTTAAGAAATATTAATAATTATTTAATTCATAAAGAAATATATACATATATATATATATATTTGTTTATATGCTTGTATGGATGTACATGTTCGTACGCACAAATAATGTTCTTATTAATAAGATAACGCAAAAGGTCTGTACCGAATATCATTCAAAAATTTCATGCGAGATGAAACATCAGCGTGTATCATCATGCGCCAGTTCACTTTTTGTAAGAATTTGTTAAGAAACCGGTAATATCTCGGAGCTTTTGGTCGTCCTATTTTCTGAATCTTTTTCTCCGTAATCGAGATTTGTTTTCATTCTTTATAAGTATAAGAAACTCTCGTCTTTCTTTATAGTTGCTTTCTTTCATAAGCAAGGATTCGATCGCAAGTCTCCTTAATGTAAGGTTACGATATGGTTACGATGCTATTACTATATAAGTATTTAATTTTTATATTTTCCTATGTCGAGATTGAAGATAAGTTACTGAATTTCTCATATGCGTAATAGTCAGTTAAAGGAATCGTTTTTACTTTCTTGATCAAAGAATTTTCTTTGTAAGAAGTTTTAAACTTATTTCTGTTAATCTATTTGACTTTAAAGTTGAAAAAATCAATAACCACTTATGTTTATATATGTATGTAAACTAGTTCATTTATATATATATATATATATATATATATATATGTATATATGTATGCATATATATGTGTGTATATAGTGTGTGTGTATGTTTATGAACAAGATATTAATCCTTAAAATAAATATTTCACATATAATTTCTATATAATATCTAAGAATCTCAAGTCATAAAATAGCTTAACGTCAGTCGATAAAATTCGTGTATTTTTTATTACAGCAGTATTATCATTAAGGTAGTTATCAAAATTAAGTTAGTTACATATATATATATATATATATATATATATATATATATATATATATATATAATTTAGGAATTGTTTTCTTTTCGTCAAAAATATTATATTTAGGTATTTCATAAAGATCGTTTTTAACAAATAAAATGAATTAAATAAAAAAGAATATGAATAAATATTAGGTTGGTAGGAATATGATTGCGGTTTTTGTTTTCCGAATTCTAACCTTACTTTTTTCAATGAAAGTGCCATTTCATCTTATTCATGTTAATATCATTTTAAAGTACATTTTTCTGTTTGTATTTTGGTAAAATCGACTTTGGTTTTATTATTAATTTTGCTTCAAATTGGGCTATTGAATTAAAGATGCAAATAAGAGCAATTTTTATATCAGTTCAAAATGAGTGGTAAAGCAGCAGAAACTACTTGTAAACTAATCGAAGCTTTAGGTGTGGGTACCTTTAAGGAACATACGGTGCAATGGTGGTTCCGAAAATTTTATGCTGGGAACGAAAGCATTGAAGATGAAGAAGATTGCAGGCGTCCTTCTTCATTTCATAACTACCAACTGAAGGCGTTAGTTGAAACAAAACCACGCACAACAATTCGAGAGCGTACACAGAAGTTGGGCATTAATCATCCAACAGTTCTTGACCACTTAAATTAAAAAAATATACGAATTTGAAGATAAACCGCAATTATTTATCTGCCAACGTAGTAAATCAATCTAATATATAAAAAAATAATTTCATAAAATTCGAAATTAAAACAATTTAGAAAACTTAATTTTTATTTGTGTATTCTTTGTAACACGTTTATATTTTCAATATTTATGAACTAGTTTAATAAAAAAGATATAATTTTTATATTTCAAAATTGCACAGACTTTTATTTTGGTTAATGAGATTTATAAAGTTAAACAAGTCTGTACTATAAATAATTTATAATATAATTTATAGTTTATGTTCTCGATATTTAAAAAAATTAAACAATCAATGTTAAAGTCCATTAAAATGTTTATTTGTTCAGTTTTAGAATGCTCCGAAAGCTATATTTCCGTACAAATGAATTTTTCGCTTATGTGTAAACGTTACAAGTTCGCTTCAATGTAAATAAATGTGTGGAAAACAGCAGATACGATTTATCAACTTGACATAACAAATTGAAAATTTGGTGAACGCCAAGTCAGTTAGCTTTTGTAGTCTTTTTACCTTTTTTATACGTATGTACGATACAAGAGAACTAGTCGGTGTTTGGCATCGTTGTTATGCCAATTATAAGAATACAGAAATAAACATTCCGCTGGCCTGCACCTTAACAGAGACTCGTATCTGAAACTAGACGACGTCAACAAAGCGTCGACCAAGAATGGAAAAAGGATTAACAGTACGACTGCGCATCGTGGTAAGAATCCGTTGTAGAAGCTTTTACGCTTCAGTAAATCGATTCACGTTATAAATTTGGAAATTAAACGTGATAAAATGTTTATGGAATTAAACCTTCTGTTCTTTATGAAATCGGAAATTTATATTAATACATACACACACATAAGTGAATGTATATGTTTCTTAGTAGAATATATATATATATATGATCTGTTTTATGCGGTGTTTATCCTTTATATGTATGTATATATATATACATATAATTTACTCTCTTTAATAATGAAAATAATGAGTATAATAAAGCACTAATGTAATCACTGTCAAATTTACAATAAGTAATAATTTACAATAATACATACAAAAAGTAAATAAGGTACACATAGTTTTATTAAAAAAAAGTGTTTCACTGTTACTTGTACAATTGCAAGAAAAGGATTAAATACAAGATTATTACTAATAGAAAGAATAAAAGTGTAACGTTTTGTTGATAATTCTTAAAAAAAATCTATGAAGGTTTATCAAATAATTAGTATTTTGAAACGAATGTGATGTTAAAACAACCATGTTTAAAAATCAGGGTTTTTTACATTTTTAAATTAGGCATTAAAAGATTACTTAGACTTAGTGTTTTAAATATACCAGGTGCTAATTAAAAGGTATCTTAATTAAATATACGAGTATTACATAAATCAAAATAGAATAGATAGTGTTAAATAGATAGAGTTAAGAGATAAATAGAGAATGTAAGAAAAAGTTAAGTTTATGGTCAGTTTTTAATTTATTTATAAATAATAAGTCGAAATTAAAGAAATTATCGGATTTTTCGATATGTTACAATCATAATCATATCAATTTTTTTTCATACTTGTTTCTAAATTATTCTTGTTTATTTCAGAATATAATAATTTTTTCCATATTTGTGGATCATTTATTTTTTTCTATATTATTTACAAGTGTATCACATTAATACGTGAGTAGTTCGATAAGTGTGGTAAAAAAGCAAGTTTTTTTTGGAAAAAAATGATTTTATTTCTTAACATAGTCTCTGTTGAGGGATATATCTTAGGCCAGCAATTTTTCAAAATACGCATTGACGACGGCGATTACATTCTCATTCTTCGAGAATTTCTTCTCACCGAGCCAAATTTATAAGTTTGGGAAAAGGAAGAAGTGACACGGGGCGAGGTCCGGAGAATAGCTTGGATGAGGAATCAATTCGAAACCTTAATCGTGCAATTTTGAAATTGTGACGGTCGATTCGTGGGGCGGCGCGTTGTCCTTGTGAAAGATCAGTTTTTTTGAGCGCCAATCTTGCTCATTTTTTTATCAGCTCTTCTTTCAAACGGTCCGATAATATTGTATAATAGACTCCTGTTATCGTTTGTCTCTTCGTTAAGTAGACGATCACAATGATTCCTTGGGAACCCCAAAAACAGTGGCCATCATCTTCACAGCCAACAAAACGGTCTTCGCCTTCTTCTACGCACTTTCACCAATCGTTGTTCACTGCTTTAACTGCTGCTTCGATTCAGGTGTGTAATGATAGATCTATGTTTCATCCACAGTGACGAATCGATGCAAAAAGCCTATTTGCTTTTTCCATTTTTACGGAAATTGCTACAATACTCACTTCAATTATCTGTTGAGCGTGAACAACGCGTCGTTTCTGGATGAAATTTAGCCTATGCTAGTTTGAAACGTGACATTTAATAGCCTTGACGTTACCAAATGAATGGTGGCGCCACACCATAGAAATTTATCAAACGTATTACGTAGTTTATCTCTATGGGAAAAATCATTTTCACAAATGAATTTTGCATTCTTCCACTAGTAACATTTTTTTCTAGTGAAAAAATTTTCTCTAATTGTATATTGATCAATTTAATTAATATAAATGTATTTGGATGCTATTGCATAATCTTGAGAGATCTTTTTGTACTTTAGAGCTCCGAGAATGATGGAATCGTCATTGAAATTTGCACAAGCAACATAAAAAATGTGCATATATTTAATTAAAAAAAATATAAGGGCTATGGAAAGACAAAAAGTAATTTTTGAAAGTTGTAACTATTTTTTACTTCTATGAAAAACGTTCCTGTTCACTATAAATTATATTATATATATATATATATATATATATATATATATATATATATATATATATATTCAACTTAAGCTTCCACACGAAATTATTAAAAAAATGCAAAAATTAAAAAAAAAACATGTTATCCCCCATTTAGTATTTTAGTTCAATAGTATTTTAGTATTGAATTGAACTAAAATAGTAAAAAATAACATGCGTTTTCTTAACTCCTACGTCCCGTTTTAATACTTCAAGCAAGCTGCCGATAGGCTACAAATACTTTGTAACGAAAATATGTATTATATATATATATATATATATATATATATATATATATATATATATATATATATATATATGTTACCTTATTTTTTTATATTTAAGAATTTAATCACTTTTCTTGTAATCAGTTCTTTATAATGCATTTGACTTTTAGTTATATATCAAAAATTCAAACATTGTCTTTGAAAATTAATAATATAAAAAAAACTATCCTAATAAAAGTTTGTTACACCATGTAAATATTTTGCCTTTTAACAGATTCATTTTCCTTTTTTTCTACGGTTTTAATTCAAATCATATTGTGAGAAAGTTTCTGATTTCTAAAATATTCAGTTTCTATCAACTTTGAATAATTTTGTTATTTTTGGAAACATAGCTTAATTTAAAAACAACAAAGATGAAGTGTATATATTTGTTTTACTTCGGAACTTGTACATCTTCATCGACTGTTTAAAATATCTTTATTAAATTTTGTTTCATGTTAGATATTAACGTAGATAGAATATAATATTAATTTTTGTGTCGATTGATTTGTTATAATTTTTTATTATGGCCAAGTATTCAAAAATTAAATTATATTCTTTAAAAATTCATTTATTAATGTTAATAAAATATGTTTTGTTACATAGTTTTGTTTTTTTATATTGTATTTACAAATTAATTCACTATCATATATGACTTTATAAATATTTATTGTTCTTACTAACAATATAAAAATTATTTATCTCTCTCCAAGGACGAACAAAATCTTTGCTAGCCCGAATTGTTCTCATTTTTATCGTTCTCTTCTAAGATATTGCTAATAAATATGTGAAAAATGGTTATCTATTGACAATTTGAAAACCGTATTTCATATATTTTCTCTTTCTCAATAAAATATTTGTCAGTAAATTCGTATAAAAATTCGATTATTTTTTGATTTATTCGTCACTGTATCGTGTTAAATAATAAAATTTATATTTGAAAGAAATATTCAATAATAAAAAAGTTCTAATTATCGATTAAAATAGATGTTCAGGGACTTAATATTTTCTTCATAGAACTGATGATATATGATAGAACTTTACAATTCTATCATCAACTCTTGTTACAAAAGCGTCTACACGAGTCTAGCACATATACTCTTTCAAAGATATGAGTAGGTAAACTGGAGTGGCACAGCTTAAAGACCAGGACTATCATTGAATACTTAACGAGTATTAACTTCTCTTATGGTCGAATATCAACGCTACATCATAGAAAATAACAGTGAAATTTAACGTCTTGATGCTTTTGCTTGAATACAAGGATTATGTAATTAAGTAACAATTTCAAAGAAAATATGTTCCAATGATACTTAGAACGACTCTGAATGGTTAAATTATTCTAATTCAGTTGCTTTCAAATTATCCTGTTTAAGTCTTATGAATAGAATTGATTAATTTCTTTCTTTTGATATTTTCTCGTTTTTTCAGAAGTATTGTCTTTGTTTTTGAATTAAAAAAGATTTTAAGCGACATCCATTGTTGTAAACTCATTACCAATTGAAAAAAAGTTTTTATACTTTAAAATATTCACAGAAATCAACTAATTTATCACATCGTTCACATTGTTTGATCACTGATAAGGAAGTGTTCTTAATAAGTTCGAATACTATATATTTTTAAACATTTGAAAAAGAAACAATAGTACTGGAGTTATATTCTGTTACTCATGAATTACATATATTTTAATTATCAAAAAATTAATATGAATGTAAAATTTGAAAGTAGTTTGTTTAAAAGTTTAATTTTGTTTAATTTACATACAACTTTAAAATATTAAATGATTTTTTGATACATTTTTTTCATTTAATAATTGGATAATATGTATGCTCTGTAATCATTAATCAGCCATTCATAGACAAAGGCCTTTTGAAAGTCATCTAATTTAAAAGATTCGATGTCTCTCTTCAGACGTTTTCAATACGTTTGATAATATATTTAACTTGTATATTAGTTAATCTCTTCCTGGACGTTTTTGTATTTTATAGCTCTTATGAATCATTTCTAACGTATTCTCTTCTCGAAATATTTTTATTAATATTTTGTAAATTTATACTTGTTAGAATATCCATAATAATTGTATAATATTGTATGCTTTAGTATGTATTGTATTTTCTTCATTTTTTTTCTTTGTATTTTATTTTTCGTATCTCTCAGTTTTTAATCAAGTCGATGAATTATTGTGGAATTTAGTGCCTATGTGTCAGTCGTATATATAAGGGTAAATATAATAAATTGTTAAAATTTTTCAGAAATTTTTCCAAATATTGAGATATTTTATTCAAAAGAACTACCTCAATGACCGATCCACATTAATAATGAATTGTATAACATTTATTGCATATGAAAAGACATATATATATATATATATATATATATATATATATATATATATATATATAAATATATATATATAATCTGAAGTTGAAATGAAGTATAAATTTTTGTACGAAGTTAGACTCGACATTTCCAATATCCTTTACTAAAAAGGGAAAAGTGAATTTATCAGTTTTCTTAATTTTATAACTTGTTATAAAGAATGTTTTTTTTCTTAAAAATTCTTCAAGAGTGATACTATCGCTTTAATAAATTTTCCTCTTGACGTTATCAAATGAAGCGGAAATTTTACTTACATCTACTACATTTATTTAATTAAAATTTTCTTTTCGTTAGTAAACACAGACAGGTGAATTGCATTTTTTCTTCAAGTTATAATTTAATTTTATTGATTTTATATATATATATATATATACATATATACATATACATATATATATATATATATATATATAAATATATATATATATATATATATATATATATATATATTAGTATGTTTATGTCAGATTGAAGTAAATTAATTCATTATCGAGTATAATTGAATATTTTTGTAAGATATTTCTGTTTTTATATATAGAAACATTAATGAAAAAAAAGTAAATGTTTTAAAAGTAAGAGACATAACTTAAATAACATTGAATAAATTTTACAACAGTGTTTTTAAGACATAGTATTGTGTTTTTAGTCTATATATATATATATATATATATATATATATATATATATATATATATAGACATATGTGTGTGTATGTATGTATGTACCTATATAGATATTTATAAAATTGTAAGTAGTCTTTCTACAGTCAATATTCATAGTTCCCACTCATTTTATTATTGGTTTTTTATTTCCTTGTGGTCAATGAAATATTCTCATCTCATCATAACTTCTTTCGGATCTTTTCTTTTCTACATTCTGAAAAATAAAATAAAATAGGATTTTGGTGACTGTTTGTAATATGTTAAAGAAAGTGTGACATGTTTTCATAATCTTTACAGTTTCTGCCTATATCAGTATCGTTTGCAAAATATCGAAAAATATATACTGAAAATGTTTTAAGTGTGTAATTTTTCTAAGGAAAAATTAAGATTTACAGTAATTTTTGGTTGTTTTAATGTTATATATTTATAGATTTTTACTTGAGAAAGAAACAATAGAATTTTGTATATTGTAGAATAAATAAAATGAAATTTATTGATTGGTTTGCAAAACTTTCGTTTTAATCTAATTATACGTTTCTTGTTGTTTGTACTATTTCATAAAATCTGAAATTGAAAATGCAGCCAAGTAAACTTTTGGAAACGTTTCATATTGTATGAAATTGATAAATTATTGTGGTTATTTTTAGTTAATGTCATTTATTTATTATTATATTTTGTGTGAAGGGAAATATAGATACCTGCAATTAAATAAATATTTTAGGAGAATTATTAAAATAAACTTGATTTTTTTTATTAATCAAATACTGTAACCATTTTGTGAATTTAGACGAGACGAATTCTCGATATGGGCATACGATTGTGCTTTCCCGATATTTTACGGTTCTTATACGGTTGAAATATCCTTGTGATAGTAGCTACAAGAGAATGAAGTTGATGATTGGATATAGTTTAATGACATAACTGATAGTTAAAATAATTATAGTTCACGATACAATAAATGAAAAAATCTTTGATGACACAGAATGACCAACAATTTTAAAATCATGGTTCAAGGATTAAAATATTATCTCAATAACTTTAATTCAGCTTAATCACACTCACTTTTGAATCTTCAAATAGATATTTATTCGTAATCAGCAAATCCACTCTTCTACTTCCACTGAAAATGAAATTAGATATTTTAATGAAGCCAATTAATTGATCAAAATCTATCACGTTAACATCGTTCTTTCTCAGTAAATGATGTTTATTTTCCACTCTCTCCTCTCTCTCTCTCTCTCTCTCTCTATATATATATATATATATATATATATATATATAGAGGCATGGGTGAGGGAGAGAGAGGGAAAGATAATTTTAATTTTTCACATAAATATAGTTTGTGCTTTGCTTAAAAACACATCATTTTTATTTAAAGAATATTTAATTTCTTATAATGAATATTTTAGAGACGATTGGATTTTGAAGCAAAATACAATATTCTAAAATATTGGACAACCCTTCCAATTAATCCGAAATGAGGATATATTGTACTGTAAAATTCAATAAATGTCTCTTTAGTATTTTGGCGTACTGTTTTTTTAAAATATAATTTTATGCACATTACTTCTTTTTTTTAAAAAAATATGTTCACCTTTATGATAAATGTCTTTTATGTTTACAATATATATATATATATATATATATATATATATATATATATATATATATATGTTAACGTAAAAATTCTGAAATTGATTTGAATGACAAAACCGAAACATATTTATCAGGAAACGTTTTTTTCTTTTGTTAGAAAAACCAGTTGATCTGTCCTTGACATACTTTAACAATGGAAGGAAATAAAGCAAGCAACTTATCGCCTGTTAACAGACAATGCATTATATAACATTTGTAGCTCACTTCATTCATTGTTGTGTGTGTGCATACAGAACAGTGAGCTTTGCATGTTTCGTGAATGTATGTATTGATCTCGATAATGCGGTGACAAAGTAATGATTTCTAAAGACCATAAATCGTTAATGTAAACAGTTGGTTATGTTTCTCGTTCAAATAGCACATAAACATTAATATTTTAAGTGTCATGTTAATATGTAGGTTAATATACATTATATATAATAATTGTACAATTAGAATTCACAGTAGAGTATTGTTGTTAATAATTTAATGTTTATTGTGTCATTTGGAAAGTTAAACGTTTTTTAGAAATTTGTTTGTTGTTAGTTTCCTCTTTATTTTGTGAAATTCGCTGATATCAACATTTAAATTTCCGCTTGACAAATATGAATATTTCCTTTTTAACACTTATTTTTTTAACAAATGTAAATAAAATAACAATTATATGTTTTAGTCTGTATCAGTAAAAGTTATACGGATTTTTTTAAATGCTTGTTATGGACTTTATTGAAATTTACAACGTTTATTTGGTTTCTAACTCCAAATAACTTACGAAATATAATATATATATTAACAGAATACAAATCAAAATAAATTCTTTTTTAAGGTTCCTATAATAGAACGAGTATTATTTATAAGGTTTTCGTTTCACTATATATTTCTTTCATTTATTAAATAAATATTTAATATTATAAAAGTACCTTCTCTAAAAATAGAACTCTTTTTATTTATATTAATCATTATTTTATTTACAGTTAATTAAAAAAATTTGAAACGTTATAAAATGAGTATCAGAGTCAATGTATTACTACTCCCAGCTTTTCTGTTTTCACGCTAAGTCGTCTTAATTACAATTGTTATAAGTTTGTGAAAATCATGCTATGTGTATTCCTCTCACCGTTGTAATTCTCGAAGTTATATAACATGTTGCAAAGTTTGTGGACTGCTTGAAACAGATTGATTTATTAAAATTTCAATCATATTAAAACTAATATTTTACGTATTTATGTACACACCCATATATATATATATATATATATATATATATATATATATATATATATATATATATATATATATATATATATGGGTATATATATGTGTGTGTGTGTGCGTGTGTTTGTGTGCATGTGTTGTATGTACTCACTAGTGTCCAATAAGTTTTTTGTTTCATTTTAGAGTATTATGAGTTTTGTTTATAATATTATTAATATGCCCATTCCATGATAAGAAAAAATAAATAATGTAGTATTCATGTATTTTTACTAGGACAGGACACATATCCCACACACAGGACACATGTTCCATTGATCGAGTACGATGAATAATTAAAATTTCAATTATTAGTGGATCTTGCAGAAATACTTTTTAATAAATTCTGTTCCGAATTAATTCATTCCTCCTAATAGAAAACGTTGTTAGTTTCATTTAATAAGTATTGAGTATTTAACTTGGGCAAAATTCCCCTGAAAATGAAATAGACATGGACAAAAAAATGAATTTTTGAACTAATTCGATCAGAAAAATCGTAAATGACCGTGAAGAATAAAAAAAAACATTGATACTACCTTATATTGACCGGATAGGATTTAAAAAAATGATTTAATCCATCGAAACACTGTATAAATAATGCCGAACATTATTTATAATTTATAATTAATATGTGAGAAATCCTCCATTTAAAAAAAAATTAAATATCGTGTCTGTTTGTCCATCCCGATTGAGAATATCTGATAAATTTTAAAGTATATTTTAAATAGAATTATTAACGGAAATTAACACTTTACTGTAGTTATTGAAGTTAATGTTATTTTGCTTTATCAACAGATGAAATATATAGTTCTTTCAATTTTACATCAAAAAATAACAGTATACTATAAAAATAATTTTATAACAAAAGTATTATACATTTATGAAAAGAATTATTGTCTTTTCAGTTACTGGGTTATTATATTGTAAAAAGGGAATTGAAAAAGAGTAGCAATAAGAGAAACAATTTTATAACATAGAAAAATCAAAATCCCAAAAGGAAAACAATGAATATTATCTCAAGGCAAACAAATAGATTTCTCTATTAATAAATAAAATACATTGTACATTATTTTTCACTATGATGTTGAATACTTGAAACGAACACGTTTTCGTATTTGTTAAAACACGTCCGTTGAGATTTGCTTGATTGACTGCTATTATAAAATCGATATTTATCATATTTTTAATATACCAGTATTTACAGGACTATTTTTAATTTATTGCATATTTTTTTGATGGAAATACACGCGTATTTTAACGAATATCGTTGTAATTAATCATGTTGTTGTTTTTTTTCTTGTAAAATTTATTTACAAAACTATATTTAACATGGAGTTATAAATTATACATTATAAACGTACGTACGACGATATTAATCTGAATTTAAATGATGGTTTCAAATAAGCAAGATCTAAATTTACTTTGCCACGATATAAATTTAAATTATTAATGATTGTTAGTCTCCATTAACCTCGTGAAGTATACCCTTGACTAAACTATCATTATGTGCACAACGTACAATTTGACATATTTGTGTTTACGTATAGTTGTTAGTCGCCGCATTCTCATTTATTTGTATGTACCTACATACGTTACATATATCATTGAAAATATGCAAAATTTATTATATTGCTAAGTAAACTGTCAATTGAAAATTTTTTTATTTTTGTTTGTGAAACTAGTGTTATTTACAAATGAAAATATCTCATCAGTTGTCACCGTAAGTGACATATTTTTCTAACAACTGGAACATATGTATTTATAATCTGCGTGCAATTGAATTACTATTTTTTAAGAGAAATGTTTGAAATAACTTAAAACAAATGTAAATATTTTTTTCTAAATCGCTTAAATCACGTTCATGTCATATACATTTTTTTATTATGATTTGTTTATAGTGTTTATAGCTTTAAATAATCTTATTGAGTTTAAAAATACCAGCACTTGGAAACTATGTTTAATGCTTGTTCACTGTTTATTCATATTTTTTCTGATGTATGTGCATCGTTAAATACATGGAATTAATGTGATATTAAACTCGAGCATCAAAGTATCATAAATTTGTTTTAATGGTAGTGTAAAATGAATATACGTACTTAAACTTGCACTTTTTTAAATATTTATTTTAAAAAAAGTTAATACAATATAATAAGATTTTGCATTCACATTATTTTTTTCAAGCAATATTTTTTTATTTATATCGTTAAAGTAATTAGCAATGGATGTGTTTCAGTATCCAGTACCAGTGTTCGTCCTATTCTTGCTGTCAGTTTTTTTACTATAATAATATTTTTACATTTTCTAATAGCTTATGAGAAAATGCCAGGTTTTGGATATGAGATTAATTGAAATAGAATTTGTCTGTTTGAAAATAATATTTATATAAACGTTTTCATAATACAACGGAAATTTGTAGAAAACATCTCTTAAAAAACTGTATAATGTGACTTTCAAAAAATTACAATCAGAAACTAAAGATTTATTTCTATTTATAAAATTTAGTCGGTGTTTTTGCAAAATAATTTTATTGTTTTAACCATTACTTATAAGTTAAGACAAAATAGAAATTAAGTTTGTAAATTCTGTCTCAAAAGTATATCCTGAATGTAGTTAATGGTTAAAGAGTACTGAGTAGGATTGTTAGTTAAATTTCATTATCAAATAATATCTTTTATTTATTCAGTTATTAATACTGCAATTAAGTAGAGATAAATGTTTAAAAAATGTGTTTCTTGTTTTATGTTGAAGCCGCTGTTTCAAAACATTTCTTTTCACCTAATATTTCATCCTTATAAATTGTACCTACATGATTTCCGTCTCATGAAATAGGTCGATCAAAACGAGCATTATATAATGGCATTGGACTGAGCACCATATCTGCTGACATGTGTAATAAACAGGTAACACATTATATGCAGGCTCATTGACGCTGTTATTACATACGTACCGTATAAATCTGATAACTCGTCGTGTACATTTCTGTTTAATAAAATTTCCTAAATTTAAAAATATATACATATTTATAAAATAACTAATGAAAACTATATATCGAAACAGAAGTTTCTATCTTCCGATTTCTATAATTGCTACTTTTAAGATTCTGTTTAGTGAACCACATACAATGTATCGAAATTCAGAAAATTAAAATGTTATACGAAAAATATTTAAAGCATTTAACATTATTTCGATCATATCCAGTTACGTATACAATTGTACCGTTATTATTTTTATATCTCTCTATATTGTGTAAGAACAAAGACAACATGTGTTTATGTCTCTTTTATTGTATTGTGTATTTATTTCATAAAAACCATATACGAGTTAATCGAAGTGATCTAGAATTCTTCATAATTAC
>CM068322.1:15410809-15423309 GCA_034766995.1 Acanthacorydalis orientalis | reverse complement strand
TTGTTTCAATTTGCAGTTAATTTGCATTTAGATGCATTTGCTTCCTTTGTTCATACCTGCATTTTTTCTAGCTTTAAAGCTTTATTTTTAACGTGTATATATATATATATATATATATATACATATATATATATATATATATATATATATATATATATATATATATATCAAATTTTCCTCTAGCATAAAGTAAGAATTATATAATTTTTAATGATAATTTTTATCATATTGGGCATTTATTCAAATTATAGTATTTGGAACTGAAACTGAATTCACTTTCACAAATAAATTTTCATTCTACACAAATCACAAATACATTTTTATTCCACTCAAACTACGAATAAAAATGGGTCAATGTGATCAATAATTCATTATAGTTTATTCTGATTATTGTTTATACGTGTTTAGATGCCGGTGGCATCTCTTTCAAAATTTAAAGTAAAAAAACATCTTTTCGCCTATACATTGACTGTATAGGAATGTTGGTTTCATTATAGAGTTTGGTCAATAATCGATGAATGATCACTTTGGCTAAAAGAAAATATTGTAGGTTTTGGAGACTAAAAATTCAATTATGAAACAATATAGTTCTTGGAACCGTGTGCGAAATTCAACTTAACGAATGATTTTTTCAATCCTTATAAGACTTAAAAAAGTGCTGATTGAAAACTGATTATTGGACATTTTTGATTTTATTTTATATGAATTTTTCTTCGAGAAGAATGTGCAAAAAATCATCACTTTAAATATTCTGATGTTGAAATTCTCATGAAAATATGCATAGTCAATAATTAAAATTATAACCAGTTACTGATTAGTTTAATAAAAAAAATATTTGTGAGGGAATGAAAATTTTGTTTGTGGTAGTGATTTGTAAATGTTACGTATAAAATATTGTAAACATGAAATACTCTAAACGTACGAGTACACGGCTCTCTTTATCCAATATTATTTGAGAAACAAGATAAGATAGGTTTATTAAAACAATATATTGCTATTTTTTGTTCGGTAATAGAATAGCTTAATCGATTTTCAGAGAATTGAAATTTATAAAATTTATTTAAATAAAGTGTTGTCATATGTAAAATATCTATCTTTATCTAATCTCTCTCTCTCTCTCCCTATATATATATATATATATATATATATATATATATATATGTATGTGTATATATATATATATATATATATATATTAATTAAAATATTCTTATTGTAGTACATTAAATCGTACATTGGCTCTCTATGGTAATTACCTTATAAAAATTTATTTAGATTATTTTATTGACATGTCAAGAAATGTATCTGTGAAGGTGCAATACAATAACTTTTATAACAATATTGTGTGGTGTGTGAAATTTTAGTTAGTTGCTATCTGTTCTGAGTTAACACATATGTACAAGTCATACTAAATATTTTTTTAATATTATATGTTTCTGTTATTAATACTCTTGTTTATAATATGAGTACATTTTCTCTACTCCATTCATCATTATACGAATTGACGTACGTTATTGCCAAAATAAATAATCATCTTTTAATATGACATTTAGATTAAGAGATAATGTTTACATCATTTTTCGTCTAGGAAGGATATTATTTACAATATATTTATATACTACTGACTGTTACATTTTGAATACATTTTGATTAATTTTAATATGTTTCTTGTTTATACAATAATGTTATTAATATTTCATATATTTTAACGTAGGCGATGGTTTTGTTATGTACCATATATCAAGAAAACAGACTGAAATTTGTCCAAAACTTATTTCACTCTAATTTAGTCTTATATATTACTATGCATATATAGGTAAATAAATGATTGATGAATTTATAACATCATTTACATAAATATCTGTCTTTTCCGATTTTATTTATTGAAATTCCTTACAAGTCAAATATATCAAAGTTATTTGAATTGTAAACTCATTTCGTTTCGAATGAATTATTATCATTGTTTTAAAATCAAAATTGTCAAACAGTATAATGATTTACAAGTAAAAGTATTGATAATTTTAATAAAGAATATTTTCCTTCATTTTTGATATTACTTCAGTAAACTTTTCACTGAATACATTGTTACATGAACTTCGAGTTTTCTTGTTTCCGCTATGAAATTGAACAGCTGACAGCGTTACTTACTAAATATCCTGAAGGTATAGATTATAACTTATAAGCATTCAAAATTAATTTCGAGAAGTTTATTTTTACTCATTCGTACTAATTGTTTCCAAATGGTAGAAAATGTACAAAATATACTCGTACATATGTTTTATTTAAAAGTAAATCATTAATGGAACATTAAGTTGTTTCGTTATTAAATATTTTAACAAGTTTCATAAGTTGCACGAAAAATGCAGATCGTTTATGAAACTAATTAATTTACTAAAAGTGTTTCTCTGCCGAAGGTAACAATATTTTCAATCTTAAACTAAACGCTTAAAAGTTTTAGTTGAATCATTATGAAACTTGCATGAATTTTTCAAAAATTATTAAATAGTTGTCGAATTTGTATAGTTTTATTTATGATGGGAACTTATTTTTCTTCGCCTGAACAAACACATATTGCTTCGATTGAAAAATTTAAAATAGAATATTAAATTTTATAAAATCTTTTTGTTATGTTTTATCAATGGATGCTTAACTTAGTTCAAGTTTTCTTTTTTAAATTAATATAATTTTAAATATATATAAATTTTTATAAAGATAAAAACAAATCAATATTTTCTTGCGAAAGAAACTTAAAAATAATTTAATTCAAAATTAACGTTTGTATTATTCATCCAAGTTTATATAAATAAAAAAATTCTTATATATTAGGTTGGAAGAAAAATAATTCTAGTTTATGACCTTCAAATTCATATTCATTTTTCTATCCTAGCTGTTTTAAGTGGTCCAGAACTATTGGATGACTATGCCTAACTTTTGTGCAAGCTCTTGAATTGTGCATGGTTGTGCTTCAACTAACACCTTCAGTTGGTCGTTATGAACTGAAGGACACCCGCAACATTTTTTATCTTCAAGGCTCTCGTCCGCAGCACGAAATTTTTGGAGCCACCATTGCACCGTACGTTCCTTAACAGTAGCTACACCAAAAGCATATTTTAGTTTACGAGCAGTTTCTGTTGCCTTACTACCCGTTTTGAACTCCTTCAAAAAATAGCTTTTATTTACTTCTTTCCATCTTTAATTCAATAGCCCAATTGGAAGTAAAATCAATAACAAAACCAAAGTCGATATTACCAAAATATAGACCGAAAAATGCACATTAAAATAATATTAACATAAACACGATGAAATGACATTTTCATTGATAAAATTAAGGTTAAAATTCTTAAAACAAAAACCGCAGCTATTTTTCTACCAACCTAATGGAATAAATTCGTGTATATTTTTTTGAAAAAAATACTTAATACGGAGAGTTTTAATAATAGTAATCAAATTATTGATATAATAGTAATTAGTATAATAATAATTGTAATAGTAATTATAAATAAGCTTGCGTCAAACAGTAGTCAGTATCAGAGTAGAGCTCTATGAATTTGGAATTTTAGTGAATTTCTACTTATGCTTTTCCTTAAAAAAGGTATTAGATCTACGATTAAATGATTTAATTAAACTAGAAAAACATAAATTTCTACGTACTTTTAAATATTTTATATAATATTTTTAATTAATAATATAACAATCCTTGATAAAGGTGTTTTATATCGAATTGTTGTGGCTTGCGTTCATAGATTTTCATTCTAGGCTCATCAAAAAATAATCTTTATTACTGATTCATTTACATTACAAAATAAAAAGAAAAATAAATTGCATAATAAAAACATATTGAAGGAAACAGGAATCTCATGGGATTAAGAATTGCACAAAAATTGAATCACAAGCAAATGTTACATGCTTTTTCATGATTTCAGTGCCATATATGAATTTTAATATTTTTTGAATACAAACGAATGAAAAAATATTTCTTTCTCTTTTTGTTACTCGTATATAGTATTTTTTGTTGATTTTTGATGACTGTATAGATTAATAAAATAAGACAACGATTGTGTACCATACGTTTGAAAATTTAAAAGTACATCAGTGTGTATTATATTTTAAATCTAAGAACATCTATTCTAAATTTCATCAGAAATGATAGCATCTTATTTAACATATCTTTTACAATTGTGTTTTTCATTCTTTTAAAATGATTACATAAGTACAAGCAATTACTTTATGATAAATTAATGTAAATATTTTGAAAACTGTTTAAAGTAAAATTAAAAAAAAGAACAGCTGTAATTTTTCTTATTAAATCATATAAAATGAAAAAATGATTATCGTAAAATAAACTTATGCTTATATTTTATTTGTTAAAAAAAATTGTAATAAAAAACATATTAATTCTAGACCTTTTCATATATATTGCTTTTTCGAATTGATTTATAAATCATGTATTTTTATACAAAAGAAAAGTAATTAATTGTCAGTTTAAAAAATAGATGTCTATATTTCATTTTTAGGTATTTAAATATTGATACTATCATGAAAGTATAATACGCCATATATATGTATATATATATATATATATATATATATATATATATGTGTGTGTGTGTGTGTGTGTGTATTAAAGTTTGATAAAGTTCCCCTGCGTGTGTTCTTTGTGCAAATAACATTTGATAGTTGACGAGATAAGGTTTCTAAAGTTTGCAAATAGGTAATCCATATTAGAGGGACTGTACATTGTAGATAACACCTATTTGGTTGATTGTAGAAACTGCCGTTCATGTTACAGCATTGCGTGTTGAACATACTTATTACACGTTGAAACTCATCGGTGCCAGGTTCTAGGTACACGTTACACGGTATTTGCTCACTTATTTAATACTAGTAATTAGAAGATGTCACTAGCATATAACCCATTTCACTTTTTTTAGGCACATTAAAAAGGTTTTTATGAAGCAGGATTGTAGTTTTATGGTGTCTCCAAAGATATGTGTTATTTTACTTTGTAAACAATGCGTATTAAAAGTAAAGAAAACTTTTGGTTCCATTCTCATAATTTAATTTCATTCTAGATTTTTTGATTTAATTATCCAAAAGTGAATATTAAATTTCACTTTGTCAATTTTTTATCTGAAAGTACTATAATGTATATTTTGTATAATTATTTAAAAAGTAATTTTATAAACATACTATTTATCGCCTATTTCAGATAAGTTATATTTTACTAAATTATTTGTGCTTCTTTAGAATTGTATATATATATATATATATATATATATATATATATATATATATATATGTATATCATTAAAAAAGCAGTAAATAAACAAAGAAAAAATTAACAACCTAAAATTCTTCATGCTATAAAAAAAAATCATTTTGTTAAAACAGTAAACGAAGGTGCAGAAAAATCAACAAATAAAAGAGATTGCTTATGTTCGGACCTTTCATCATTTTGAACTTATCAAACACGAAAAGAGGAAAAAAAAATGATGTGAATTTATTCAACTAAGAAAATATGTAACAGATTTTTCATTTCATGAAGTATTTTTTTTTAATATTCTATTGGATGTATAAATTTTATATTGTTTGAGTAAGATAATTTCGTTTTCGTTAAATAACTTCGTTACTGTTAAACATTAGATGCCTTTTTATAATATTTACATTTTGCGTGAGTTAAATTAATATGATTATGCATAATTGAGCTTGACTTCAATTATTTATCATATTATATTAATTTATTAACTGATCACTTGTAGTTGTTGTGATTGATTGATTCATTTCATGTCATGTTTAACAAATTCAAGTAAATTTCATCATACAAATTGGTATGATTAATAAAGAATTATTACAAACTTTTAATTAAGTTATACGGAACAGTTTTGTATTTATTCTATTAAATTCATAATATACTGTTTTAGAATTGAAATGTCTTTATTGAAACAAATATAAGCAAGAAGAAAATCTAATACATCTTTTTAATTAAAGATAGTTTGAAACATATTAGTAATAATTTAGTTTCTGAAAAATTTTATTTCTTATTAAATCTGTAAATGAAAACAGTTTAACGCAATGTCACAACATTTTAAAGTAAAAAGGAATAAAATATAATATTTCCGTTCTTATTATTGAAGTATAGGCATACAGTATGGTCGCAATAGTTTTAAATACTAATTGTACAGATATTGTCAAATTGAAGAGATTTTCAAAGAGATGTTCGTAAATGTGTCATGTTTAATTTTTATGCACAATATTATTTCTTTTTTTATCTGGGTACATGTGTAAAGTAATCAACGAAAGTGTAATATATATATATATATATATATATATATATATATATGTATATGTATTGTTTATAATATACATTTTAATTATTTAGTGAAAGGATTAATTTGTGTTCTGTTTTCATTCATGTGAAAGCAGTTAATAATCCTTGCAATGACTTGCTTCTAAAATTAAAACTCTTGTCTCCCCAAGACATATTTTTGGACTCACTTCCAGAGAATATTTAGTAATTTTAAACGCTTCATCTTTGATGAAAGCTTGTCATGTTCGTTTAATAGAATCTTCCGTACTGACATTATTAATTTTTTTTTTCGTGTTTTACACATTATTTATTTTAAATCAGTTTGCGTTTTATACCCATTTTTAGTCATCACTCTTCAATGTCGTTCTCAAAGTTACTTTTGTATTGATTTTTTTATAATTTATGTATACTACATATATTGCCTATATTTGTTGAATTTTGGAAAAATTCGTGCATCGTTTTAGTTTTCAATCTTTCTCGAACAATTTCGGTAAAGTTCATACGTTATATGCGTGAATGAGGAACCAATAAATTATTATAGTATATATTAATGACTTTAAAAATCTGTATCATATTATAGAATGAAATTACATATAGAATAGTTGTACGCTTTTGTGTGACTTTCAGTTTTATATCTTATCCCTTTCCTGGTGTATCACTCCATAAATTTTAATTTATGATTACTTTTAAATTTATAATAAGGTACTGAAAAGAACTTTGTGTTTTTCCTTTCTATAGTTAAATGAGTTTGTATTGATTTCGTATTTGTTTTTTTTTTGTTTTTTACACTTTATTCAAATTTTATTGCTTTTTCTTATTGCATGATGTATAGTTCTTAATAAATCATTTAAAATACTATTTATTTTGTTTTACATTATTCATAAAACAGTAAAAGCAGATAAAATATTAGGAGGTTGCATTGAAATTAGCTGTTTTTTGTGTTTTTTGAGCATTTTATTTCAATAACAAAATGTGTGAATACATAAATTAAAGTATTTACCATCGGAAGTTATGACTATTTCCCACTTTTCTGGAAGAAGTTGAATTCCTCGACGAAATAATGGTCTGTCTTTTGAGCCAATCCATTCAGTAATCCAATTTTCAACTTCTCTGTAGTTATGGAAATGTGTATCTCCCAAAGCGTGTTGCATCGATCGGGTCAGATCATAATCGTTTGGGACCAGGTCCGGAGAATATGCTGGGTGCGGGAGAACCTCCCATTCGAGCTCCATCAGTGTTTGTTTCACGGCTATAGCAATATGAGGCCGAGAGTTGTCATTGAGAAGAATCACTGTTCGATTATTTGATACAAGAGGTCGTTTTTGCATCAAATTATCATTCGAACGCTCCAAATATTGTCGATAACGTTCGGCGCTGATTGTTTCCTTCGGTTTCAACAACTCATAATACACAACACCATTCATTTCCTACCAAATAGACAGCATTGCTTTGTGACCGTGGATGTTTCGCTTTGGTGTCGATATTGATGGTTGTCCAGGATCAACCTATGATTTCTTGTGTTTTGGGTTTTCGAAATAGATTCATTTTTCGTCGCCGATCACGATACGATACAAGAAACTCTTCTTTTTATGCCTTGTAACCAAATAAATCGAGATATTTAAACGATTAACATTGGTATTTTCGCTCAATTCCTGTGCAAGTAACTCCCTTCTCTCTGGATCTTTCCTGTGGCTTGTAAACGTCGTAAAATGGTTGATTTATCGACTTCGAGCTACTGAGTCAATTTTTTGAGTGTTTGAGCAGAGTTTTCTTCCAATAGAGCTTGTTGTTTTTTATCTTCAAACTTTTTCGATTGACCTGGTCGTTGTCTGTCGTGAACGTCACAATCACCACTTTTGAATCGCCGAAACCAATCTCTACATACTGTTTCCGATGGAGCAGATTTACCATATGTTTTTACAACCAATCAATGAGCTTCAGCTGCACTTTTTTCAAAACAAAATAGTGTAGAAGTTCACATCGGAAAAACAACTTATCGTGTTCCATTTTAATTCGGTTATAGAAAAACACTTATGTGAACAAAGGAACGTGTCTGATGACTAAATTTTAATGGAAAATGTTCACACTTCAAAATGACATAAAAGACTTCTGTCACTGTCTACAGCATCTACACCTAGAGCTATCTACACGTGAACAGCGGCTTTCAATGCAGTCACGTATCATAATATGGACTTACAAAAAAGATTATTCTATCGAATATTTTATGCATATATATATATATATATATATATATATATATATATATATATATATATATGTATATGATTTGTTGACTATATGATATGTTTTTATGATTATGGCGAATTACTATTTATTATATAGTTTTTTGGAATGACTTCGAACTTCTGATTGTAACGTTAAAACTATACATGGAGAAAAAATAACAATGTCTAACTACTACTGAATACCTAAACTTATGGAGTGGTTAAACTATTTCGGCACTGATTGTCAAAAGTATTAATTATTAATGATATATTCTAGAAAAATAATTGATTTTTTTAATTGTTTAATGACATTCTAGTATTTTTAATGTTTGTTTAACTCTGGCCAAAGTGGAATTTTCTAATAAATTTCCATTCACGATGTCAATGTCGTAAAATGCATAAAACAGTTAAAATCTTAAATTTGTTCACTTTCTTTTTTAATAATCACTAAGTAAGTACCAGTTATAATACAATCTTATATGAAGTTGCCCATCTTTTCAGTTTCTTATTAAAACTTTCAACCGTAAATAGTCGCCTGGGGCCAGATTGGTTCCTAGCATCATGTAATTCTTACAGTAGAAAACTGATGCGCTTTCGTACGAATAAATATTATATGTGCTTTATACAACGGAAGATAAGAGAGAAAAAAAAATATATACCTGAATCATAAAAGTATATACCTGAATAGAATTACGAAACTGTGATAAGCTCAATTAAATGTAAGAGTAAAATAAAAAAAAAACGAATTTTACATTGTGTGGTTTAAGTTCCAACATTTGTACAAACGTTATTCTTATCTTAATTTATTGATATAAGAGATATCGTATAAAAAAGTATTACAAAACTTAAAAATATCAAATAAATTTCAAATTGTTTTTTTTTAAAAAAAAATAACTTAATAAATAGAATACTAAAAAATGTTTAAAAAAATATTTCGATCGTTTTACTTGAACATCATAAAATATTCTCTTATTTAAAAATATGATCTCTCTTAATATGAATATAAGAGAGATGTATTTCGACGCCAAATATTATTATTAAAACTACCATTGCTGTTCGTACAAATAAGACATTTGTATGCGCTTAAGTGCTTTTACTCTATTTGAACATGACTATCATCGACACAAATTGCGTTACGTATTGACTTATAAACACTAACTGTATCTAAGGGTGTGCGTCAAAAGGAATTTATGATATCCTCTCAGACCTTCATTTACTATTCATACTTAATATATCAATTTGTTCTCCATAAAACATTGTATGAATTTAATGTCGAATAAAGAATTTCATTTTCAGACGTTATTTGTCTGTGGATAAATATGTAGATACGTACACCCACCGATAACTACTGACTGTAGCGTGTATATATATATATATATATATATATATATATATATATATATATATATATATATATATATATATATATATATAACTTGTCTTCATATTTATAAGATTTATTTTATATTTAATAAAATCAAAGGACATAGTGTTTGTTTACATTTTTTCCGAATTCTAATAGAAATTTTAAGTCGACAATTTTAATTTACATTAAAAATTAAACGTTTTTAATATTTTCGGTTCCATAAAAATGCTTAAGTAACACTGCTTAATTTAAGGGTGCCAATTATAAAAAAAAAAAACGTTTAAGCGTTTAATAACAAAAATTTGTTGAAGTGGTTCACAATTTTGAAAACAAGAAAGTTACTTGTTTTTTGTTAACAATCATCCTGCTTTATTATTAGTTTTTACAATCCAAAATGTCGAAGTTCCTTTTATACCGCTTGTTTCATTTATAATTATCATGGGCTATTTTTTTCCTGTACTTATTTTCTCTTAAAAAAATTACAGTTAAAAACGAAACGTATGCATTTTAATGACTGAAAACGTTTTAATCATTGCAATTGACTTGTTACAAACTATCTTTAAGAAACATTTTTAGGAATACTTAAAACAAATGATTGTTGAAATAAGTGCTTTGTTAAGGTTGGAATCTGTTTTGAATAATTGGAATAAAAAAAATAGTTTATTGAAAATAAGTATGTTTTTTTGTTTGTTTTCGCGTGAACATCTTGAAGATAAGTAAATATATTCCAAAAAAACTTTTGTTAGTTGGTTGCCAGTTAAATTTTTCGTTTCGTTTTATATTTTTTAATATTCTAAACACATTTCAATTACAGCTTGTCAATAATATATCAGTAGTAAAGTTTGTAAACAGTCTATATAATTAGTTGTTCGATTTAGAAAATTCATCATAAGAGATATGGGTATGTGAACAAAAAAAGGATCAGTTGTGTATAAAAAACATTAAGGTATGAAATATCTTACGAACTAAAGGTTCTAAGAAAAACTAAGATACACATTCAATATTATGTTATTTTCAAAACTACATTATGTTGGAATTTTTTAACCGAAAAAAGGTGTGGTTCAATATCTTAATATTTCTTTTTTGTATAAAGTATTAGACTAAAAAAACGTATTAAATATAAAGTTCTTATATACAAAAAAATAAAGTAGATTTTTTTAAAAAAAGTATGAGGTATATTTTCCTTAAATTAGTTTCATTAATAAAAAGGTAAAATATGCATTCATTGAATCTGATACATTATTAGACACTGTTTTTAATTTGATGTTCGACTTCATAGATTATTTGCTGAAAACTATTTAAATCTGGAAAACTATTAAAAGTTATCAACTTAATTATAAATTATATGACAATAATTTAAGCTATGTTTACATGTTTTCTGACACATAAATAATTCTCTAACAATATAAATTACCACCTTTTAATATATAAATGTAATATTACTTCATCAATTTCTTTTCAGTATTTTTTCATCATGATATCAATAATATAATTTAAATATTTATTATTTTTTAAACATTTAATTATTTTAAATTCTATTTCTCACGAGTTGGTCACTCGTCCCATAATTCACAAAAAAAAACTAGTCAAAAATTTACTCAACTATTCAGTAATAATATGAAAATTGGACGAATTTATACAGATTTTATAATAGGGTAAATAAAAATTCATGTGTGAAAGTAAATTTAGCCATAGTTTCATGAATTGTATTGTACCAAAATTCCAGTATTTAAAAAAAGGGTTCTACTCAATATAATGATGAAAATAAAACACAAATAATTATGATACGTATAAAAGACCAAAAATGAATTGATGTTCAGAATATTTACAATAATAAGTAATTTGTCTGAATTATTGTTTAATTTTTTATTAAATTGCATTTGGTAATTACATCACAATTCGAGTTTAATATTATTTAAGAACATTTATACATACATACATATATATAATAGTATGTATGTATGTATATATATATATATATATATATATATATATATATAATTGCTGCCAAAAATCTGCATTTTTACATTTTATGCAATTAACGAAGACACTAGCCATAGCATAAATAGTTATGTGGATTGAAATAAATGTAAATACAATTTAAAACGATTTTTAATCTTTCCAAGAGATTAAATGTACCCAAAGTTAATCTTTATAATCCAACAGAAACTATGCATGAATAATTTGAGGAATGCAGAACACTTATTACTAGATTTACGATATTCAAACTGGTACCAATTGTGTTTAACAACCACTTAACTTGTAATTTATAATACTTCCACGTTTATAGAATTTTATTTCCGTATAAATAGTAATTTGTAAATATGTTTAACAAACATATTTTACATTGACGCAATTTGTTGTTATTTTAGTCTTTATATCAATGGTATTTCAATTCATTAGTTACTTATTTCCTTTTAATTATTTAATCAATTTTCTGCTTTTATTTTTATTTGAACACACAATACACACACACATACATATATATATATATATATATATGTGTGTGTGTGTTTACGTTTGCATAGTCATTAATTTTAAATTTTGTATTTACAATAAGAAATTTCCATTAAAATTTAATTTATCAAATGGGTGACTATACA
>CM068322.1:15385809-15405809 GCA_034766995.1 Acanthacorydalis orientalis | reverse complement strand
TCATAAAAGAATGTTTTTTTTTTTGCATATAAAATTTAAATCATAAGATTCGATAAATAAAACTAAGATTTTCATTTCATATCGCACCCTTTACTACAATACTATCTGCCAGTTATAATTATGTTTACATGTTTTAATAACTGCCTGACAACTTCAGTATTTTTATTGTAACTAATTCAAAGTTTTATGTCTACGGTCGAGAATTACTTCAAAACAGCCTAGTTCTCTCTCGGAAACGTTCTCTCAAATTCTGTAAATTACATATGACCACGCTGTATAGAAGACTTCAGTTAATGGCGCTTTTATATTAGGAGGTTTACGCGGTAACTTAATTACCATCGTCGTGCATCAGTGGCAAAACGTACAAACGTAACGCCACGTAATTTGTTTTACTTTATGTTCGAGTTTATTTTTATTCTTTTTTATTTACATTACTAAATTGTTGTCGACTATGCAAAGTATATGCTTTAAAACGTTTTTTTCCTTTTTCTACTTTGAAATACTGTCATTAAATTTTTATTCTCGGTTGACGTGTAATTATTGTAATTTATTAAAAATAAAATGATATCAAAGCTCATCAATTATATTTCTTCATGAAGATTATAGTGTAAAATTTATATTTTTATAATACTTATAGATAAACTTAAAGAATTTAAATGTTTTTCCTTATACATACTTTAAAGAATAATGTTAACTATAGAAAGTTACAGATGTTTCATTTGTGAATGTGTTATACTAATATAATACATTCCATCTATATGTAATACTAATTTATCCATATAAAACAGAGAAAATCATCCAATAAACATGAAATTTCCATACTTGCTGTCCTTATAACTAGAATACAAACTGCCATCATCAATAGTGAGATTAAGAAGAAATACAAAGCATTTAAAATATAGATGTCTGGACAGAATATATATATATATATATATACCTAAATGTATACATACATAAATACATATGAATTCGGATTCATTTCAATTGAATTATTTCTGTGTTTTGTCTATTTTTTCATTACGAAACGCAAAAACATCGAACAACTGTATAATATTAGGTTGGTAGAACAATAATTGTGGTTTTTGACCTTCAAATTCATATACATTTGATTTTTCTAGCTGTTTTAAGTGATCCAGAACTGTTGGATGACTAACACCAAACTTTTGTGCAAGCTCTCGAATTGTGTGTGATTCTGATTCAACTAACACCTTCTTTTGGTCGTTATCGAGTAAAAAGAACGACCACGACCTTCTTCATCTTCAAGGCTCTCGTTCCTAGTACGAAATTTTTGGAACCACCATTGGACCGTACTTTCTTTAACAGTAGAAACGTTAAAAGCATCGTTTAGTTTACAAGCAGTTCTTGCTGCTTTACCACCCGTTTTGAAATCCTTCAAGAAAATGCTTTTTATTTTTTTCTGTTCCATCTTTAATTCAATAGCCCAATTTGAAACAAAATAAATAATAAAGATAAAGTCCAAATTACCAAAATACAGACCGAAAAATGCTCTTAATGCGCCATTAAAATAATATTAACATGAACACGGTGATGTAGCACTTTTATTCAAAAACAATAAGATTTTAATTCAGAAAACAAAACCCGCAATTATTTTCCTACCAACCTAATAATATGGCAAGTAAATTTTAAAATCATAATCTTGTTTTAATCATTAAGTAAAAAAAGAAATGAATGATATCATTTTATCACAGTTTTAGTTTTTGGTACTTATGACAAAATGCATTTTCATGAATGAATTTCTATTTTAGATCAATAATCAGTTATTGTATAATATATTTTGATCAGAAAAAAACTTATGTTGTGTAGAAAGTGAAAATTCATCCGTGATAATAAATATAAAATCTAAAATTCTGTTTGTCGAAATTTAGTTTCATTTTTATATTAATTTTAAAATGAATTTAGACTGGTTCTTGTTGAAAAATATTGGTTAAATGTATAATTTAAAAATAAATATAATTTTAAAACGTAAATATTTATAAAATATACATATGTACACGTTTTACTTTTGTTAGTGTATAAAATTAATTATTTTAAATTTTATCTCAGTCATAAACTGAAACATTGATGTATTTACAAATAGAATTATTTTTACTCAAACATTTTTTTTTACATTTATATTCCTTTTGACTACAAAAACATATTTAATAATAATAAAGCTTATCGAGTACGAAATAAAGATAATAAAATGAAAAATTAGATATTTTTTTATTCTTTATCATTAATTTTAGGAAGTATCTATTATTCTTTTTTAGAATATAGATTCTCTTTATATTTGAATTTCTCGTACAAAAAAAATCTTCCTTGCATTTTTTATATGAAACGAGTATATGGAACGATAGTGAAACTCATAAAAATGTTCTGATTATCATTTATAGTTTCATAAGTGATATATTTAAAAGTTTCAAAATGTTCAGTAGTCATTTAAAATATGCTTTTAATTTAAAAGCCATTAAATATTTTTAAAAAAACCGTACATCAGACATTTATAAGACTTTCTATAAACGATTTAGAATTTATTAAAAACGAATATAAAAGAATGTGAAAATTGAAAAGATTTATTTTGTAAACATTATCAAAGGAGGTAAAATTGGAGAGCAATAAGAAGGAATGTAAATTTACTTTTTTAATTTGCTTAAATTTTTAATTACAATACCAGGATATAAAAAATGAAAAATTTAAACAGTGATATATCAAAAATATATATATAGAAAAAAAGTATATTGAATAAATAATCTACAATTTTTGAGAATTATGACCGTATGATGCTAAAAATTTTAAAAATTTATAAAGATCTTGAAAAAGGATTATATTTCTATTTAAGGCCAACGGATATGAAATATATGGGTGGTAAATTCTTAGAATTCGAGTAAAACCATTGCATTAATTTTACCAACTAAGTTTTAAATCATATATAAAGGAGGTACGTTGATAATGAATGCGAATTACTTCAATTGACGTTTGTATTATATCGACCATGACAAAACCTTGCGTCCAACATTAATAGAAAACAATTTATAATATATTCAACATTGAAAAAGTATGTAAGTATATATTTGCGATAATTGTTTTGTAGCCAAGAAAATATTTGCTGCAAAAACTGACCTATTATTGGTAAAGGCACGCAATTGGTTTTAAAAAGAGAATTTTATTTGGTTTTTTATTGATGATAAGCATGAAATACTTCTTTTATATGGTCATGAATTATGTATGTTATATTCATTAATCGTTGAAACACTCTCTCCCTCCATCTCTCTCTCTATGTGTATATATATATATATATATATATATATATATATATATATATATATATATAATTTTGTTCTGCGACTTCAAATAGTTATTTGACTACAAGAAATAAATTGAATAAAAATCTTTATCAGTGTTTAAATCTCACTGTACTTAAGTATTTTTTCTCTGATTGGAAATATATATGTATCAAATATTTTCCTAATGTATTTGGAATTGTTGAAAAAATATAATTGTTGAAAGTAATTGTATTTAATATAATCCTTTTTACTTCCGATAAATTCAACAGCAACCTTTTACATTTTTAATTTACGTCCAGCGGATTTCGTGACTGAATATCGTTCGTAACGGAAATGTCAAATAAAACTATAATTAAATCATCCTTTTATACACATGTTTTGTTTGAGTTTTGCATTTTCATCGCTCTGTGTACAAGCATTAACTCAAGTCATAATGGTATTTTGAGAAAGCTCCGGGAAAGCATATCCGGAACTAACACATTAGAATAGTTCCAACAGAGCGGCACATTTTTATAGTGTTGTGTGTCTATGCGGGATCTTCATAAACTACATGCCAGCGTTTCGCCGAAGATGTCGGGCATTCTCTGTTCTAATTAATTCCCGTAAATGCTCTGCATGTGTCACGCTTGCCTACCACATGTCGACGCTTTGAAAGCTCAAGTCATTCCAGTGGAAGCTCGCGTAAGCCGCTTTTCCAGATGTGTGGTAAAACTGGTTTCAACGGGCTTATAATGAATATTTTGTTTTAAATTGTGAAGTGTGAGCTTTACATTTTAAAGTTATTCGTTTGCGAAATAAATGTGGCATAATATTATGTAAATACGTGTTTTATTTATAAAAGTTTTTGAAGTGGAATCGAAATCAAACTCACTGACGTCAACATATACAGATTTATAAAAGTGTATTGTTCACTATTTAAAAAAAAAAACGTTAATGTCTGAAAATAACAAACCTTATATATATATATATATATATATATATATATATATATATGTATGTATATATATATGTATATGTATGTATATATATGTATGTAGATATGTATGTATGTATATATATATATATGTATAATATATATATATATATATATATATATATATATATATATATATATATGTATATATATATACATATATATATATACATATGTATAATATATATATATATATATGTATAATATATATATATATATATATATATATATATATGTATATGTATTTACATTCACACATACTTTACTTCTTAACTTCATCGCATTTTTTATTATTTTAAAGAAGTAAATTATTTATAAGTTAAATGTAAAATGTGCAAATCCATTTTAATGACTACATAAATGCTGTAAGAAAAAAATGTTTTCTAACAGCGAAGAATCATAGTCATATTTTACTTTTTTTTAATTTTTTTTCGTTTTTTTTTTCTTTTTGCACTTTAATAGTTGTTTTATTAAAAGAAATATAAAATGTATGAAAGTACATGGTTTCTAAATACAAAGAGTATATTCATAATTTATTTTACTTTTTATTGAAGTTCATATACGCAGAAAGAGGTATATTTTCTTTTTAATTCTCTAATCTATATATTATTATTTAATGTACGTTTCTAAAAGAGAATCAATTGTTCATTTTTTATTAAATAGCAATTTGATCTCAATTTATAGTTAACAGTGTTGAGAGATATCACAGATACAAATACGACTTACGTATCTTTTTTTAAGGTGTTTTTTTTTTATTATCACTTACGTAGAACCCAATTTATTCAATCTCAGCATTACTTCTATCGAACGAACATTTCCTTGAACAGAAACGGTCAACGATTGACCGTAAAATCTTTCTATTAGCAATAGTTGAACTCTTGAAGGGGTTTTTCTATATAAATCGAAAATAGACTCTATGAGAGCTTTTATATTATACAAGTCTATTGAATATTAAAAACAATGTGTTTGATGGTTTTTATTTTTATCGATATAAAAAATTCCTATATTCATTTGTAATTATGTTATTAATTTTTTATGGAAAAAAATTTATAATTATATTTGTTCATACTGTCAAATAGTTTTGTGATGGTTTCCACTTGTCATTTACATTAGTTGCTGTAAAATAAATGAAATATTAATTTATATTACCTGTAAAAAAATAACTAAAATATATGTGAAGCTGTGTTTTAGTAAACTAAGAAAATTGAATAAATATATCTTTAAAATATTTGTTTCATTTTCAGTAAATTGATGCATACTGTTATACATTTATAAGCATTTATAAATTTTGAAGATTAAATACTCATACACACACATACACACATACACACAGACACACATATATACATATATATATATATATATATATATATATAATTTTTTTATTACGACTCGAGGATATCAAAAACAAAATGAAAATATTGAATGCTGTAAACCATGATACTTTTTTGTCAGACATTATTTTCTGACGAAGTGTTGTTTGGTTCGAACACATTAATTTATATTTTTAATATCACCATAAAATACCAGTAACAAAGAAATTCGTATAACATCATGCTTATAAAATATGCGTTATTACATTTTTAATTAAAAATTCGTTATGTGGCTGTATAGGCACACGCAAAAAAAAACAACTATGAAAATAATATTAAAGTGTATTGCACGATGTTTGTGACATCGCAAAAAAACGACAAAAAAAATATGTACATCTAATAAAAAATACGTAGCAAATGTAATCGAAAGTTTAAGTGTCGATGCTTTGTGATAGTTTTTCAGTATTTAAAATGAAATTCGTTCATTTAGTCTATAAAAAAGCACAATTCAGTTTTAATAACGTATCGAATTTTTTTTAATTAAATTTTATATGAACTTTTGTAATTTTATTCTTTTGATATTTGTATTAAAAGTTATTTAAATTGTTATTAAAATATTTATTTTCAATTTAGCATTTCTTAAAAGATTTATTTATCATAATGAGATTCTTATATTATATTCCTGAATGATATCAAAATTTATTTATTTTTATAATGGATCGGTGTTTAAAATAAAGGACCTGTCATTCAGTATATAACTACATGTAATTGATTTAAGGACATAAATATAATTTTGTATAAATTTTTTGTCAGAAATTCTTCCTTTCTCCAAATATTAAGACATTTTCTTAATAATTTTTACGAATATATTTTATTTTATATTCAATTCTGTTATTGGTAACTTTAAAAAAATATCCATTTAATTTTTATTTTATATAAATACTCACGTTATATACATATATATATATAATTAGTTTTATTAAAATTAATCAAAAAACTCACTTAAAAAACATTGTTTTAAATTTTGTCGCACGGTGTTATTATTTGAATGAATTATATTCATGCAGGTTTTCTAAAATGACATATTTATAAAATCGAGAACAAAATTGTATTTGTATAAATTTCAATTATGTATACATTTCTTTATGTATCATGAAAGAAACAAAAAAATGTTGCAAACTATTATTTATTATTCATTTCTTAAAATCTCTTCATCTTTAAAAATAAAAATAAATTATTTTAAACATTATAAATACCCATTTAATAAGTATTGTAAAAAATCTGGTTAAAAATAAATAAATGATTGCCTATACACACAAACGCATTTAATTATAATATTAATTATATGAATTTTTTTACCTAAAAAATTTTGAAACGTCAATTTTCTTATTAAATAAAAAATATTGAAACAAAAAAAATATAACATAATTACAAACGAGTAAGAATGTGTTTTAGTTTGTATATTTTTGGAGTTATACTATTTAAATATATAAAACAATCTTATTGAAAGTCTTTAAAAAAACTGTTCTATGTGAAAAACATTGACCGTCAAAGTCCATCCAATTTTGTACCATTAGACTTGTTAACCTTAATAATTGGTATTTTAGGATCAATCGACCAGTAGCCATACTACACAACGAAGGTAATATAGTTAGTTGTCGTTGAATTGTATTCAGAAAAAGGTATAAAAATAAAGAATACAATATTTGTAAAAAACAATAATTTAAATAGTACATATATATATATATATATATATATATACCCATATATGTACTATTATATATATATATACATTTATTTATTAAAAGCTATTATATGGGAAATAATTAATAATTGTATTTAATTAATATTGACTTATACATAGAGAGTTGATTAAAATGTTAAGTTCTGTTAAGTTAAGTTATGTTAAGTTGTGACGTAGATACGAGATATTACTTAATCGGCATTATGCATCTTCAGGTGGGTGTAAATTAACGTCAATTAAGTTACGACAATAATTTAGTCGGAATATAGTATTTCAAACAAACAATAATATCATCAAATAAGCTATATAAATTATCGTTATTTCTACTACGGACGCCATAAATAAAATAACCAACGAAAGGTGAATTTATGTTTGTCAAGATCAAAATATAAAGGCGGATATAAAAAAATCATGATTATGACTAACTGGTCGACCTACATCGAATAGAAAAACATTGTTTTCGTTGCACATAATCGCAAATATAATACAAGTCACATATGTTGTTTACGGGAGCAGCTATAAGGAACGCCAACCCCAGAGGTCCACTGAGAAATGGAACGTCGAGTACGTACCTAGAATGTATCGAACGAATTCTTATTCCAATAACTATTACGTTGAAATGAAACAATTTTCTTTAGCATTTATTTTTCAAATAACTATTTACTCGTGCGACGTCAATATTTACTGTAGAAAAATGCATACGATTCGTTCAGCAGTATTGATTGATTAACTGGATTTGTTTGATTGTTTAGAATTTAATTTTTTAATATACTTCCGCATTTAATATTTTAACATTTAATTGAATGTTCTAATAAAGTGTCAATTTAAAAGTATTATTATCGAATCTCTTGTTAGAATATTTTATTGTAAATCATTAAAAATGTATTCTTTTAAAATTTATTAACATTTAGCCGAAATACAAAAACGTGTCCATATATAATAATTGTATTTAATAGAAGAATATTCTTTGAACATATTTAAAAATACAACTATTTTCTCTGCAAAAAAACCTAAATTAATTTTAATTTCTTTAAAAATAAATCAATAAGTCATCGTATTAAAAATGATATAAAACAGTTAACAATTGTTGAGTAGGGATATTTGCAGTTTCTTAAATTAATTTTAACTAAAATTAAGCTCTTATAACAATATAATTTAAAATTATCGTTACCACTAGATTAGCGGGCATTTATTGTATACTTATTTTTACGAAAATCTGTCATTTTGACGGATACATTAAAATACAGTTTTTTGGTAATAACATTAATTAATTTTATTTTATATCACTACATTTATATTAATAGAGATTTACAGTGCATTTTACACATAAGTTCTGTTTAAGAGTACATTTTCCGCACACAGACTTGCTGTCAGGCAAATATTATTGGATCTATTTTTTTTACAAAATCCGATTTGGCAGAACTTCCCATTGTTATTAAAACTCCTATATCCGACGACGGTTTGGAAGTAATCTTACTCATAGTCTACTTACTTTGTAGTCCCTCTCCAATCTCTTTTCTTGATATATTTAGTCCAGTAGTCTTCTTGTACAATATCCACACATTGATATCTGCTAAACCTGAGATATTAAAAAAAAAACTTGAAGAAACCGTCTACAAGACCCTGCCTTGATGTTATATTTTCGTGCCATTTGATCTACCATATCTACTCCAAACTTGGTTTTGTTATAGAATGTAATTGTCCGGACACGTTTATTATCGTTACAAATGTATGTCTTGAACTGAGTAATAGTACCTTTTTCTTTGGCTTGCTTTTGTAAATTGCTACAACATAATTTCCTGATTTATAAATTCGTATGGAAAACCGTACCATATTATCATTCTTACCTTTTTCAGTTTTTTGTATTTCTTTTTTAGTTTGCACGTATAGTCCTTGCTAGAGTATTTTTTTTTTGCAAGAGAATTCCAATTATATGTAAAAATAGAATTCCAATTCTAAATAACTAGAAGAACGAAGAATAGTTTATGAGCTCAATTCTTCCCGTTCAACTGAAAATTGTGTGTATATATATATATATATCATTGTATCAACAAATCAGTATAATATTCCAAAAAAATAATATTTATATTTTCATTACTTGTAAGCATGAAATCTGAAATCCGTCAAATTGATGGGTTTCATAAATCTAGTGTTAAATTGAATATTTATCAAAATGTGTACTAAAAATAATGACCGTTTTTATTAATATTTGGCATTAATACAAATTTTTGATTGAAAAATGTTAATTGTTAGCGTAAAACCGTAGTTGAATAAAAGTTATTATCATTAATTCTAGTTAAATAAAATTTTGACATTAATGTTTCTAATGATGAACTATTCATGTTACTAAACGAGTGGTTATAAATATACTAGATTTATCCAAGTAAAAAAAAGACGTATTTACAAGATAATATTTATTTTTAATACATTTATATACGAACATTTTTTATAGAATAATAAATAAAGCAATTTGTACGTTTACAATAAGATTTCCTATTATAATAAAATATCTTTAATACGAGAGGGTTGAAATATATAAATAAATGTAAACAGTACTCCACAGGGATGAAAATATATCTTCCCACACAGAAACTACTTATTTTCGTAACAAAATAAGCACCTGTCAAGAAATAATCCGCTTATAACCGCACTGAATACGAGTGAAAATATCTCCACTTGCATAAGAATCTGTTTACTTGTTTCGTTCAAAAATACGTTTACGCAGAAAAAATATGTATGTATAGCCCATTTTCGAAACCGATGGTATATTTTTTTCGTGTCCGAAAATCTTTCGCTAAGTGAATAGAATCGTTGATTCGACAAAGATCAACAACTGTGTTACCACTAAAAGCTTTGAGACACACCTAATGCAGACTGTGAAAGCTTGAGATTATAAGAATTATTTATTATGTCTGAAACATATTTATGTTCTCGTAAAAGATTCCGTTTTCACTTCCGGTATTTTCACTGAAATATTATTTCGATTAGATTTCTAAGCTTTAGTCAAGAGCAAAATTATGTGGTTTTAGATTTTCTGTTATACTTTATATACTTTTTTTATTGTTAGTCTATAAAATAATGTTAAATATTTCATATTTATTGTTTTTATTATTTATAAACCATTTCGTTTTCTTAATAATAAAAAAAAACCACATTTCTCTTCACATTATCCGTAACATGACCGTTGTTGACATCTAGAGAATGTGGTGTATTAGGAAATTTGCACACTGAATAAGTTTCAAGTTTAATTTATTAAGTTTCGTTCTTAGGCATTTTTTACGTTTAAATATATTATATTGTAAAAACCAATAAACTTTTTTTTCTTTCTATGTTTCTTTCTATTTTCTCGCCAATTTTGATGGACTGTTTACTAATATTAGATGGGCTATATTATTTTAATATTAGAAGAAGCTATTAGTGTATAATGTAGTGCCTCTATATGATTTATATTTGAAAACTATTTTATCAAATTCAAATACTGTTTATTAACCTCTAACTTCTTTGATTTTTGTGTTACAATACAATAGTATTCATTAATTTTTCTGCCAAAGCGTTAAATAGTATTATATAAAAAAAACAATTTGAACAGTTTCATGTATAAGGTATGTGCGTTTCATTTTGGTGCATTTTTTTATACATTTTTGAGTTTTTTATATTAGAGAAAATTATCTGTAATTAATAGAGATTGAAATAGTTTCACAATAATAAACTTATTAATATGCAACGTAATTGTGCAAATTTAATTTTTAAATTGAGTTCGATATTAAAAAGATTCATTTTCATGATTCTTTTTGTACTATTATTTAATCTTTTTGCTATAAATTGATTTTTTTCGATGAAAACAATCGTTGACTCTTAAAAATCGTATCATTGCATCATATATTAGAACATGGAATTTTATGTCGAAAAGATAAGTTTTGAAAATTTTCTAATTTCTCTAGTTCTTTTCTAATTTTTCTGACATTCTAAAAAGTGTTTAAAAAATAATTTTATTAATGAATGATAAATTTTTATTCAAAATATTTTTGTTTGTTTTAAATAAATATTTCGAATTAAAAATAGAAAGTTTATTTAAAAAGGTGTTTGAGAACAAAAAAAAAGAAATTTTGATTGAAAATGTAACTATTATATTGACTATTATAAGTAAATTATGTTCTTTGCATGAGTAAATTTTTATGTAACACTAATGTAAAGAATTTATTCTAAAAGTGAACCCTTTTATTTAATACTTGATTAAAAAAACCGTTGAATATTTTTAATAGTGTATTACAAAATCAATAATAGCTACACAAGTGAACAACTAACAATTAAAATATATAAGTAAGAGACGTTATAAAAGGTTACATACCTCATAAGTTTGAATTCGAACTAATAACCTACTGGCTATCGGCCAGTCATGTTAACCTTTACGCCACGACTATTTGAATATATTGACTTCACCTTACTTCTTGCTGACGTACATGAAGCTATCAGCTGACCTTTGTATATTGTGTCTTGCATGAAATGGACTCAGCAAGTTTCACATATATTGTTACACTAGAGACCTTATATAGTGACCGTTAACAAAGTCGAATTGATTTGTAGACGGAAAATTTGGCCCGTTGTGAAGACAGCATTTTTTTAGATAAGGAGTTTTACTGCCTTTATTAATTCCAGTTCATATATATATATATATATATATATATATATATATATATATATATATATATATATATATATAATCAGCCTCTGTCGCTCCACTATTGGATGAAGGTCTCTTCCATGATTTTCCATTTTATACGATTGAATGCCTCTTTTCCACTAATTTCGAACAAAAATTTTAATTTTCTTATCCTACCTGTTTATTGGACTCTTTCTTGGTCTTTTTATATTCCTTTGGTTCCCATTTAGTGTATATATATATATATATATATATATATATATATATATATATTAAATGTAGTAAGTATTATAGATAAGTATTTTATATAAAAAGGAAGAAGAATAAGTACAATGATTTTAGATACAAAGATGTGATTGTATATAATAAGATAATGTTAAATACAGAATGAAAATATTAATGTAAATTTTTTATCTGATATAAAGGAAGGTTTCCTTTTCATAATGTTTTTTGAGTACAAAGAAGGGTATATTTTATATACAGATATTTGAAGTATGCAGCGAAAAGTATTGCGATAAAAAATTTTTGATTTCAAGAGTGAAGTATTGTTGTTATTTAATATTTCTTGTACGTAAGAATCCTCTATATGAGGAGTCTGTTCTTTACCAGCCAAAATTAAAAGGTGTCTTCATTACACAAATACGGTTTTCGTTATCAAAGTTAGTCAAAGTAGATTTTTTTTAAAAAAATGACTAATACGATACAGTTTTCAGTGAGCATTAACTTATTAGACTAATATAGTTTTGTATAACTTCGTTTTAACTTATTATACTAGTATAATATTATTTTATTTTGTGTATTTTAATCATTCTTAAATACATGTATTTTTTAGGTATTGTAGAAATTTTCGTGATAACTTATGCAGTTATAAATATTAACTAATAACTTCTGTACACCCGATTTAATTTATGCCTTTACTGATAAAACCTTGTTAATATATTCTTTTTAAAATTTGTTTTTAACAGAAACATCCTCATGTTTGTTCCAAATATAAAACAAACGTACATGTTCCCGCAGTTCAACATGATAACTGTGAAGTAATCGAATTTTTGACAGTGATATATTCTCGAACAGTAATTACGAATTGTTCACTGCCATAGGCAATATTTGAATCCTGTAATGAACGTTAGTCACGCACAAAACAAAGAAATTTCTTGTAGGAAATTTGATGACATCAATAAAGAGCTTAAACAAATATTAAAAATTTATGCTATTACATATTCAGTGTGTTGAAATGTTTCATAAATAAGCTTATGATTGAAATTTCAAATTTAATATTGCCTTGATTTTTTTACAAAGCGTTTAATTTTATCTGATGAATAATAATATCTGTACGAAAATAAAATGAATTATTACAGTTGAATTTTTTATTAGTTCTTCTTAAGTAGTGATAAAACGGGATTTGTTTTATGTATATATATATATATATATATATATATATATATATATATAAATAAGAAAGATGATTATGTAACTAGCTGATGCCAGCTCACAATTAAAAATTAAAATAAAAAGAATTTACATGTAAATACTTTATATTTTTTAACTTTTTTATATACTTATGAATTATTATTTTTAAATTGAATTTTTATTTAAAAAGAATCATAAAATTGTGATGAAACGTCGTCTGTAGTCTTTTAAATTTTAATGTGAATTCTTTAATGTAAATCCAACAAAGTATTTTCTAAACATTATAATAAAAAGCCAATAGAATGTCGTAAATGTCACAACACTTTTATTAGTGATACTTTTGATAATAACTTATAGTTTATAGTTGGCTCGGTTCGGTAGCAATTCCCCGAGAAAGAACAAAATCGAATACTTGAGTTTCTACCGTCTTGCATACAAGATGGTTGTAACTCAAAATTATCTCAAATAGTGTGTACAAATGTAATAAATTATATATATATATATATATCCATGACTTTCAATTTAAATGTCAAAGTATATATTCCTTCAACAAAAAATGAATTGCTTCAGCGCTTTAGTGCAATACAAATGTTCTCAAATATTCTAAACATACAAAGTTTATTTTATTTTAATGAATGATTAATTTAATACTAAAATAAATAGTTTTTTTTTAGTGACAGATTTAAAATTTTTGTTTTTCTGTAACTGAAATCATATCTTAGTCTTAATTATGGTCTTTAATTATGGTATTATGGTCTTAAATTAGTAAACATGCTGTGTATAAATTATTTCTTTACAATGACAACATTTAATTTGGATTTTATCCTCTTTCTACAAATCATTTAAGAGAATATTTTTCAATGAAAGACGTCAGTTGAAAACAGTTCATGACACATTTGAAAATATTAAAAGCTAACTTAGTAATAACGATTTGGTTATTGGGTAAGAAAACATATATTGTTTGTCGTTATACCTATTGTGATCCCAGTGATATATTATTTCAGTGATCTTTAAATCACTCGAAGTTTTGCTTTCTATTAGTTTTAATACATATGCCTATCACATGTTACTTAAAGTAAGAATAACCAAAACTACCAGAAGATAGTTCACGTACTGAAACTGAAGACAGAAAGTCAGTAATCCACAAGAGCGAAAAGAACTAGAACAATACAATATTTTATGAATTAAAATGAATATATGCGCGTTTTCTCAGCTTTTAATGAAAGACAACCCATTAAACAAAGATTCTTGTAGAGTTTTTCAGTATATTTTTTAATTCTCGAATAAAAGTCTAACAATATGAGCCCTGGTAATCAACTATTAATATAATGTTTTTGAAGAACACACCACAAACGATAATAAATATAAATAAACGGACCTACTTTATTGAACAGACATTGATATAAATAACAGATAGATACTTAAAACAAACAACATGCCAGTTTACTAACAAACGCTTTTAAATTGATGACTTTCTGCATAATTGTCTTTTTGGATTAAGTAACCGACACGGACAGAAATTAAAGTCTTTCTTTTATATTTGATACATTTGGTATTTGTGTAGTGAAATTATGTCAACAAAGTATGTAACTATCATCAAGTCGAGGAACTATATAGGACGCAAATAAACGGAACGAGAATGTTAGATATATCCATACATTTTATTGTTGTTTAAAATAGATTATATTATTGCGTAGCGCGGCGATAGAGCGCGTTACATGCAAACGTCTTGTTTTGCGAAAGACAGACTAGAACGACGGAACTAACAGAGAAAAAAATGTACGCAACAGGCGCGCGCGTGTGACATTTACTACACATTTCACAGAGAAGGGACTTTGACTTCGTTTTTTTTATTGGACCAGTGCCAAATCAGCGCTGATGAGATAGGTCTACTCCGAAAATATAACAATACCTCGATGACCACACTCATTTTTTTAATATGTTGATAGATGCTTTTAAAAAATTTAAATTATTTCATAAAAGACATGATACTTACAGTTGATGACTCTTGTTGATTGACGTATTTTATACTTATAATTTATATTCAACGAGATGTGATTTTTCAGTTGAAATGTGTTTCTTAACTTACTCCATTTAAATGTCTGGTTCGCTATTTATTTCTAATCAACCACATTCTATTTCAATACGTTTTCAACTGTCTGATGAAACATTTATAATTAATGTCGATGGATGATGAACACGGATACGAAGCTTAAACTTCATACATTCGTATAATTAGACAAGATAACCACTAATAGCTTAACATATTGATATTATTAACGCTTATAGATATCATTCAATTTTTATTAATATAAAAAATAACGTATGAATCATTAGAATAATAAACAAAGCACACAAATTAATGCTGTAAAATTGGACCGAATTTCTTAATACTTACATATTTCTTTATAAAAGTAAATTACGTTTTGCGGCATAATTTTACTTCTCATTAATTATTATGTGAAAATTTTGAAATACAAAAAAATCTTAATTTTTACGGACAAGTCACAATTTTGCTTATTACTGTTTTAATTCATTATATATATATATATACAGTAAATCCATAATTTAGTAAATTTCAGTTTCAGAGGACATTCTTTATATGTACTCCTTGTTATTCTCTGGTTAATATGTAGACAATTCCTACAAAGATACTCTGCAATGATTCAAAAAACACGGTTGTGATCACAAATGTGAAGTAATGTTTTAAAAGAATATATTTCAATTTATGGATGACACTTAACCCATTAAGAGCCGCTGTTGCGTATACGAAACATTAATTTTGGATTTTTCTTCTGCTCTAAAAATATTTTTTTATTTTTTTTTTTATAACAGTCAACATTGATTCAATAGCAATAGAACTACATTATTATTTTTTTCGATTTTTGCGAAAGTTAGAAAAAAGCGAAATAGATAGACTTTGCAAGAGCCAGACTGTATATGTATATATATAATATATATATATATATATATATATATATATATATATATATATATAAAGTGCAACGCTTTTTCCACCTGAAGTGGTTAAGCAACTATCACAGCATTTGATTCGGTATATTCGGATTTTAGTAAAAGAAATGAATTTAAAATTAAAAACAGAATAGTTTTTATTCACTTTTGCATATTTTTTTGAGAATGTTAATATTTATCGCCGCTGTTGCGTATACAAAACATCTTACTGTAGAATACTTAAATTTGTAATTTTTTTCTTTTCTAACGCCAAATTAATTAGAAGGGCCCTAGAACCAAACCACGTTAAGCGTATACGAAAATTCGTACAATTTTGAGTAGCGTCGTTTAATATATTAAAGAAACCAAAAAATTGATGACGATGAGGTAGAAGACTACCAACTTTCAAAATTAATCTGTCAAAATTAATATCTTATCTGGACAGCTTGATAAATTTGCGAGTGATTATTTGGTTCTAAATTTTCACATAGATTGTTATTCATAAGAAATAAACTTCTAAAACAAAATTAAAACTGTTTGCTTGTATCAAGCCAATTAGATAATCAAAACCTGTATCATCTCAACCTAGTAGCTTGTCAGAAAATGGTGCAAATCTTTCTCTGTTCTAAAATATACTGAATAGGTAATATAAATCAGAACACATTATAAGAAGGAAAGATAATATTATATAATTGTCTGTTTTTTCTTGTACATAGACACGTGATTCGTTATTGTTTTCTAGTTCATGAAATTTAGTATACATAGCGAAATTAGCTATTTCCTCATAAATATGGATTATCTTGAGGCTCAAAATAAATTATTTATTACTGAGCTGATTTTCGGTTTCATATAGGCATCTTTTTACAGATATTTAGGTTTGACAGACATTCAGAAATAATATATATCGCCAGATTCAAATTTGATAATTACTTTATCGTATATATATATATATATATATATATATATATATATATATATATATATATATATACCGTATATCTCGGTGCATAAGACGACTTAAGTATAAGACGAGGTCATAATTTTAAGATAAAATCTATAAATTTATTATACATCGGTCGTATAAGATAATTTTAAATCATACACTCACATGTTATAATACAATTTTATGTCAACAATCAAAATCACGGAAATTACATTTTCGATTTAAAATTTCAAAAATGAAATATCACTTGGTTTTGACATGTGTATTAGAACATCGTGCACGGTTTGTATCTAGAAGGCTATGGCTATGTATTTTATTTTTTAAAAAAAGTATTTAAAAAGATTTATTCAATGAATTTATGTTATACCAAAGTTTAAGTTCCTTTTTTTTTAATAAATAATTTAATTTCTGTATAAGCATAATAAATTCTTCCTGTTAGTTTAAAGGTTCTGTTTTTGTATTGGGGGTGTAAGACGACCCCCTATTTTTTGTGTTTTTAAGGTCTTATACCCCGAGGTATACGGTATATATATACATATATATATTTGTATATATACCATATATATATATATATATATATATATATATATATATATATATATATATATATATATATACACACACTTAAATACATTGGTGTGTGTTAAGATTTATTATGATAATGTGAGATATAATCCCAAATTGAAAAACACAATTTAAAAATCACTGGATTAAAGTTTTATTAAAACAACATAACCTAATCCAACTGCCGAGATGAATATCTCTTCGGTATTTGCAAATGTTACCGTCAAGTTATTTTCCATTAAAATTTTAATTTGTTTTGTTATACGTAACACCGAAAGTAATCTTATAATTAAACCTATTTTTAATAACATAAAATAATTCTTTTCACCACATCTGTATGTATATATATATATATATATATATATATATATATATATATATATATATGTATATATGTATATATATATATATATATATATATATATATATATATATATATATACATACATACATATATACATACATATATATATACATACATATATATATATATACATCCATATGTGTGTTATGTGTATGTATGTGAAAATGAATGTGTTATTTTTTGTGTATTATATTACATCACCATTTTGAAATCCATGTGCTTGCCGTACGATCGCGATTCTGTTCGCCACAAGCGTAATATTAAGACGCAGAACGTTGCTTCTTCGGCACGCAATGCGCGAGCTATAATTTACGTTAATACCATTGTGTTGGGGATCTGTTGTCTAAGAATAAGCATCATCAAATGGCTGCTGACTTTGTGGCATTGTAACGATTCACTATAGGGTTTTATGGACGACCTACAGACGCTTCATTTTACTTCATTGTATACAAATGACTATTTTATTCATTTAATCTTATTTTACAATTTTATTATGGTATGTTTACCTTACTGTTTGGCTATATTTTCTCTTTATTTTATTATTTTATAGTGGCGAATCTAAATAACAATATGTCAGTATGAGTCTGTTCAGAATTATGTTCATTTTCGTTTTTATATGGACAAGATTTATAGTTATGTTAGATATATCTATTGTAGTTATTGTATCTATTATTATTTTAGATATAGATATATCTATATATTTATTAAGTGCTATTAATAAACTAACAATGATTTTATATATTTTTTAATGATGAAATTTTTCACATTATTTAATACTTTATTCATACTTTTTTTAACAGAAATATGTATAAAGAGTTTTTCTGAATTTTTTGTGTGATTGTTGACTTTTTTTGTGTAACAACAGTTGAAATAACTCAATAATACTTTAATTATAGTCGTTAACGAATCAAAGAAATAAAATAGATTTATAATCTTTTAATTTACGATATTTTTTTTTTATTTCTGCATTCACTGATTAATCCCTTTATGTGAAAACGCACAGCTGTGTGAGTCTACAATGATCAAATACATTTTTTTGAAACGTATAACTAATTAAAACCTTTCGAAATTCATTTATACGCATACGAGAATAGTGGCTAATTTAAAAAGTTATTTCAGTTAGCGTTTATTTTCTATTTTATTTATTTCATTGCTTCGTTGTTCGTTTTGTTTAGAGGAAAGCAGCCAAATTTAAAACAATATTAAGGTTACACACACACACACACGCATATATATATATATATATATATATATATATATATATATTTTGGTATTATTCTAGAATTATACATGATTCCAACAGAATCCCTTTATCCTGTTTATAATCTCATAAATTATTTTTGAAAGAAAGTTTTATAAAAGATTTCAAATGGAAAATAGTAGTTAATTCGTATAATTTGTATTTTAATGTACATGTGGTGAATATTAAACTGTTATTTCTTGATGGATTGATGTGTATATATATATATATATATCCATCAAGAAATAAAAGTTAGTTTTATATATATTATGAGATATATAGATTTAAAAATATCGATTGTATGTGATAAATGATAAAAATAATAATTTTCAAACAATGTCTGAAGCTTTTAAGAAAAATATTTTTGCAACATGTTGTACACGCCATCGTTCTTAATATAAAAATATATAAAACACGTATGTACCAGGTGTTTTTCATGATGTAACCGTCTTGTAATAGTGCAAGTTTTATTCTTCGACAGATAAGAAAACTTAGAAGTAAGTCAAAGAGGATATACATGAATGAAATGTTCATTTATTTATATATATATATA
>CM068322.1:15330809-15380809 GCA_034766995.1 Acanthacorydalis orientalis | reverse complement strand
TCGTCGTTCTACATATCCTCATCAAAGATAAACAACAGAAAAAGTTAATTGAATGCAAACATATGTTTATATTATTATTCAGTATTCAGTAAAATACGTGTTATATGATAAATATCATTCAAAGTATTAAAATGTAATAAAAAATTAATTTAGACAATAAAATATTGAACAAATGCTAACATTGAATTTTTCAATGAACTCCGCTTGTTTGTAAACATTTATTTTTTGGATTGTATTACAACCGGATATAATAAGTGGGTGTACTATGTCAAAATATAATAGTGGATTCTCGGTTAATTCATATCTTTCTGTAGAATATATTTTATTATCAATAGACCGGAAATGTTGAAAAAGACAGATAAAAAAAATATTATGTTAAATGGAATATTTCTTTGTTTTCAATCACTGATTCGAAATATACTTATAAAAAAATTTTCATCCTATTTAAATATCTATGTTAACTTCATACGTTAACAGTTTCAATTTTTGTTTTTAAATTATGGTTATAAGTTTTTTTTTAGAAAAAATATTCATTACTCTGATAGTTAGATAGTAATATAGTCATATTAAAGTAATCGAAAAAATACAGCCAGCCAAGAAATGATTATTTTAAATAACAAATAAAAATATTATGGTTTATCTGAATATTTCAATTTATTATTTTTATTTTCTCGCAACTAGTCATTACTGAAGGTACGGAAAATAAGGAAAGTGATTTTTTATTGATTTAATTTCTGCAAGAAGTGTCATTTTTGTATATTAGTTATACATGATCGTCTGTTAAATTAATGTTAATTGTACAATAAAACTATCAAAAAATTGAATGAAAAACTCAAATAAATGAAGATATGTCCACATGCGTCATTATATTAATTTTTTAATAGTCCAGTTTCAAAAAATGAGTATACAGCATATGTTATGTTCTTAACACAATTTTTTAAAATTTTGCCCCTTTTATTCATATAAAACAGTACTTTTAATGTGCTTTATATACTACGAGTAAACTTTGATAAGTTTATATGAAATTGAAAAGTATTGCATTAACTGAATAAATTCCAGCATAGTTTATGTAAGTTAAAAAACTGTTTTATACATCTTGTCGCTCTTAGGATGATATTTCCATTAAAATTAGCACAAGTAATATTTAGAAGACCAATTATTTAATATTGTTGAACAAAAAAATGTTTTGTATCTTGTAGTGGAGTGAGGAATTCATTTATAAAAGTAAATTTAGTCACAGTGCCAAACATTTTATTACACTCTAATGGATTAAAATGCACATGTGATATGATAGTGTTTGTTTTTTTTTTCAGTTTTATGTCACCGAGTTCTTTCATGCAATATAATTTAGTGTTTATAGCTAGTTTCACATTAATTTATCATGAATTTAATATAACATGCTTCAAATACAATTCCCAAAATAAATAACATATACCATTATTCTGATTATCTGATATTTAATTCATTTAGAAACATTGCATTATTTATTTTATAGTGAGTATTACATCCTGTTAAAAAAAAACTATTCATTGGCTATTTAAGGTATATATTTTAGTACAGATCAATATTTTCCCTAGTTATTGATGTAATTTTATTTGACTTTTTGCAATATACATTTTTATTTCATTTCTGAAATAACGGGACATATAAGCAAACAACAGAAAAGTCATATATTAAAAAATATTTTAAAAAATTCTAATGAATAGTACTAGTAAGACTAGTCGACAATGTATTGAAAATGCGTGGAAAATTTTGGAAAAAGCAGGCATCTAGCAATAGATTGTTATGATCTATAAATAATGAAATAGAAATAAATAACACTTGTACATAAATACATAGTATCTTTTTATATACATTTGTTCATGAAACAAATAGTTTTTTGGTACTAAAATATACAAACAAATTAACTTTGCAAATGTATGTAAATAAATGTCGCCGAATGCATTAAGTGTTTATAATTGCAGTGATAAATATCATAATAGATGAACGTTCACAAAGCATTACTACAATATACGTCTACAGCTGTGAAGGAAATTGGCTCGATTTCGATGTTTGTATGCTGCCAAATGCTAGCAAATGAATTGCTTCACTGTTATGTCATTTGTGTATATCAAACACTTTTTTTCATTTAATCTTATGTACGTGTTTAATTTTGTTGGTAACTTTAATGTAACAATATGTTATCATTTACGTGAGTATATGTGTTCATACATTAACATAATCATGTTTACGTTTTCATTTCTTTAGTAGTTTCACTAGAGACATATTTGTCATAAATGTATTTATTTTTTGTAAATGTCCATATATCAATAAGAATATATTAGAATTTACAGTATTTAATTTTAAAATTAGAACTCTAGAAGTTACATGTGCATTTTTCAGTTTAAGGATACGTGGGATTTAAAGGCGGGTCGACCACTTTTCAATTAGATGTGTTTAGTTTCTATAAAAGAAACAATATTAATTTTCAGATACCTTTCATTAATCAGTTATAAAAAATATGCCTGAATTATTTTTGAACGAATCATCACCTCTTTGATAATTAATGATGATATTTTTACAGTTATTGTAATAAGGAATGCAGAATTAGGAATTATCTTATTATTTACTAATTCTTTAATTTAGTCCCATACAAACAATTGCAATGATCGTATGAAAATTACTATGAAATTACTTTATATACTCGTGTATATATATATATATATATATATATATATGGTGTATATATATATATATATATATATATATATATATATATATATATGGTGTATATATATATATATATATATATATATATATATATATATAAAATACAACTCTAATGTTTCTTGTATTAGGTTGTTGCAAAAAATTCTTTTTCATGTCAAATCCCGACCACACATCTCACAAATGACTTTAAAAAAAATGAAATGAACTGGGTTATAAAATCTTACCTCACCGACCTTATTCTCTGGACCTGTCTCCTTCATATTATTTTTTAAACATTTGACTAATTTCCTATAGAAGAAAGTCTTCAAAGATCAAGCATCATCTCAAAGCGGTTTCGATGAATTAGTTAATTCCAGGGCTCCAGAATTTTATCTTGTAGAAATAAACTTGATTCCCATTGGGAGAAATGTGTGGAGGTCAATGGTCTTTATTTTGATTGATAAATGTAGTTTTTAACTGCTATATGCATTTTTGTACTCGATACGTAAAAACCGCAATTACTTTGCACCAACTTAATACTTATATTCATTCAATTATTATTCAGTGGGAAACAATTTTTAAATCGAATAAATATATTACTAGTATCACATATTGCAAGTTTTTTTAAAAAAAAATCTACAAAATGCAAAATTCGAATTGCTGAGTTGTAAATGGAAATTCGAATAAATATAAAACTTTTGTTGAACAGGTTTAATTTCAAGTACGCCAAAAATACATATAAAAATAAAATAAAAACACCCATATGATTATTAAACCTCACCTATATGGCTGCAGTGTAATTACGAGAGTCAAAATTTAATTATACACTCTCTCTCACTTTCATATTCAAGTAAATGTGCATATTATTATACACACACACATATACACATATATATATATATATATATATATATATATATATATATATATATACACATGTATATAAGACTTTGAAGATATCTAAGCTAATAAATATTTTTATCATAGTTGTGATCAATTCACTTATTTTCTTATAAGCAACATACAGTTTTAGGAACATTTTCTATTTCTAGTTTAGTTATCAGTATTTTCACGAAATACTGAGGGTCGTTCAACAACAACGACCTTCCAGTAAAGTTGCATCGTTTATTTAAATCTATTAATAGCGAAGAATACATAAAATTTAGCACGGAACATGCGGATTATCTCTTTTGATTTCGTATCTAACCTACATATATATATATATATATATATATATATATATATATATATATATATATATATATATATATATATATATATATATATATATGTATGTTTATCTGCATGTCGTCTTTGTTGAAAACGTAATTTATACGTTAGCAGGAATACATATATTCGTTCATACGTGCATATGTGTACGTTTATATATGTAAAAAAACGTGCTTCCAGAAAAGCGAGATTTATATAGGGGAAAATACATAAATCTCGCAGAAAATCAAACATGACGAACAATTGTTGCGCCCTGCAAACAAAAATACTCGATTGTGATCTGACGTTGACCTACAAAGAAAATGAATTCTCCGTACCGTTATGTATCGGCTCTCCGGAAACTGACCAACGGCGTTGTAGGTGAATGATGTAGGAAAACCCTAAACGTGACGTCACGAAGGTGATGCTATCGCGTTATAATGAAGTCAGTTCCTTTGTACGCGATCAACGCGATAGACAGAGCCAACACCATATTCTGCACATATATGCATCGATATGTGTACGTATGTGTACCATAATGCTTGTGTATTAGATAGGCGTTTTGTTAGTGCGAATGAAGGCTATTTAGTCGATAACGGCTCTCGGACTCGTGAGAAGGTACCATACCTCTCTATATCACATGCAGTCAGTTCCCTCGAGCCGATCGTCAACCTTTGTTTGAGCTCGGAAGGAAGATGACACACAATACTATTGCGAGCCGTTGTGTCCTAACAAACTGTCTCTCCCTCAGGCTAGCGATATCAGACCGACGATTTTAATACACTTAATAGCGCCACCGGACTGGAAAGAAGAAGGTATCAAAAGAAGGATTTCGTTTTACGTAATTATCTGCTGCGCCTGATATAGATTTGACGACGGGCACTGATACTTTGCATATTTTTTTATTATTTGATTAATAGGGTTCTTTTTGTATTCCAGTGCTTTTGTTGATACTGCCTGAAATGTTATCGTTGGTATTTATTTGTTAAATAAATTTGCATGAATAAATTTATATACATTTATATCTATATACAATTTCATATATATATATATATATATATATATATATATATATATATATATATATATGTGTGTGTGTGTGTGTGCGTGTGTGTGTTTTAAAGCATAATATAAAAAATAATAATCAAGTCATCATAATTTATTGTTTTAATACTATCTTCATTTTATCGTTTTAAATATGAAATATTTTCAATTATAGTTCTAAAGTCAGTAAGTTCACTTTTGTAAATGAATTAATACACTAAACACCGCAAAATGTTCCTTATAAAAATGATCAGTAATATTTATGCCCTATTTCGATTGCTTATGTGCCTTATATATCATTTCTAATAGCAGATACAAATTTTCTCTTTATGCACTGTAGACTTGTATTCTCCATATAACAATATTTTCAAGGAAATGTTATACATATTCTTTTATGTTAATTTACGTTTATATTAACGTTATGTGTTACGTTATGCTAATTTATCTGTTTATGTTAATTTCCTAATAATACAACTCATCATATTATCTAAAAGAGATTTGAAAGGAGTATATGTGAGTAAAAACTCTAAATACGCATCTTTTTTCTTATTTTAATTAGATAATTGATACATTATTTTACTTGTTTTCATTTTTCGCTCAATCAGTGTCATGTATTTTAAAATAATATATTTTTTCAATCAATAAAGTTATGTAATATAATTTTATTTGAAGTGACGGATAATCCAGTTTGATATTTATTGAAAGAAAAAATCTCAAAACAACGAACCACGTTACTTTGCCACTTTGACAGTTGACGATAATTTGACATACGTATCATTTACTTTTACGGTTCTTAACTATTTTTTCTCGACTTTTAGACATTCATTGAAATTGACACACGCCTTCAATTTCATTCGCTGATACGATTTTCGATCAAATTCATAAAGTTGGTTATTCTAAATTAAACTGTTACTCTGTTTCTTAAAAATATCATCTTTTTTGTATATCTAGAATTAAACAAACTTTTATTATTAATATTTTCCATGGTTCATGTTTGAATCATTATTTCTTCATTTGTAATATATATATATATATATATATATATATATATATACTAAATAATAGTTTATAAAGAACTTTTTTTGAAAAAAATGTGCTGTATTTTGACTATTAGTCTTTTTTCATCTTATAAATATGTTTCAGTTATTTACAGTTTAAATTCAATTATTTAAATATTATTTAATTTGAAGGATTATTAATATTTTTGGTTTGATTTCAAAAGTGTAATTTGAAATACATCGAAATATATATATATATATATATATATATATATATATATATATATATATATATGAATTATTGATTAAAGTAAAAAGTATACACCAGAATGTTTGAAACTTGCTTATTTTTTATTATAGATCTTATATAAATATTATCAATACTGGTGTATTTTTTAGAATTTTATTAAAAGATCACAGATTTTTCAAACATATTAATGATAGTCGAATGTGGTATTTTAAATGTATGCGAATTATTAATTTATAAATTAATGAAAAATATTTTGTATAACATGTTTTTTTTTTAAAGTGAATTGACTTGAAACTCATTAATTTATTTTGGGACCCAAAATGTGCTGAAAAATTAAATGCACTTAATTATTTTATAGATAATATATTTATTTAGTATATATATTAAAATTTTAATTTTTAAATTCATTATTTAAAATATTACATTCGTTGTCAAGAGGAAGTACTGTTTTTATACATATTTTCAAACGTGTGTAGGAATTTTTCATAAGTCAATATTTTTAACAAAAGTCTATAAAGATACGAATTATTAATTAACTTTGGTAAATTGTTTTTTTTTCAAAAAGTAGCAAATATATTGTGAATTTTACACATAAACATACACACACACACGCATATATATATATATACATATGTGTGTGTATATGGTTGTATGTATATGTGTGCTGCCTACAATTTACTTGTGAAAATGAAATCGTAATATGTATTCTAAATGTAAAAATAATAATTCAGTAAATATAAAAATAATTCAGTAACTCTACATCACATGAAGTAAAAGTAAAATATTTCATATAATAAAAACAGTAAAAACAATATAATTAATAAAACATACATAATAGACATAATTTAAAAAATAAAATGTTTGAATAACAAACAAATTTATAGTAAGGAAAAATCAGAGATATAAAAGACACTAATAATTTAATAAATATGTGAGACAAGGATGTAAGACAATACGTTAGAGATATTCGAGAAAAATATACAATTGATCATTCAGATTGAAAAAAATAATACTTGATTTAAAAGTAAATCATAAAAGCCTAAAATGATTTTAATCATACATTCAAACACATTTTTCATTTACAGATATTATATATATATATACAATTAGAACTATAATTACTCGTAACAAATGTATCGTTAAAAAAATACTTTTGACAATGTTAATTTATTGTGTTGATTTTCTTAACCTTTATTACTGACTTTATTCAAATAAGTAGTGTTATGTAGTATTGAGTCTGGTTTATAGCGGTTTATTTTAAACTACCAATATATTCACAATATTTTTTATTTACTTACTGTTGAACTCATTCCAAAATCTAGTATAATAAATGAACATTTCAAGATAGTGAGCCAGAAAGTATAATTATATAAAATTGACACATATTTTTCATTTTTTTATTAATAGAATTAATGAAATATAATTTGTTATTGTTTTATAGACATGTAACAAATAAACATACACATGAAAGAAAAACTTTTTTAAAAAAATATTTTTATTATTTTCAACATCATTATAAAATACAATAATATTCGTTCAGTTTTTTTCGGTTTCATTTATTTTTTAAATATTCCTATATAATTATTAGCATACATTTATGTTTTTTAATATTAAAGCATTCTTTAATACTATCATTATAAAAAAAATACAAAATAATAAATCCAATCTTATATGACAGCGTTTCAACATTACCTTAAAAACTCGTAATTTTATATCTTGCATCTGTACTTTTTTTTCGCTCAGTACAGTTGTACATTTATCAATGTACATATTTTATTGCTTTTATGAGTTTCAAGTCGGTTGCTTACTTCTCCTTTGAACTTGATTCAATTTATTATCTAAATTCTGTTTCTTTGTAAAAATGTCGTTGGTCATCATGTTGAATGATATCGCTAGGGGTTCTTTTTCAGTTTACTTACACTAGGTTCTTCAAAAGAGAACAAAGATGCTGTTGTTACGATAAAATTCTACAAATATATACACATACACACATACATACATATATATATATATATATATATATATATATATATATATATATATATATATATATATATATATAAAATATATGGTGTAGAAACTTCAGACGACATTTCTTTTCCCAGATTTAAATTTATTGTTAAATATATTTAAATGTTTATTTTTAATATATATATATATATATATATATAACACAACTAAAAATATTTTACACACACACACACACATATATATATATATATATATATATATATCTGAAGTATAGTGAAAAGTCGACACTGAAGCATACAGTATTTATCTTAAGAGCAACGCTCCTTTGAAGATGAAGAATGCGTCTTCATAATCCTGCAAGCGCATAGCTAACCACATTTTTCGGTTTCGGTGGCTACTTCGGTCGTCTTTAAAACATTGTCGAAATGTTGAGCTTTTCATGTTTTCGTAATTTAGCTTCTTCTTTCGGCTAGCTCACGTTTTACAAAGTGACCGATCAAATTAAACAAAATGCTACATTTTTTCTGTCGACGTCTCATGTTGTGCTTCGTTGTCGTATACTTTGATACGGTGTGGAAGATTTGTTTTATCTTTGTATCGTCTTAAAAATGATAATATTAAGAAAGGAATCAAGAAGAGTTAAATATCTTTATATCGGAATTATTATTTTTATTCTTCTGTTTACGTGTATTAATACAATTTGCAATATATATATATATATATATATATATATACATATATATATAATAAATTTGGAAATATTTTTCCACGTTTCATTTACTTTTATACGTAATCAAACATTTCTGCAGAATGTAACTATAAGGAAATGTTATTTTATTTGTTATTTGCAAAGAATGTTTTATAAGCACACTTACATATATATATATATATATATATATATATATATATATATATATATATATATATATATATATATCTTTTCTTTGATCATTTTTGTCTTCAGCGTATCACTTTGAACAATTCAATGCTTTTTTTCATTACATTTTTAATGCATTTGCTTTCTATTTTTATTTCATGTTCTTATTAATTCCTTTATGAATCTTTTTATACTTATATATATATATATATATATATATATATATATATATATATATGTATATATGTATATATGAGAGAGTGTAAATTATATACTTACCCACACATACACCATTATTACTTTAGGCCATCAGCTGAATTATAATTGTAATTTATTTGTGGGCATTAAATTTCTGTTGAAACATGTTGTGAGTATTAATATTAACGATATATATGTTGAATGCTTATAGCTGCAAATATCAGTTGGTTATTTCGTGTTCGAATTATATTATTGCTTCATTTTATTCCTTTTAATACTCACACACATTTATGTATATATATATATATATATATATATATATATATATATATATATATATATATATATACATGTAAAAGTTAATAAAAACATCCATGTGTACATTAAGTTTACTAATACTTTCTAAATTTGTGAAGAGGAAATAAGTTTTAATAATATATTGAAAAAATGCACAATGACTATAGAATTAGGTTCTCATAAATAAAAATATATATATACAGATATGGAAATTACTTTTGTATTTAGTATATTATATATAAATTGTAACCTTAAATTACTCTTTTTATTTTTTTATCTCGCAAGCAAAATATAAAAATTAATAACATAGTAATTCATTGTTATCTCTTCGATTATTTATTGTTCTGTCACTATCTTTATTTTACTATGATGAACTTTAACGTTTGTGTCCTCTTCAGGTATATTAAACCCTCAGAATTTTTCTAATTATTTCATCCAGGAATATATTTTTAATGCATAAAATGTGTATTTGTTTTGTTTGTTAGTTTGATATACTTAATCTACTAACATTTGTTTTTTTCCCCTATTTTATTATTATTATTGTTTTTGGTGGTATTAATGTTGTTTATTTGCATTTAATAGGAGGTTGTATTGAAAGCTCCTGATTACTTGCAGATGACTCTAAATGCATATGCTGTGGACAGTGACAAATGTTTCTTATGCCATTTTGAAGTGTGAATATTTTCCATTAAAATTCAGTCATCAGACCCCATCCGTTATTTACACGAATGGTTTTCTATGACCGAATTAAAACTGAACGCGATAAGTTGTTTTTCCGATGTGTACTTCTACACTATTTTGATTTGAAAAAAGTACAGCTGAATCTTATCGATTGCTTGCAAAAACTTACGGTGAATTTGCTCCATCGGAAACACTGTGTAGAGATTGGTTTCGACGATTCAAAAGTGATGATTGTGACGTTCTCGACAAGCAACGACCAGGTCAATCGAAAAAATTTGAAGATGAACAACTGCAAGCTCTGTTGAAAGAAAAACCTGCACAAACATTCAAAGAATTGGCTCAACATCTCAAAGTCGATAAATCAACCATTTCACGACGTTTACAAGCCATGGGAAAGATCCAGAAAAAAAGTTGATGGCTGCCATATGAATTTACAGAAAATGCCATTGCTAGTCGTTTAAACATTTCGATTTATTTGTTTGTAAGATATAAAAAAAGAATTTCTTATGGCGTATCGTGACCAGAGAAGAAAAATTAATCTATTTCTCCAACCTGAAACCATTGATTAATCCTGGCGGACCACCAAAATCGACACCAAAGCGAAACATCTACGGTCACAAAGAAATTATCTCTATTTGGACGAATATGGAGGGTGTCGCGTATTATGAGCTGTTGAAACCGAAGAAAATAATCACCGCCGAACGTTATCGACAACAATTGGAGCGTTTGAATGATAATTTGATGCTAAAACGACCATCACTTGCATCAATTCGACGAAAATTGATTCTTTTCCATGACAACGCTCGGCCTCATTTTGCTATATCCGTAAAACAAACACTGATGAAGCTCGAATGGGTGATTCCCCTACACTCATCGTATTCTCCGGACCTGACCCCAAGTGATTATCATCTGATCCGATCAATGCAACACGCATTGATCGGAAGATACACATTTCCATAACTACGAAGTAGTCGAAAATTGGATTACTGAATGGATTGGCTCAAAAGACTGACCATTCTTTCGTCGCGGAATTCGACTTTTGCCCAAAAAGTGGGAAATAGTCATAACTTCCGAGGGCAAATACTTTAATTAATGTATTCACACATTTTGTTATTGAAATAAATGCTCAAAAAAAAACACAAAAAACAGCGGCTTTCAGTGCAACCTCATAATACAAAGACTACAAAAGTGTTTAAAAATTCTACATCAAAGTAAATTCATTATTAATTACCTGAAATTAGCATAGGTGTTGAAACCGACCCAAGTGAAATGCAATTAAAATGTTCTAACGATAAACTCTCGAACAGACAAGTAAAACATCTTATAGACAGAATGAAAGTAAAAATAAACTGTAATTTTAATATTAATACCATATATTGAAGTCCTGCATGTTTTACTTGGTTTTTTATAAACAGAAATTTACGAGCATGTATTTGTTTTTTTATGTTTTAAGAAATTTAAAATCTATTATATTAAAATAAATGTTTAAAATATTTTTGAAATCAAAACGAAATCAAAATGTTAAAATATGTTTTTGTTGAGAAAAGGCATACAAAAGTGTATTTTTCTAAAATTTCAAAGTTTAATAAAAAATGAAAAATAAAAAACTGAGATGTTCAACCTGTAGTAATATCAATATCGATGATAAATTATTAAATTGTTATACTTTTCGAAACATTTGAAGTGTGTTAATTTTAAAACATAAAAAAAGTTTTATTTAAATTTCCTATCATTGAAATGCATACATAGAAAGTACACACTCAAATTAAAATGTAATAAAAAAAATACAGTATTCTATAACTATTTTCGTTTCATACAAATTCACTGTATAAAAAGTTAAAGTTTCACGCCAAATTCTTGTAGTCGTATAGTTCTTTTGATACAAGATATATGTATGTCTTAGATTCATCGCAGAAAATTCGCACGTCGAACTGAAATCCCGCGAGCAGTCTTTTGCGCTCACACATACATTTATACTTATATAATACGTATATATATACACACACACACACATATATATATATATATATATATATATATATATATATATATATATATATATATACACACATATATATATATATATATATATATATATATATATATATATATGTATGTACATACGTATATACATATAATGTGTATGTGTACATAGACGTATACACAGTCGCTCACCCACACAACATCCCTTAAGTTTGCGAAGGGTAGAGAGACATGGTAAAGCATCAACGGCGGCTGCGAAGGTTCTAACGACCGCCCGTCTGTCCTTCCCGCTCCGCGCGCACGTTGTGTTCGCAGATCGTCGCGATGCAGCGCCCCGTAGTGCCGTCTCACTCTGTCGCGCGACCGCAGTGTCGTTCTGTTTCTGTCGCATGCGTCGGACCTGTCGGAGTGAACGGTGCCCGTGACACTCGCGGTAGTAGTCAGCACGCTGTCGGGCCCCCAGTTTGTCGCCAGTGCAAACCGGTCTCTCGTCCAGTTTATACGTGCATACATCTCACCAGTTCGCGCCGTCAGAATCGTCTCGCGATTTATTACGTGCTCGATCATAATTGTACCAGTCCTCCTGTGTGTATATTGCACAGATAACAAAGAGAAAATACATATAAACGTGACCTATAATTCCTACAAATCCGTAGCCACGAGTCGTCATATCACATAAACAACAACAACGTGTTTTAATAACCGTCTCTCGTGAAAGTGAGAGTATATTTATTTTTATTCTCTTTCTCGTCGTGTTTTGTTCTTCTACACAGGACACCTGTTAAATTATTGTGTGGTGAATAAAAAGAAAAAAGACTGTGTTTGTCGAGCTGCTCTTCCGACAATACTTTTTTGTCAGTTGTATACCGAAGAAAATGTCTTAATGGTGATGTTTCTCTGAGAAATAAAGCGTCGTCGTGACTTTTCTTCTACTTCTGCCTCGATTTTTCGCAATCATTATTTTTACGACCACTTGAGCGTTAACAATAAAAGTACCTCATTATTATCACACTGCACGTGTTTAGGGTGCTCTTAAAGGAAAGTAAATATTAGTACCATCGTTCTACAATCAAAAATACAACCTTTTGTCTAATTACAATAATTTATATATATATATATATATATATATATATATTTGTATAAGTCATTGTTGTCGCATATGTTTTGATAACGGAGGTCATTAAAATATCGTTTTTATGATGAATTGTTACTAGCTTTTGATGTGGTTTCGTCATGTTTACACTTGTACACATACGTCCCTTATATACAAATTAATTGCAGACGAGTTATCCGGGTGTGAAATTGTGGTTAAATGTACAATACTGTACTGCCAGTCACTAATATCACAATTTAATCAAATCATTTTAATTAATTAAAGTATGTGTGTGTCTTCTGTACACATTTTAGTAATATCGTAACAAATGATAACTGTATCATGAAATTGTCATTGCTCATATTCATTTGTGTATAAATGTATAAAGAAATTAATAACATTATTTATTATATGTTATTACATTACATGTTTCGTGATCGGTATGCTTATGTTGTTCTTTTGTACATATAAAGCTTATTGTTTATTTATAAACAAGAGAGAAAGTATTATTTATGTTTAAGTGCATTAAATACGTAACACATTTAAGATAAAAACATATATATATATATATATATATATATATATATGTTTTTTTTAAATTGAAGTATCAGTATGAATATATTTTTTCGTTAATCATGTTTACAATTAACATATCCGGCTTCATGATATAATTATAATTTAATAATATTATTTTTTTACAAATGAACAATAATTAATAAAATTGGAAGTGCATATAGAAAATTTAATTATTAAAATAATGTGGTGTGTGCTTTCTCTTAATGAAAATATATAATATTTAATAAAAAAACGTGGTTCTACCGAGTTAAAATGCATGTGTAGATGTGATTATAATATTTTCGTTTTGTTTGTTTATAGAAAAGAATATTCTTTGCTTCTTAATTAAACATTATTTATTATGTAAGATATGATCAATAAATTAAATAAATTTTAAAATGAAACATTAAATGTCATTATTTTGTTTTGAAAATTAACAAACTTGTAATAAATTAAATACTTAAAGGAAACTAAATAAATCATCAGTGATTTCTAATAATACAAATTTAGATAACTTAATGCAACGTAAACATTAATTAATATGTTAATTTAATTACATCTATACTCAAAACTTCCGTATCATTCTGATATTATTTAAAAAATTGAATAAAAAATCTGAGTGAATAAATAAATAGTGTGTGGAAATACAGAAAGTTTAAAAAAATATGCAAATATGTCTATAAAAAATTATTAGATAAAATATTACTGCAATAAAAATAGTATATATTACTGTATTTAGTGTTAGTAAAAAAAACTGGCTTTATCTTATAGTGGAATTATATTTATTAGGTAATTGATGAAAAATGCATTTATACATCATTAATTATAATAAAATCTTATCTAATACAATTTTTTGGAGTTTCTAACAACTAAGATATTTTTATTATTAAAAAGGTATAATTAAGAAAAAAGAATTTCCTTTTTTTATTGTATCGTTGAAATGTTTTTTTACGTAAGTATGTAATTTAGTACTAGGCTCAAGTACTGTATTCACCTGAAGTACTATATAATAAAATCATTATGAAAGAAGTTCAGTCATAACATTCTTTTTTTTAATATTTTACATATAATGTATAAATGTATGTTTCTTACAAAAATTATACCACATATTTAAAATATGAACATTTATTTGTTTAAAATAATAATTAATTGTTAGATAAAGGTGTTTAATAAATTACTTTTCCATTTGTTTATAAAAAATTATTCCTTAAGTGTTTATTGTTTTATTCTTGTATTTAAAATTTTAAATTAAGATTTGTACGAACGTACATATATATATATATATATATATATATATATATATATATATATATATATATACATATATATATATATATATTGATGTTATATTTATACTTGATTTATTTAAATACCTGCAATTTTTGTAAATATTAATTATATGTTATTCTCATTGTTTAAATATTAGCCACTTTATAAACGGTCTTTTTTAAATTAGTTAATTCATTTTAATTCTAAGTATTTTATTATTGCCTACTAAATAATCAGTAGTTGTTTATTGTTTTTTTAACTTTTAATTCTGTAGCAGTTTTAAATAATTAAAAAAAATCTATAAAACTATCTTTTAAATGTTTTATTAATCAACAACATATATTGTAGAAAAAAAGCATATTAAGTAGAGTGCAGTGTAATTTAAGAAGTAAATATATTTTATTAATACTTAAAGATATAAAAAACGATATATTTATGACATTAAAAAAAAAACATCAGAAATTTAGTATAATTTTAATATCTTTTGTTGCTCGCATATGAAATTTCTTGTCTTAAACGTTATATATAATCGTTATTAATTATATAACTGTTGATTAATTAAAAAAATATCTTAATAAAATATAAATGTATTTAAAATTAATCTTAAATCTCAATTTTAATGTAATATTAATATATATTAAGATAGATATAATTGATTCAAAAAAATAACTACACTGTCATAATTGAAACTGTGTACATATATTTGAAACTGAATTCGTTCCTTTCACACAATTTCACATTAATCATTCTTATTGTATAAAATATTTCAAACGATAATAAAGTAGATCTATAAATAAGTGCATCAAAATATGTCGTTTTACAACATTGTATCTTTAAAATGATGATAATATATAATGACAATCTAAATGGAAGTACTGCATAAACTTTGGACACTAATGCTCTTAGTTTAAAACCAGTACCATCACGTCTAAATCCATAATTAAATTATCGGAAATCATAGTGTTCAGTTGGCTCTAATTACTCGTTTAACAGTAGTTTCAGGTCAAACGTTAAACAAACTTCTTAGATTTGTCGAAAGTTTCAACGATTCTTTAAAATTCGATCTCATTTATGTAATTAACACTTGTTTTATTGACAAAAATAATATTTATTCTATCTTAAACTAACGAGCACCCGTATGTTGAAAAAAAAGTGTTAAGTATTTATTAGACTGTAAATTACAAAGTCGTGTAATTTAAATATTAATTATAATTATTTACATAAATACATAAAAAAACACATCAAAGAGAATAAACATAAAACTATTATAAAAAAATATATGAAAAAACCGAAAGTCATTACTTATTCGATGCCTGTAGATTTATGAAACTTTCGATTCAGTTCAGTGTTGAATATTTTCCGGTCATCGGTTATTTTGAACAGTAAAAATTGAAATTAAATAAATCTAGACTTTTAATTAATTCGTGTTTAGCGTATGTTTTTTTTTAATGAAATGAAATATTTTGGAATATACTTTTTATTGATTGTGAAAATCGAGAGATGAATTAAATGTATACGTTAAATAAAAACCTGTTTATTCATGTATATTTCAACGCACACATTTACTTAGTTTTTTATTAATTATCAAAATTATAGTTAAAAAAACTAGCGACACAGATGTTTGCACTACTTAGAGATGATCTTATTTTCTCGTGTATGAATAATGTGCACGTCGTTGTGTGTATGATACGTTTATACATTTAATATGATGTTTTGATGTACAGTCACACATTAGACAAATTGCTAATGGTAATTTTAAGCCATAGCTTGTTCCATTTATTTCATTATTTACTCAAAAGTTAATACAGTTTATGTGTTTGTTATCAATTTTAATTCATTTATTGAAATTAGATATATGTACAGAGTAGACGAATGTCTTTTATTTGCTATTCAGTTTGCATGGCCATCACCGAATATTTTATCAATAAATATATTTTTAAAAATTGATATTTATATATATATATATATATATATTACATATATATATATATATATATGTGTGTGTGCAGTGTGATAATAAATTGATAACCGTGTCATTATATATATATATATATATATATATATATATATATATATATATATATATATATATATTAATGTTATTCTGACGAAAAAATAACTAAAGCAGAAAATTTTAACCAGTGTCAATAAATATTTTAGGTGTCGGCGATATAAAATAAACAAATTTGATATTTTATTACAATCGTTGGAGTTCATTTGAACAGAAAAAGACTTGTTAGCTTTTTGGAAATACTCGAATAAAACATGGTAAATAAACACACTTTTATATTGAAAGTATTGTGACGACTGACAATCACAGATAAACATTTATTCAGTAAAAAAGTTGTTATTTTACGTAAAGTTAAAATAAATAAATAAACGTCCGTCTAAACGAGTAAAAGTGCTGAAGGACATTGTCAAAACGGATAAAGTTCTCGACAACGTTATATAAACAAATATTAATAAAACATGCAACACCATCCTGGTTCTTGGTATCTCCCGTGGGGAGTACCTCTACAGAAGATGGTAGCCGTACCCATACATCCGGGTGCTGGGGGTGCATTGCATCAGTTACACCATGCACCAGCCGCTGTACATATGGCACCAACAGCAATGCTTGCTGGTTTACCAACACCACTAACTGCGTTGCGCACATTTATGGGTGCAGCTCATCAACCTACCGCTGCAACAGCACCACAACCTCCACAGCTTAGACCTCCAAATATTCAAAGAAAGGTAATCATAATAATCTGAAATGTGCAGTCAATTAGCCATAAATAATTTATCAGCTAATTAGAACAAGAAATATTTAAAGAATCAGTATTTGAAAGTATATTTTTTTAATAAAAATCAATTCATTCACTATTTATTATTTGATTTCTGATTTCGTAATGATGGATTTATTTGTATCATAATTTACAATCTATGCAACTTTTTGATTCAGTTAATATAAACGTGTAATTTTATTGTTATTAAAGAATCACCTACTAGTTATATTTTTTTAAAAAATGACAAAAGTCTATGAAACAAATCTTAAGACAACAAAAAATAAACAAATTTGTAATACTTTCTTATTTTATTTATCTTTATGTTTGAATGTTATCAAAGTTTAACTTTACAAAAAGTCTGTAGTAAATTTCAACCGATGTGAGTTGAAAACAATTGCTTTTTTTACAAAAAAATGAAGTTTAAAATTAAAATTTGAATATGGGCAGTCTGATCAATAATCTGATTCGATAGCAAATTAATTATAATTCCCAGGAATTTTGATTTTGAAAGCGTTGTGAAATAGGTTGAAAATGAGCAAATATATGTTATATATTTTATATCTGATTATTATTTAATACTTATTATTTTTTGAATATCATGAATATCAGTATGAATGTATTTTAATCTGAAAAATTATACAAATTTCTCTAATTTATTCATTTATAAAGCATGTGAAAGTTTATTATATTAAATGTATAGTTTATTATATTTGGTTAGATTTTATCACTTATTTAGTTTACCCACATTTTTCATGTTAAAAGCTCAAATAAATAATATAAATCATTTTGTAGTGTTCTGTAATAACAAATATTTTTTGATCATAAGTTAGAAACGATATTAAATTATTTAAAAAATAAATATTAGTTTTTCTTATATAAAATGCAAATTTTTTAATTCAAATTTAATACATAGTATTTTATGTCATTGATACTTAACCAAATTTGTTTATAATATATTCCTACTGTAATAAATTATTTCTCATAAATGTCTTTATTTATATTTCATATATATTTAAAATTATGAAAAATACAAATGTTATTTTTATATATTGTTATAAAAATGATTTATTGTTTCATACTTTTTTATGACTTTCTAAAATGAAATGTGTATATCGTGTATTTTTGAAAGGGTTTTTAATCGGTTATAATTTTATACAATCTCTTTCTAATAAAAACATTATCGAAATTATACTGCTGAGATAAAAGATATATGTATTGTATCGATACTTAACTGTAACCCCTTTTGATACTCAATACCAAACTATATGCCCTAAAATTATGTCCTTTATTTTATAAGCATATTATTCCGACATATAAACTATAAAAAAGCGTACAATTTTTATTCACGTTACCATAAATTACACTTTGATCAATAAATCAAAATTATGTATTTATATAATTTCGCAATAAAGAAAATATATGATTATAGAGTAAATATTTTCTGTAATAAAAGCGTACACATTCGTTATAAATAAGAGATCTGTCGCATAATTGCTATTATATTCAAAAGCGAACGTGCTATACACATGTGTGTAGAAAAAAACATGGAGTGAACACTTGGTTAATATATGGACAAGGATGAGGAACATAAAACGAGGGAAATAATTATCCTTGGAGCGGAAAAGTAACTTGAAAATTAACACAGATAAACATTGCACTGTGGATTTATACATTCTGTATAAAATTTAATATACACATTTAATTATTATGTAACACTAGAATAGCTGAAGATTGCTTATACAAATATAAATTTATTTTTATTGCTGATTTAGAAATGTGTGCTTTCAAATTATTCCATGAAATTTAGTTATAATGCAATAGAATGTTTTGTTTGTTTTGTAAATGTATAATTTTTGTCTAATTGACTTAAACTATTATGTTGGTAGACAAATAATTGCAGTTTATGATCTTTAAATTCATATATATATTTTAATTTAAGTGGTTTTAAGTGATCCAGAACTGTTAGATGACAAACGCCTAACTTTTGTGCAAACTCTAGAATTGTTGTACATGGTTCTGATTTAACTATCGCATTCAGTTGGTCATATTGAACTGAAGAAGGACACCTGCAACCTTCTTCATCTTCAAGGCCTTAGTCCCCAGGATGACATTTTTTGAACCACCGTTCTACCGTACGTTCTTTAACAGTACCCACACAAAAAGTATTATTTAGTTTATGAGCAGTTCCCGATAATTTATCAACAGTTTTGAACTCATACGAGAAATTGCTCTTATTTAATTCTTTTCCATCTTTAATTCAATAGCCCAATTTGAAGCAAAATTAATAATAAAACCAAAGTCGATGTTACCAAAAAACAGGACGAAAAATGCACTTTATAATAATATTAACATGAACACGATGATAATATACTTTCATTGAAAAAATTATGGTTAATATTCAGAAAACAAAAATCACAATTATTTTCCTACCAACTGAATAAAAGTAATATTTATTTTTCTACTATACAGGAAAAAGTGAGTACTTTATATATATATATATATATATATATATATATATATATATATATATATATATATATGTACCTATGTATGTATGTATGTGTGTGTGTACATATGGAAGTTGATATGTTATTCGAAATGAAAATGTGTTGAAAATAAATATACAATAAATTTCTAGTGAATAAAATCTCAATCTACATCTAAATCATGCAATGACTACGGTTCTTCGCTGAACTCCTATCAAGTTTTATTATTGCATCCTGCAACTCCTGTATGAGATACAAAATGTAATCTATTTCCATTTGAATATTGCATTTTATTATAGGATTATTACAGTTATATCATAGGAAATTGACACAGTATTGAATAAAAAGAAATTTGAAATGCACATCAAAATTTATTTAGATCGTCTATGTGCATATATACTTGTATATTTTATATACATATTACTTGTTTTGTATTCAATACAAAAAGGATTGTCTTCGAAGTAAAGAAATGATGTGCATATTTTCATTAGAAAGGTTTTTTTAGTCATAATATATGTATTACTTAGTTATAAAATTAAAAAAAAAGAATAGAAAATTCTTATTAAGTGTTTATTTATTTAGACAGAATTAAAGTTATAATATTAACGATTATCTATAAAAGTATCCATTTCTAAACATATTATTTTACAATTATTTTTATTCTTTAATTTTTATTTGCCAGTTTTTATGTTTTTCTTTATTTGAATTTTTCCATCTTATCTTATTATTTTTAGATCTTATTTGATATTAGAACATTTAAGAATTTATGATTATTGTACAGATGTGAAAGTTTCAAAATATAATTGCGTATAAAAATAGTAGAGATTCATTATTTTGACATAAGTGAGGTAATTATAGACGATACGTGGACATATTATATTTACACCATTCTGTGAAGATTTTTGTTTAGATAATAGTTCCTATGTTTAGCTTTAAACTTTCTCTTATTCAAAAATTATCTAATGACATCAGTGTATGTATTCGTATACAACTAACAGTAGCCCATCTATATCTATATACCTGTCTACTCTCTATAAGTATATATATATATATATATATATATATATATATATATATATATATATAAATGTGTGTGTGTGTGATTCAATAATGTTTCCACACGAAAGTATTAAAAAAAAACACAAAAATTACAAAAAGAACATGTTATCCTCCATTTAGTATTTTAGTTCAATTGTATGTTAGTATTGAATTGAACTAAAATACTAAATAAAAAATAATATGAATTTTCTTAGCCTCTGCGTCCCCTTTTGTTACTTCCATGTGGAAACCTAAATTGAATCATTATATACATATGCATACATATATATATATATATATATATATATATATATATATATATATACATATATATATATATATGGATATATATATGTATATATATACATATACATATATATCTATAAATATATATATATATATATATATATATATATATATATATATATATATATATATATATATATATATATATATATATATATATATGCATAACACAAATACAAGCTATGTTTAGTTAAAGTGGTTTTAAATAAAACAAAGATTTATGATGACAAAATAGATTTTCCCCAATGAAATGAAATATTAAAAATCAATGTTTGGTTTTGTCTGGATACGTTATTCACTGGTTACCTCGTAAAGAATATTTAACTCTTGTATTGATCGTACCTCATTTGAATTTTCCCATCAAAGTATTCGCTTGTTGCATTTTCAATGAATAACGTACATTTTAATCATTAACTGTACGACCACGTTTTTTTTTATTAAAATATATAATGATATTGTTTAGTAAAAGGTGATAAGTCATCAATTGAGAACGAAATGTTGTATTGTGTCAATATTAATCTTCTATAAACATGTATTCATATTTTTTATATTAGTATTTAACAATAAATTTTGTTTTCAATGTTCTTTTAATAGTAATTTCCATTTGTTTGACCTTTAAAATTTCAAATTTCAATGAAACAAGTAATTGAACTAGACATTGATGGAAAGTTTAACTAATTACAAACGGAATCTTAGGTGTGTCGATAATTAATTGTTGCGTGATATTTTATTCGAAAGTAAATTTTTTCTAGGATTTTTTTGATAACATTGGGACATTTTAACATCAGTCATTAATAAGAAAGAACAGGGTTATATATCTGAAATTGTGAGTTTTATCAGAATATATCAAATTTATTCGTTTTTATAAATTTTACAATATCATATATAATTAGAAAATTTATGCTTTTGTTGATAATTACAATTTCTATAATTATTTCCAAAACTAGTAATGTATAGTAAGTATTTATGGACACAAAATGAAAAACTAATAGTATTCAAAGTAAGAAAATTAATATAATTGTAGATTTTTGTAGATTGAGAAAAAGGAAAATATTTTTCAATTATAAAGTATTTATCTGTTTACAGAATTGTATACAATTATTTACATAATTTAATGATCGTTCTGATATTAATTTTCTTTTATCGAAATATTCAAAGTTATGTCTATTTTAATATTATAGTTATTATAATATTAGAATAAATTTGGTAGTATTTGTATAATGTAGATAGAAAATGTATTCTTATTTTATACATCCTTTCAAGTGTCTTAATCCATAATTTATGTATATAATAGTGCCCAATTTACATTTTGAATAAATCTATTGAGAAACATGTTCAACATTTATAAATGAGTCAAATCCTAAATTCTACACAAAAATTTTCTTCGAATTTTCATCACTTATTGTTCATTTTGAGTGATTTACACACATTTCGATTAGGATCTTTAGCTGTCTCTGGCGCAATTTGACTTTATAATTGATTCTTCATTTACATATTAATTTTTTAACTATTCGCACACAAACTGCTCACCATTTCATTCTTCTTCTTTTTTTATTTGTTATACTACAATATACGATGAGTGATACTTATTTTTTTATAATAGAAATATGTTTCTGATTAATCTTCCCTACCAGTGTTACTCTACCAGAATAATAGATTTATGTTATAATTTTTCTATAAATAGTTTTTCTGAATTAATTACTTTAGGACTTATGTTATTATTAAGTAAACATTCAAAATACAAAATGTTACTGTAAAAAAATGTATATATATATATATATATATATATATATATATATATATATGTATATGTATATATATATATATATATATATATATATGTAATATAATTACTATAACTGTGCAAAAATACATCCTAAAGTGTAATTTTGTGCTTCAGAAAATGTTGATAAGAAATATAAATTCAAATAATTTTAATTTAATTAGAAATAATCATTGGGTAATGTTTTATAGTAGCCTATCGATTATTATGCTGTTATTAATAAACTTATATAAAATTCGAAAGAATCGTATTTTAAAATTGCACAGTCTTTCTTGCAATTAAAATCATACGTCTGATATTAACAAGAAATCAGCACTAACTACTCTCCCTAATGACTCAGAAATGGAAACCGGTCGTAGGGTATCGCGAGAATAACAGCTCTGAGAAATACAATACAAAAATAATTCTTTTCTTTTTGTGACTAATGTTGTATTGAGAATTTGTTTCTTAAACGTGTTTATGATTTTTCCATTGAATGTTATAAAGAATTAATTTAATATGAATGATAATTTGTTTCAATAAAATACTGTTAATTAAATTCTATAATTGCAAATATTACGAACTATAGATAATCCTCGTATAACGCTATACTTAAATAACGCGGTCTGCAGTGTCCCAGAACCCAGTGTATAGACGTATATAATCACAAAAATATGAAATGATGAATTTAGTAATTTGGTATATCGCTGTACAATCTGTTAGTCTTGAATAACGCGTTTTTATAACACGACATTTTTCCGGAAACTAATTCCAGCGTTATACTAGGGTTACCTGTATTTCTGTTATACAATTTTATTTTTTTGAAAAAATACGAAAAAGTAATTTGTATTTTAGTGGAAGAGAAAATATAATGTTTTATTAGTTGTATAGTTTAATTGAATAATTTTATTCTTTTTAATTTTAATATTGTTTGAAATGATTTTATATTTTAAGAAATAATAATCAATTTTATCAATTTTTGTACTTTTTCAAAATAGTGTAGAAAATATTTCGAAACTCATTTTAAAGATATTAATGTATTAAAAATGTACACATTCATATATATATATACAGTTTTTAAAATTAAAATTGTAGAAATTGGTGTGTTCATGCAAAAAATCATCACATTTTTTTATGCTTTTTCGTGGATTTTAAATTATGACAGTTTATTATTATAAGCTATAAACAACATGATATCTGAGACGAAAGGTATAATATACTCTGAAGGTACCATGTTTATAAAATATTGTCATCTATATCAATAATTCTTCATGCCTTTTGTCGTAAATTCTATACTCATCTTATGAATTTGAAATATTTTTGATAAAATACAGAAAATATACAGAAAGAAAAACTAGACAGAACGCAGATTCTTTTTAATAAAATAATCTGCTGTTAAGATTATAAGAATGTAATAGTTTATTTATAAAATAATGTTTGCATTATTATATGATGTCATATTAACAATTTAACATTGCACTATTCAGCCACCGAGAACGAGAAAAATAATATTGAAATACGTTCAACACATAAATTTACATTTTTTATATATAATACATTCTTTATTGCATTCCGACTTTTTGTACTTGTAACCTTGGTACTAGTTTTTATACTGTTCTGATCTATTAAATTCCTCCTATCTGCAGCAATTTGAAATCAGTTTATTCTATTCATCTGTCATAGTGTTGATTATGTTGATCTGAGAATCATTGTTAGTTCATCATCGTTTATAGCCAAACAATATGCGGATATGCTATTGCTTTGTTATGGGGTGTACATGTACGTTTATTATCATTAGCGGTCTTTATAGAGGATAGTGCTAATTAAAAAGAATGCATGTTAATATCAATTAACTTAAAATCCATTATTGGTTGATTGTTCAAAAGGTGTTTGCTTTTAATTGATTTTATTTTTATGTGTTATAAAGGCAAAATTCATAAATCATTCGTAGTTTTTTTCTTTATACTGTAATTTAAATAGACTTATAAGTTTCATTGCATGGAAGAACTATTAAAGTCAACAATTGTATGTATATATATATATATATATATATATATATATATATATATATATATATCTATATAATGTACATATACATGGACATATACGTATGAGTGTATGTTACAAAACGTTTGTAGTCATAACTTGTTTACTTTATTTAAATTATTAAAGAAGTAAAAGTCAACATGTGGGGTATTTGTTTTACTCAGTATTTCTTTTACGTATATATTAACATCTGTAAACATTCTTTGTGTGATTCTAAATCTACGATAATGGAATATGAATTGCCGTACTTAGTTCATAACGATACCTTTACGATTTCAAGTGAAAAGTAATTTCAGTACATTTATGTACTATATCGCTTTTACTCACACTCATATATGTTTTCTAATGTGTTCTCTGTATTTATTTTTATATCTGACAATGTAGTATTTGTTTTCGTTTTCAATATTCCATTTATATAATAGTAAAGTGAACAGTCGTGTACGTTAAATTGAAAACATCGAAACAAAAACGGACTTAATGTCAACAGAAGTATGTCTATTTGACTGAAGTAACGTCGACAAAAGCCCGCCGAGTTCAATTCGAATCGATGCATCAATTGCCATTTATTTAAAATCGCCGCATCTGCTGTACATGTTTTATAATCAATCAGATTTAGAACTGGACAGTTGATGCGCTCCGCCAAACAATTATTTGTCTGCTTCCGACGTTAAATGGGGGAATCATTTGTTTTAGTTATTTATCAAACCGCCGACCTAAACGTCATTATTTCAACAGTTTTGTGTTTTTAATGCCAACTCCATGCAGTAATTAGAGAATACGTTTGTGTTTGTATATATATTCACATACATTTCATACCTAAAATTATACTCGGAAAACGGATGAACGCCGTTTTCCCCATTTCAAGATCCGCATCATTTATTTAATGTAATTTATCATATTATCGGACACTATCGCCACCATCTGTAGCGTTTATCCATTTTGCTGAACGGAAATATGAGTCATTAAGATTCGACGGAACGTTGTTCCTTAAAGGATTAATTGTATAAAAATGTATATGCGCGTTTCCATCAAAAGCGAAAGAGTAAACTGGACGTGTTCACGGAATCGCCCTAACCGTATGAAAATGCCTCTATTTTTCACAATCTTTATGTGAATGTCCGTATTAGCAGTAAATTTGTTATTTAATGAGACGGTTGTACTTATTAAAATTTATATGTATTTTTAGTGCTACACGCGTGTTTACCGTTTTAATTCGTATAGGATTTATGTTGATTACTTACGTTTGATATCGTTTACAAATGGTTCATTTAATCAATTTACTTACATAATATTATTTTAGAATATTTTTCGTGAGTATTAAACGTTTATTATATTATCATATTTAATATCATAATAGTAAAAATATATGCACATTTTTATGTATTAATATATTTATACACACATTCATATAAGCACATAATGTACACTTATTTATATATATATATATATATATATATATATATATGCGTGTGTGTACACGATTTTGAAAGTTAATTAAGCTAAGACTTAATTATCTATACAGTTCTTAATAAAATACTGAAACTTTATAGTAAATGAATCAATTATATGGTACGATTATATTAAAATAATATGACTTTTGAAATAATTATGGAATTTATATACAAAGAAGTAATCTGATTGTATGATAATGTGTGCATGTACATATATATATATATATATATATATATATATATATATATATATATATATATATAAACACGTATATAATATTGTTGTGATCTGATTTTTGCTTGAGATTTTTTTATTGAAATATAACTTTTTATATCTAATATACGAGTATAAAATAAAATAGTTTTGGAACACTTTGTGTTCTGTGGTTAGTATATCACTGGAATATAAATGTTTCATAATTTAATTTTAATTACTAAAAAGTAATTTATCTTTCTATCTTATTTTAAAAATTATTTATCGGTATTTCACATTAATTGTGCGAAATTCTACGCACATACACTGTGTTTGTATATATATAAATATATATATATATATATATATATATATATGTATATATATATATATATATGTATATATATATATATATATATTTGTGTGTATATGTATATATATGTGTGTGTGTGTATATATATATATATATATATATATATAGAGAAAGAAAGGAATGCGATGAAACATGTCTTATTTCTGTTGGAGATTCTTGTGGTTTTTATTTAAAAAATGTCCATTTACACAAAAATCAAAATCTTAACAATTGGAAAACTAGTAATTTTTTTAAACATTGTACAATTTTTGTTTTGTATTCTTTTATTATTGAATTTTTTAAGTGTAGATCAATCAAATGTACGAATTCCTGTGTATATGTAAAAGTAAATTACAAACAATAAAATCGTAAAAATTCAAAGTCAGTCCTACTTACAAAAAGATATTTAACTTTGTTTTGATATCTAAGAAAATATAATTAAATGTTTACGTGAAATATCTTTGACATCTATCTTCATATTTTTATGTTATAAGTCATAATGTTAAATAGATACTCAGCGGAAAGAAGTCATAGATGTTTCTGACTGTTCTCTGCAGAGTATCTACTTGACATTTTCGCTCATAACTTGAGGAAATGGAAACGTATAAAAAATGTGTGTGAAGTAAAGCTGTTTCATATGAAGATGTAATTAGCTTTTTACGAAAAAACAATATTATTTTTTAAGTAAATTTGAACTATTTTTATTATTATTTTTGATTCACTCTTACATAAAAATATAACTTTAATCTATGCATAAAGATGTAAATAATATGAGATTTCAGTATAAATTTAGATGTTGTATAAAGAGTCTATGCTTAAAATTGAATTGCGTGTACCTCCGTCGTAGTTGAAATTTATATCCTTCTGTGTATATATCCATTTTTGCAAAAAAACACAAATGAATCCACATAGAAAATTACATTTGTGTTTCACGGGGAGAGATGACTCTATGTATATACACAAGCACACTTACATACACTAATATATATATATATATATATATATATATATATATATATATATATATTATATATATATATATACACACACACACATATATTTGATGACACAAAAAAATATGTTAACGGAAGAGTGGCTTACTGATTACGTTTCAGATTTTTTGTAAAAATTAAACATTTTAAACTTTAGTTCTTTCTTATATTCTAGTAATAGTGTACATTTTTTGTAACAACCATTCTTAAAAAAAAAATCAATATTTTTATGCCATAATCTCTACAAATAATCAATTGAAACCTAAATATATGTTATCAAAATTAATTATTTCAGCATTTCTTTTGACAGTGATAAAATATTTAATTAATTTATGTTAATTCTTTGAATTCACAGCATACTTATTTTATAATATTCTCTTAGCATAAACAATATATGGTTGTATAAATACTTATTATAATTAAAATGAATGTAATAAAACATACATTATGTAAATTAATAAGAATGATTAAAATTTCATGTTTACCATCTACTATTCGATTGTGAAAAATAAACACTAAAAAATATTATTAATTTGATTTTAATTATATCTATTGTTAATGAAGAAGCAATTCGACGAATAGAAAGAAAAACATGTCGTTGTAGCCTCAAGTAATTTATTCTTTTACACACGTATGGCTGTTTACATACGCACCTTTGTTATGAAATGTAAAAAAACACGTTTCAAGAAATCGCATGCCACTAATATGTTTTGTAAATATCGTTATACGTATTAATACTTAATAACCTAATTATTTAATATATGTCATTATATTTGATTAACATTTTTCGTCAAAACTATACATAGGTGTATATCGAAAAAATGTTCTTAAAGAAGTATATATATATATATATATATATATATATAAGCTATTTCAGTTCTTTTGAATAAAATATTTTATAGATCTTAGTTATAATCTAGGTAAGACAAGTGTCTAATGAAAATTTCGGAGAATTTTAATTTTGTATTGTTTATATATATATATATATATATATATATATATATATATATATATATATATATATTTAAGCTATTTCAGTTCTTTTGAATAAAATATTTTATAGATCACAGTTATAATCTAGGTAAGACAACAAGTGTCTAATGAAAATTTCGGAGAATTTTAATTTTGTGTTGTTTATATATATATATATATATATATATAAGCTATTTCAGTTCTTTTGAATAAAATATTTTATAGAACTCACTTATAATCTAGGTAAGACAAGTGTCTAATGAAAATTTCGGAGAATTTTATTTCTGTATTGTTTATATATATATATATATATATATTAATTCTGAGAAATTTTCATTAAATATACTTTTGTCGTACATAGATTATAATTGAGTTCTATAAAACATTTTATTCAAAAAATCTGAAATAAACTAAATACCTTTTATCTATTTATTTCAATCATTTTTCTTGTACGAGGGCCATTTGAGGAGTAACTTAATTCTATATTAGAAACAATACTTCGAATTTCAAAATGTATTTTATTTTTAAATTTAATCACTTTGAAGCTCAGCGTACTTTCCCCAACGTTTCTCCATCTTATTCTAAATCTTTAGAACAGCCGGTTGTGGCCTCAAATCGATTTACAACCAGGAAAAAATTAAACCTGGGAATAGATGGAAGTCTATTGAATCCAATCAAATGAATATGATGGATGCTGAAGAATCTCAAACTTCAATTCGGATATTTTTTGTAAGCGACAACGCTTGAATGATCCGGTGCATTGTTATGGAAAACAATCATTTTTTGTTGGCTACCCCAGGATGTTTTCCCTGATCGTTGTCGTCTATTTCTTCAAAATTATAACGTAGTATTGACCAGTAACTGTTTTCCCTTCTGGAGATAGTCTATCAAGAGAATTCCTTTCGCATCCCAGAAAACTGATACCATAACCTTTCCAGCCAAGTGAAGCGTATTTACCTTCTTTAAAGACGTTTTACAGTGTTCAGTTCACTCTTTTGATACGTTTTTGATTTTGGTGCATAGTGAATCCAAATTCCATCAGTAGTCACGAAACGATGCATGAAATCCTTTGTATTCTTGTTAAGCAGTTCCAAAAAGTCGGCTGATGTTCGCGTACGAATTTTTTTTTTATTCTGTAGTGAGCAAACGGCACTCATCTTGTGGAATGTTTTTTCATACTCAATTGATTTTGCAAAATGAGATGCGTTCGTTCATTTGAGATACCTATGACCTCTGCTGTCTCAATCACTTTACTCGTTGGTCGGACAAAACCATATCGTGTACTTGATCGAAGATGTCTGGCGTGACAACTATTCACGGGTTTGTTAAGCGTGGTGCATCTTCGATACTCGTTCTGTCAGATTTAAATTCATTCACCCATATTCGAACGGTTTCGTAGGAAGGATAAGATTCAACCAATGTATGACTTATCCTCTCATGTATTTCCTCTTTTCTTCTCAACCAAAAAAAAAAAAATAACTGAATCACACATCTAATTCTAATTTTATCCATTTTGTATTTTCGCACGAAACCTTTGTGTTAAAACAACTATCAAAAGAACAGTAAATGCGAAATGACTTACAAATTCACATGCGTTACTTAAAGAGATTGATGTAAATGAAAACATATAGCCATTCCGCTGTCCCTCAGCAAGTACATGAAACAAAATATCTTCAAACCGCCCTCGTATATGGTAATTTATGTTTGATAAAATTACTTTAAAATGTTCTTCGATATCATTGTAAATACACGTTGTGCATAATTATTTTGTATACGATTTGGTATTCTCTCAGTTAGCTGATGTGAAACTTATAAAAAGTGCCAAAAAAGTGGTTCTTTAATATACTCAATTCCAACTGAACAATTTTAATATTATTTCGAATTGTCAATGAAAATGTAAAATCTTTTTTCATATATTTCAAAATTACTAACAGTGGAAGTAAATAATAAGACTAAATTAGTCCGTTTATATATTTTTTTGGTTCTAAAAAAGAATAAAATTATATAAACGATCTTCGAGTTAAGGAAAGACTGCTTATAAGTATGCCAAATCCGATTTGTTATCTTCTATCTGTTAAAGTTTATTTTTTGACATAATATATACATAAAACTCCATAGACAGCTAATAATTGTATTTAGCTGCGGGACGTAAAAGTCGTTTATAACCATCCTCTACTAGAATAACCTCTATATTAAGCGCAGTACTAGATTAAAAAAATGCTAATTTACTGTCGAGCCCATGTCATGTCTAACAGCATATGGTTGATATTCATTTTCTCAGAAATAATTGTATCTAATATTATTTGAAATTCAAAGTACGAATTTTCTAATATAATTATAAACTTTCTAATATAATTTATTGAAACATTTTTAATGTACAAAACATTTTTTTTAATTTTTTCCTCAAGTTGGAATTAAATTTCGATTAAATTTTTAAAGAAAAAAATATTGCTACTAAAAATAATTAACTTAATTTTATGATATTGTTATACATTTATTCAAATGATTTTTTGATGAATGATGAATTTTTATAAAGTGGGAAAAATATGGTTTTTGTATATTTTATAAGTTGTGTATATTTTTTCATCATCATCTTAATCCTTCATAATGTACTGATGTAAAAATACATCTGAATATTCTTTTAATTTGAATAATTCAATACATCTATTGCCCATTCAATTCCAATATGTTTTTTGATATTTTTATTTCATATATACTTTGGTTATCATTTTTTCTGGTAATCTATATTGTGTATTTAATTTATTCTCTTCATTATTATATCTTTCAATTTTAATATTTACTATAAATTATATAAATATATTTCAATTAATTTTATTAAGTATTTTTTTAAGAATTAATTGTAACAAAATTAGACACATATTTTATCAACAGAGTGTATGTATATATATATATATATATATATATATATATATATATATATATATATATATATATATATTAATGTTTGTATATGTTTTAGTGTAATCATATAGTAAATAACAACTAACATAAAATATTGATGAAAAAAACCTTTTAATATTTATTATATCAATCATTAAGAGAAGCCATTTATCGTACACTTAGTCGAAGTTTTTTTTATTAAAAATTAATTTCAGTAATGTCTGTTTCATGTATTTTGTCAATTATATTTATTATCTAGTAAAACGACTGAATAAAATACAAGTAGAAGTAGGAAGGCCGATGTTAACTATATACAAGATATTTTTATAGAAATTATATATATATATATATATATATATATATATATATATATATATATTCACGTATCATTGAATTTCAGTAAAAAGCACATTTCAATGAATCACATTTCGGGTCTATTGCTAACATATTCAACAGCAAAATATTAACGTTAATGCGATAACCGAATATTAAAGAACATACAAGAGAAACCTGAGTTTTGCTACTTCTTTCAGATTTTCGACAAGTTTGTTTGTACACCATTAGTGTACATTTTTCGTCTTTTGATATATTATTAAAATATTCGCTCGCCGCTGAATGATGAATGTTGTTTTATTTATAATTAAGACCAATATATATGTAATACTGAGACGAGCAGACAGAAAGGCAGACAAATCAAGTTTTTTAGGAATAAATTTTCAGTCTAGTTGTTTATTTGCATTTACAATATTTATTTTATGTTGTAAATTATTAAAAATAAACTATAAAAAGTCAGAGTCGTATTATACGAAGAGCATTTTTAATTTAAGAAGGTAATTCTTGTATTATAAATAATTATATCTGAAAATCTGGTAAAAAAAGTAGATTTTAATTTATATGTATAAAAATATTCGCATTCATTCATTTATGTCAATTAAAAAATATAAATTAAGATATATTTATAGAAAAAAGTTATAATTTTTTTTCTTTTTTACATTATTTAATTAAGACAGGTTTGTAAAATATTTAAAGTGTTTTTATTTATTAATGTGTTAATTGGGCAAAACATTCAAGTTTAACAAGTTTAATAGAAATAGTTTTATTCGTCGAAATCGTTTTATACACACACACACACGCACATGATATAATTCAGAAGACACAAACATTTTTAATATAAACGATTAAATCTTATATTTGTAACAAATCAACAAATAATAAAAGTGAAATATGCATTTGATAATAATTTTATATAATTTAATTTTCTGTCCTGATTTGATTAAAACCATCCTTCAATTATTTAAGTTAGTAAATGAAAATATAGTTTATTTGTAAATTTCATTTTAATTACTTATTTCAGTGTTTTAAATCTTTCAGGTGCTGATAATTTCAGTTAAAAATGAAAACGATATAATTTCACTTTAATATTGAAATCGAAATGGCTATATTTTATGGGAAATTTCCTACATTGTGTGTATACTCATTTTATGCCTGAAAATAATAAATTTCGTTTCATTAGTATTTAAATCAAATTTTCGTTATTATACTGAATTAAAATATATAATTAGTAATTATATTCACACAGAAAATTTAATAACAATAGTAAAATTTAAAATTACTTTTATTAGATAATTTGTTTATTACATCTGACAAGACTAATTTCAATATCGCTCATTTCCGATAAGAGTAACACAATTCGAAGACTTCATAAGAAGCTTGTAAATAGTTTGCTACAAGCAAATAATATGATCAAATAATTTCTCAAAATATACCTAAATTGATTAAGGTCACAGATTGTAAATTTTCAAATATTTTCCAGGTTATTAATATTATCCAAGTTAGATATAATTATTTAATTTAATAATTAGAAATCTACCACTGATTTTCAATTTTTGTTTGAATTATGACAGTGTAGTCTTTTAAATATATTTTTTAATTATAATAGTAATTACAATAAACTAAAAATACAATTTAGTAATTATAGAAAATTTGATTTATATTAAAAAAAAAACACTACAGCATCCTGTACCATTATGGTAATTTCCATATATATGTACAAACACATTTTGTGTATTAAATACACAAGTCTGTTAAAATATGTACACGAGTGTGTTTAGGTGAAATAAATTAAAAGAAAAACATTATTTGGTTCAATATACTTCGTATATAAATATATATTTTAGTGAAAATATATACATTTTTTATATATTCATCATTTATTCTATTTTATATTTCATTTAATTTCAAGAAAAATTTAAATCTTAAGAAAAAGTATCACATAAGTATCTATTTTTTCGTTGGAAATAAGTAATGATTTAATTTTTAAATTATATAAAAAACTGTTGAAAGATAGTAATTTGAAGTTTGGAAATACATCTAAAATAAATAAATCAAATGATAGTTTTTTTCCATTTTATTTTACTCTTCTTTAAATAAATAGTTTGCTTATTATCAAACTGTAAACATCAGTGATATAATGAGTGAAAAGTACCATCATTATATCTGTTTTTCATCTTACACAAGTGTACTTGTAACTAAAAAAAATCAACGAGTTTCATGACCTTACATAATAATGTAAGAACTGTCATTATATCTAGATTTTTTTATTGCTGGGAGCTGTTTTCTTATTTCTGTGTATATTTTGTCTATGTACATTTTTACATACTCTCAGATTTTTTTCTGACAATTTTTTTATTTGTTTTCGTGGATTCACTTTCTTTAATATTTGTAAATTTATAAACATTGAAAAATTCTTATGTTTCAGTTTCAATGTATACTCTAATTTACATATTTATTTATGTAAACTAAAAATTTAAACAACTTCATAATTTGTTTACTTTGTATGTAGAAATATTATTTTTTTGTTTTAATTTCATTTTTAAATTTAGTTTGGTAGTGACTTTTATTATACCCATACACACATACACGTGTGTATATATATATATATATATATATGTGTGTGTGTGTGTGTATAGAATCAAAATTATTCCACAAAAAAATTCGAAGGCGTCGACTTATTTATATGACGTCGAGGTTTCATGGTACCCAAATATGTTTCTCATATATAAAATAGCAACGTTGCAATCCTCTGCGATAATTATTATATAGACATCAATGAGTTTAAATATGTTGTTTGTTTCATTCGGTTATATATATAGGCTTATAATTGCCAAGTGGGCGAGCGCAGCGAGCCCCGGAGTTGGTGAGCGCAACGGGCTGTATATATAAATCAAATTATATTTTATTTTCATTTAGTCTTTTTTTCACTAATCCTCATCTTGCAAATAATAAAAGACGAGGCATATTGTAACGAATTGAATTGCATCGAAAGATTAACATTACAGAATTACAAAATTAAAACAATGTAATTCATTATAGTTAAGAATTTATTTGTATTTGTTCAACTCAGATTAACTTTTTTTGTTGAATATGAATAGAACTGTTACAATAAATTGTTTTAATAGTTTTCATTTAATTTTAATAGAACTGTTATAATAAATATTAAAGGTATTAATAAAAAAGCATACTTTACATATGATTAATGAATCGGTATGAAATTTATCAGAGACACTATTTAAAAATGACATATATTCGAAAGAGAAAACTTTTTTAAATGTATAGTTAAAGAAATTTGAAATAAATAGTCGCTTTAAGAAAACAAATTATTATTTTTATAGTAAATAAAACGTGAAATATTACATATATAAAATCAAAACTTTCAAACAGCTGAATCAGCAGTAGAAAATACTGCTGTAAAAGCTAGGAGTTCCGAAAAAAATAAGAATTTCAAGGACTGGCGCCATGTTATGTATGTATATATATATATATATATATATATATATATATATATATATATATATATATATATATATATATATATATATATATGTATATGTATATAATTAGAATAATAATACAATAAAAATTACAATAACAATACACACCTTAATTATGAGTAAAACCAAATGAAATAAAATAGAAATACAATATATTTTTGGTCATTTTCTTTTAATTTTTTTGTAATAAACATTTTTACTGTTAGTAAATTTTATTTTAATCAATAAAATGGAATGTTTGTTTAAAAGTTATAAAGTGTGTATAATTCTCTATTACAATTTATTTTTATTTTCCATGAACTTCAGCTCTAATTTATAATTAACCTTGAAACTATTTTTTATCTAATCTTACAAGTGTTGATAAATATTGTAAATGAAGTGTACTTTTTCGGAAAAAAATAAAATACCTGTAGATTAGTATTAGACATATATCATTTTAACTCTTTCGCTGCCACTAGGGACTAAAGTCGTTCGCCACGAAACTCTATTCACATAAAACGGGCGCGTGAATAATGCCCTTGTCGCACGGTGGTCGATTCAACAAGAGCGATCTGGCGACTAGACCTAGACTAGCGAAAAGGTTGAGGGTACATTTACAAAAGTATGCATTGGATTCAAACTATTACTATGTAAGATTAACGATGTAATGATTATTGTTTATACATTAAATTATATTATTTTTATAATTAGAACAAAATTGGTAATCATTTTGTTAGTGGATTCAAATTGTTATTAGGTTTTTTTTTATTATTTACCGAATTGTTTTTGTAAACAAGTAAATTATTCATTTTAATTCTATAATAAACACAAAAAAATTAATTGCTCTGGATTTGTGAAATATTCGTATAGCAAAATGAAATGAATTCAGAAATGTAGTCCGTTTTATGATCATTTTATATAGTATATAGCTGGTTTTGACAATTCAATTTGAAATGATTGTGGGTGTAACAATGTGTGAAAAACAAAGTTTTTATAGATTGATTCACATCGTCTGATTCAAAAAATTAAATAGCTGGCTTTATTGTGTTTTCTTACTAAAAAAATAAATGAACTTTTTTTATAATAGGTTTTTTTCATTGTTGAATAGCGAATTTTATCTTTTCTGTTATAAAATTATATCATATTTTTTGGTTTCTTAAATTGACATTTGAGAAATATTTATAATTTTAAAATTAAAGTAATAATCTGTTGTGAGAAAACATCATTTTTTTCAATTTTTTTAAATAGAATTAGAAAAATGTTTATGATTTAAAATACAAATATAAATGTGACCTACTTTTTTGTAATTTTTGTTGTATTATCTTCTTGTGGATGCGTTTTTCATTTGAATGCTTTGAGATCATCGATTTAAAGTAAATAACCTAGATGTTTGTAATTAATCTGTATAAAGTGATTATATTAGATTAGTAGGAAAATAATTGCGGTTTTTGTTTTCTGAATTCTAACATTAATTTTTTTCAATGAAAGTGTCATTTCATCGGGTTCATGTTAATATCATTTTAGTGCATTTTTCGGTCTGTATTTTGGTAACATAGAATTTGATTTTATTATTTATTTTGCGTCAAATTAGGCTACTGAATAAAACATGGAAAAGAAACAAAATAAGAGCAATTTTTTGCATAAGTTCAAATCGGATGGTAAAGCAGTAGAAACTGCTCGTAAACTGTTCGATGCTTTTGATATGGGTATTGTTAAGGAACGTACGGTGCAAAATTTCGTATTCGGGACGAGAGCCTTGAAGATGAAGAAGGTCACGGGCGTCCTTCAGTTCATAACTACCAACTGAATGAAGGCGTGAGGATGTTTTGAGTGGTTACTTAGCAAAAATATGTCGATTCGAATGGTGCTTATTTAGATTAATAAAGTTAATTATTAGCTGAGAAAAATATATATGAATTTGAAGGTCATAAACCGCAATTATTTTTCTATTAACCTAATATTTTAAAATATCTCATTTTCTTTGAATTTTCAAAATGTGTACATATTGACCAATAAAATTATAATGTATTTTAATTTCATACAAACAATATATTTTCTTCAAAATTATATGTTAGTATAAATGAAACTATTATTTGTTTATTAACTATCAAATATTATATTTGTTTATATTATTATTTGTTTATTAACTATAAAAGATAATATATTTGATTTCTATTTTTAATGTTTTCAATTTTGAATTCACTACAAAATTATGTTTTTAATATATTTTACTGTTCATTTATATCAATACGCTACAAATTTCTTTATCAATAGCAGACCTCCGTTTTCATTAACTAAGAAGAATATTGAATTTAATTTTATCCTGTTTTGAACTTTCCAAGAACTTTGACATTCAAAAAGGAACTTATGTATATTATATATAATTATTTTGAGATAAATTATGTTGAAAATAAATACGATAAAACTAAAAATGTCATTATTAACATTTAGCGACATTTTGATAGAAATATTTCAAGGTACTCTGTGTTGTATCAAGAATACTAAATTTTATTTGCGTTTTCTTTTACTTTATTAAGAAATCTTATTTGTTAAAGGTCAAGGATAATTAAAATTAACATCTTTAATAGATTACATTGACTGCATATTCGTCGCATATCAAAAAGGTGTTATCTACTTCCAATGTTTTAAATTTTTTGTTACCCAATAATAAGACTAAATGTTAAAAATATTCTAAATTTCCTAATTAGAATACAGATGTTGAATTATTATAAACTTTCATATAAGATATTTTTGTATAAACACTAATCTCAATGAAGACCGAAAAGTTTCATGTATTTTTTTTATTATATTTTTCCCAGTTTATTTTTGTGTAAAATGCGTTTATTTCGAATCTTATACTATAGTTGTATTTTAATAACGTACATTTAAAAATGCATGCATTTTTAAATGTTAAAAAATGTTTAGAAGTATTTTTATTGGAAAAAAATAGTTTATTTTTTAAATATTACAAGTCACTTATCTTGAAACACGTAAGTCACTTATTTGTGTTCACTAAAATTATAATATTAATTTAATTTATTTTTACGTATTGTTAAACTTATTACTATTTTTTATTATTTTCTAGAATGATATCTTTATTTCTATAGAGGTGCTTCTATTTATAGTGCATAGGTTAGTAATATTGACCACATTTTTATTTTAATATATATATATATATATATATATATATATATATATATGTGTATAGTATAGTATAGTGAATCACCTGTTTCAGTTTGAACATCTGTGAGTTTTTTAGAAATGCATTGTTCTACATCTACTTAGTATCTTTACAGAAAATTAAAATCGGTTTGTTTTTGTGTAGTTTTTGAAATATGCGTATAACATTTATGTTTTTTTCTACTTTAGTAATGACTTGAACAAGATATTAATTTAGAAAAGTTATGCCACACGGTTTAAATAATAAATGACATCATATTTGATTTTTTTAATGTCCAGTTTTACGTTTATATATATATATATATATATATATATATTGTTGTGCAATTATATTATATATATATATATATATATATATATAATGTATATGTATATATATATATATATATATATATATATATATATATATATATGTGTGTGTATGTGTTAAAAAGAGATGATGAGAAAATGTATATTTTATTTTTTTTAAAAAAATAGGTAAAATAACATTAAATATTTTTTCATACGACTGAAATATATAAGTATGCAAATCGATTTCACTTTTTCTTTTATTACCTTCGTATAATATCTGATTACATTAATTCATGTGGAGAACTATTACAGTTTCAAATGCTCCAATTAAAGTTAATGTAAATGGTTTACGACCATTATATTGGAGATATATGTGTACTATTTTATTGGTAAAGTTTTAGTAGTTATATTTGGATTCGGGTATTTCCTTTGAATATCACTTTAATGACGATCGATAGTATATATACATATATACATGTATGATTTCGATAGTCTTGAACTACGAAATGACCGAACACGCATTACCTTAATGCCGTCAATAATACAAAGGTACTAATCACCAATCTGTTCGGTCATTGTTCACCCGATGACCGCGTGCGAACATATCCACGTACCAATTTTCCTCATACCATTTTCTTCAACACCCCATTCTGCACACAACATTCCCGCAACTACTCACGTATCCCCACGCAGATACACACATAAAGTGGCTACAAAGCGTTCATCCTGTTATGCGCACGCTTGTTATAAACGCAAAAGCACGCACGATGTGCTTACACGTCCGTTGGTTCACAACCAGAACTCCATTATAAAGGACAGTACCCAATGTACACCAACTTCCGGTGTTCCCTGTTTGACATCCGATTATGTGTTTTTTTAAAGGAAAATGTAAATAGAATATCAGATTGTTTAATTGATTAAATGGATTTGAAAATTTTGTATCGCTTGAAAACATACAAGGGGCATTTTTATTTGAGATTTATATCTTTTTTCCTATTTCAGTCGATAAGATACAAATTGAACCTTTTTTATTTACATAAGATTTGATTAATAGGATCATCAAACACTCAAACAGATAGATCAATAATATAATAAAATATTAATTGTATAATGTTTTAATAAGACCAAATAAAAAAAATACTGTAATATAAAATTCACGTTATCAACAAAATGAATATTAAATAATCTAAGTACATGTTATATTTTTTAAACGAAATTATCTTAATTTGTATTAGAATATATTTATTCCATTTGATTTAATAATGCAAATATTACAAATTCAAGATTGCGTGTTTGTCGGCAGTATATTTAAATCATTGTGAAATATTTTTTTTTACATTTCTTTTACGAAGGTGATTTTAAATTTGACTCCTTTTTGATACGATTTAAAATATTATTGTTCAAATTCTTATGTAACAATGATTTTTTTAAATATGTTTTTCTTAAAATAGAATTCGAATTTGGAATTATTGTTCAAAAATTTTTCCAATAATTAATGGAAATAATGACATGATTTTTCGTATTTTGTACTATATTTTTAACGATATTTTACTTTGCAATGTTTTTTTATAACAGTTTTACTGGTTTTTTAGTTACATTTCATAGTCTTATGTTTTAAGCCTGAAATGAACTACAAAGCTGTTCAATGATTCATATATAGTTAAAATATGAGAGGAGTCTGTTATATCGTTTAATAACTTCAAAGTTTTTAAATGTATCGATTAAGTTATAGTTTTTGACACTGTGACTTAATTAATTTTTACAAATGATAATTTCACTTCTTCACAAATCACATTGAAAATAATTAATAAAAAATGAACGATAGAATCATTAATTTTTGTTCAGAAAAACGTTTGTAATTCGTGAGAGAGTAGAAAATTCGTTTGGGAAAATATCTTATGTCAAAAGATATCTTAGTAGTGTAAATATTCGTGTTTTTTTTTTAATAAAAAGATGGTAATTCTTCTGAAAAAGTATCCAAAAATTATAAATTTTATATATGTTTCATTTCTTTCTAACAATTTGTACATTTTAAGTGGATTACTACATATGTTTAGTGTGAAGAATGTATTTTGTATTTATTTTTTATGTGAGATTGTAAATGTAATTTTAAAATCCTATGTGTAAAAATTATTGTGAAGAACATACAATCAATAGCAAGAAAATACAGTCATGAATATTAAACGTGTTCATTAAATAATATTTTCTTTCAAATGCTATTAGTTTATATTTTAATTTATAGAACAATTATGTTTTTCTGTTATGCAACTCGCATATTAAAACCAAATTGGACAATTTTTTCCTACAGAATTCCAAATTTTCAAACAAATATTAAACCAGTCTAGCACGCACATACATGTAATGTGTGTACCATAATGATTTAACATTTATTTGGAAATTACACTCAATTTCAGTCGAAAAATATTGAACTTTACAGTGTAAGAGACCGAGTTACCTTAAAAGTTCGTTTTTATTCAAATCATTTGTTTCATATTAATCATATATTTATTTTATTATAATCTTTTGAATAAAATATAATAGATTTCTGTATCTTGTTTTCAAATAGTATTAATGTCATTGAAAAATAATTATTCAATTCCAATGTTAACGATTTTACACAAAGGATGCAGTACATTTATTAGCTTATAATTTTTATTGTGTTTTTTATAGAATATATTAAAATGTATTTTTGCAATTAATTTTTAATCTGCAAATCGTTAATTAATATCGCTTTGTTTTATTATGTATTAATAATTTAAATAGCTTTTCTTTTACTTGTTATATATATATATATATATATATATATATATATATATATATGTATATATATATATATGTGTGTGTGTGTGTGTATAGAGAGACAGAGAGAGATTATATAAACAAAATTTCTGTTCTAAAACTATATCTAAAATTATAATATCTACATCGCTGCTTTATGATCATTAGCACAACCACAATTCAACCGCATCCGGTAAATAGTGAACTCCATAGCACCCGAGATAACCAAGAAGATGTTTTAAGTCATGTTTTCTTAGATATGTATAAATATATCAAATGAACATTCGAAATAATGATATACTCTAATTATGGTATAAGTTTGAAACATTATTTCCTTAAAAATATATTTATTTTATATAAAAAAATTAATGTATATATTAAGTCCATAATGAACTTCTTAAAATTGTAAATTCTGTATTTAAAAAGCGAGTTCAAATAAATATTTTCATCTTATTAATAAAATTTAAAAGGTTATTAACGACTTTAATAATTCAGTCTGAAAATAGTAATGTTTTTATCCGAAACAGACTTTAAACACGTTGTACATTTTTGTTGACGTGGCAAAAACCTTTCAAACGTGCACCCTGTTTAATTTGGTTCTAGTTAATTTACTATTTGGTTTTCCGTTTATTGCACCATTCCAATACGATAAATGGTCATAAATTTTAACACTCTGTATATATTGCGTAGCTTGTAACTGAGTGAGACAAAAGATAGGAAGGAAGTTAACGTTGAAGTTTTCGAGTGCACAGGTTTAAGACATTTACTGTAGATTATCAAGAACTGATAAAATTAATAGACTGCACCAAAGGAAACCCAAATATATTTTATCGTCACTTTTAAAAGAAAATTCTTATTTAAGTATTTAAATGTCGTTGAGATAAAAACAATTAACGAGACATTTATAAATAATAAATTTGATTGTTTATTTTTAATCGTTTTATATATATATATATATATATATATATATATATATATATATATATGTATATTAGGAACTACATTTTTAATTTATTGTTCGGTGTTTGTTTTAAAATTAAATTCTCTTTTATATTATATATATTTTTTCATAAGAAAATAAAGACTATTATTATGATTTTGGTTTTAAAGAAGAATGATATAATTATTTTTATAGTAATCTTTATATCATAATTTACCAAAATTTCAAGGTCTATCTATGAATAACAATTTTTTATCCAACAAAATTAATTCAGCTTTTTCCAGTCTCGATATTATTTAACATTACAGTTTATATTAATATTCGAATCACTTGTACCCGATTTTTATTATTTTTGTGAAAGTGAATTATTTTTTTTTACATACACACACACACATATATGTATATATATATATATATATATATATATATATATATATATGATTTAAAGTTCCCATGAGGGGTAATTACACACTATTTTTACAATTAATATTTTTATAAGAATAACCGGCTCTCAAAAATATATTTTTCATTCTCCTTCAAGCCCAAGTTTATTTTCCTAATCAAAAATTAGTGCAGGTTAGCATAAATTATAATAATAAAAGTAACAAGGTGAAAAGAGTAAGATTTCGGAGATGCATTAAAAAAGTAATTATATATGAAAACTAATGAAAGTGAATTTAGCTATAATTCCAAAAACGATATTATAATCAAACTTTGTAGTAAAAATGAAATCTGAAGACTGGAATTCTCTTCGAAAATGATCTCTCAGTCATCTTGAATTCTCTTTATTTCTTCTAAAGTTAAATAAAGAACAAAAAAATGAGAAATTCCAGACTGAAGCCAGTCTGTCAGGCTTTAAATAAAATATATCAGTATTCTTTCCAAAGATCATATATTTTATTTCATATTTATGATTATTATTTTTATTTGAGATGCGGCAGTTGTCCTTTATAATTAATATCCGTGCACCTCACATTTTATATTTCTTGCCAGAATACTACAGAATACCAAGTAATTGAGATTATTTCATTTAAAATGTCTTTTTATTCAAATGTTTATTTTTAATAATTCGAATGTTTTCCAATTAAGAAATATAAAATGAATGAATGTGGCTCAATTAAAAAAGAATACGTATTTTCAATTTAGTTAAATACTATCTGTTAGCCATTTATGACATATTTTTATACATTATAAAATATTTTTGAAGGAAAATTCATTTTGCAATTGGATGTACATTTTTTCAATTGTATAAAGCTTTTTCATTGAAGTTATTTTACAGATGTACAAAATTTGGGTTTTTATTATACTGTGTATATTTATATATATATATATATATATATATATATATATATATATATATATATATATATTTATTACCTTTTTACATTTTATTAAGTTTGATACTTTTTTGTACGAGATTATATTTTGAAATCCATTTCGCTACTTATTATTCTATAATTACTTCTTATGTTAAATCTCCTAAGTACGATGTATTTAACAATGAATATATATATATATATATATATATACCTGTTATGTAATTCAAATTTGCGAGAGCGTTTAACAAACGACAGGCAACGTAATCGTCCGCGCCATTGTTCTGCACACTGCGAACCGTGTCTGATTACAATCGTGGCGCGACAAAGCGGCGACGTCTGCCTACTATAACTAAAACTACCCAACCCAAAGCTACCCTATATAACTTCCCACAACCACCATAACTCCATGATGAAAACATATGTGTATAAGTTGTTGAATACGTGCAATATGGTCGAACAACTTTTGAGAACCCGATTATCTTCAAAACAACTGGATTAATTTAAGTTCATGATGTCAATGAATTTGCATGCAAATAAATTTATAAATAAGAATGATTAGAAACATTCATTACATCATATATATATATATATATATATATATATATATATATATATATATATATATATATATATATATATATATACATCAATTTTATAGAAAATAAATTCTAAGAAACAAGTCTGATTGAAACAATACCGTTGAGTAGATGGTTTGTAGAAAATTCAGTATTATTTATGTCGATACTAAGAATCCATATTAGCAGGAATTATAAGTAAAGTAATTAGAGACTTTCAGGAAGTAAATTTCAGATAATTAATACTGAATACAGTGGGATAAGAAGCTTATAAAAATTTAGAATATTATTCCAGAAAGTTTATTAAAATGAGTACAGTGCGAGTTAATTTGCAAAATATGACTAGAAATATTTAAGCTATCGTAAAAAAAAATAAAAAAGAAATTGCATAAAATTAAAGTAGAAATTATAAAAATGATGAAAACTTTAAAATATACATTAAAACTGAAAGAACTCTTAAATATACTTGAATATTAACCCTTGCGCTCGAAGTACTCTTCTCAGACATAGGCATTATTTGGCGTTGAACTCAAAGTATTCCTCCCAGACACAAACAACATTTAGCGTTATACTCGAAGTGTACCATAATATAATAATTAAATACAATGAGGAATAAAAATACGGTGATTTACAGCTCCACCTAATTACAGCATTCTGTCTTTTCCGTATTCAGTAATCTGCCTGATCATTATTTAATCGTTTCTCTGACCTAAAAAATCAAAAAGTACACCGTCCGCCATGGCTTCAAATGTAATTGATAGTAAATTGTTTTAAGATAGCAGTGATGATTAATTTGTTTTTGAAGAGTATGAAAATTCTTTAGAAAGTGATTGTGAAAAAGACAGAGTGCGAAAATGAGAGATCAAGTAGTGATTCTGAGGATAGTGATATTAATTTACTAACAAGAAAAAAAGCAAGAAGATATTAATATAGTGAATATATTTAAAAATAATAAAACGACATTTGAAAAAAAATACTTATTATTCTTGGTTTAAAAAAAATCGTTTATTCCATATGAGTAAAACGCAAAAAAATCCGAGTTTCTGTAAGCCTTAGAAAATTTCAATGCAAAGGGTTAAAATATTAAAAATATATAAATTCTAATATTTCATAAAAAGTCTGTAGTATTTCTAAAAAATAGAAACTGAAAAGAATATCTGAAGAGCAAAGCCATTTAAATGAGTTTATAAACCTGTACAAATTATCTGATAATCCTTTTATTTCATATGATCACGAATACTTTCTAATGAATGAAATTGTATTTATTTAAACAAATAATTTGTCAATTTATAAGCCTCCAATAAAATTCTAAAATAAATGAAAATATTTTTTTATTCGTTTGTTTCTTTTTCTGTAAAGGTTTTTTTTATTTGTTTCCGATAAAAAGAATTAAGAACAGTGAAATTTATTAAAATAAATAAAGAATTAATAACATCGAAATATATACAGTACAGATTAAAATCAATATTTTTTGTAATATGTTTTGTACAAATTAAATGTGATTTCATAAAACTATATTTAAATTTTGCACGGATGATTAGTTTTTTTAATAAATTGCTTTGACGCTGTATCAAATCGGATTACATTTACAATAAATTGGAGACAGAAAATGTTCCCTAGATTTATTCAAGATAGAATTATGAGATATGGAACGTTGTATTTGATTGTATTTTTTGATTATTTTTTTATCGAACAGAATATTTAATATTAATTTAGTATGATTATTAAAAAAATATTTTTGTCTACCGAAATGAATTTTCATTGAGAACAATAATTTTGTCATCTACTGTTTAGTTATTTTTTAACCCATTCAGACCATGTGGGCATAATTATTCATACTTATTTTGAAGTTTGACAGTATCTAAATAAATTATTTGACACCAATTCACCATCTGTGTCATTAAAGACAAACTAATGATAATATATAAGAGTTCTTTAAGGAATCACTTTCACCAAGCTTTAGACCTATTGTATCCAATTATGCTCATGCTGGAAAACTATGAAAAATTAATAAAAAAATATAAAATATATATTTTTATCTTAGTTAAAGCTCTATTACCTACAATCAACAGAAAAATATATTTTCCTGACAGAATTAATTCAGATCTGAATGGGTTAAATAACTATTCATTTTATAAATATTTTAAAAGAATCAAAATGTTTGTCTATCAATAAACGAAATTATTAATTGCGATAAGCCATTTTTGTATAGAAAAATGTATAGAACCAATAATGTATGGAAAAATCCATAAAGTATTTTTTAATTTAAAATAAAACGTAAAAATATTTTTTATTCATTTGTGTTTCATGATATATAGTAGAAATGCGCTCGATTTCATTACATCATACTATTTTTTAAACAATAAAAAAACTCGTATATTTATTAACACAATGTGCACAATTCGTTTAGAACGATTTAGAATTCGAGATAATTTCATTGCAGAATTTCGATTTAATGTCTCTCGGGTAACATTTAAATAACAAATAACTGTGTTACAGAATTGGTTTAAGTTTTCAAATGAGTTGTATGTTTTGTTTGAATAAAAGTTTTTATTAGAAACGTAGTTCATTTTTAGCACAGGAAAAAAATTAAATTGCTTTTTCAAAACGAACTAATTTTATTTTGATAATTAAAAAAAAATTTAATATATTAATATAGTACTTTTTAAAAATGTAATTTTTTTCTGATATTTTTTCCTATAAACTATTTTTAGCAACTAAAACTGTACAGTAGGTTATAAATTTCGATAATATTATCGTTTTGGCTTATAATATAATATGCACAACTTTTCGCATAAACAATGTTGCAGGCAAACCATTTGTTAATAACGGAAGCTGTGTATTTCCATTCCGTTCTTAACTTCGGTAACCTTCACTAAACCTTTGATCAGGTGCTACTGTAACGCTCTTTTCGTGGTTTGTAACTACTCAAAAGTCGTTGTTCGTATACTACCCATAAATTAATGTCACTGTGCAGCACCTGGGTAATATATAAACTTTGTAACGCATGGCGTGTTATGTGCTTTGAATAAAATTTATTTTCATAACTAGTAATTCGTTTTGAAAAAAAAAAAACATTATGTAGTACATTAAGACGTTTTATGTTAAATGTAAAGAAAATGAATTGAACACTTAACCTAAATAGCCTTTTGTTATGTGTTATATTTATATGTTTTATTACGAATATATTTATATGCGAATGAATATTCCTATTGCGTGCTTTTTGAGTATTGTTATTTAATTTATTTATTAATTGAATATAAAAAATGATATAGTGGCACATTGTACAGAATTCAACACAAATATGCTAATCTATTTATATGTTTGTACATGTACATATATATATATATATATATATATATATATATATATATATGTATATATATGTGTGTATATATATATATATATATATATATATATGTGTATATATATATATATAATTTAAATTTTTTGTATTCTTTCTTCAGCTTAATATTACAGTTGATGACAGATATAATAGTCGTGCGTGTGTGTGTGTGTGTATGTATATATATATATATATATATATATATATATATATATATATATATATAATTGATTGTAATACCATATAAATAGGAGATTCTGCAGAAAAACATTATGCAGATAACATTCTCAAGTAGTTTTTTATTTTTTTTATAAATTTATCTTAATCATAGATATAAATGTTTTGTTTAATTAATTTATTCAGTTTACAAGTATATTAAAAATGAATATACAGTATATACATATTTGGATACAGTATATACAACAAATACTCATATTTGGATAGAATACCTTTTTCTTTTATTGATGTCATTGCGGGTTGTTTTTAATTTTATTTTTCGTTAATGTTCGAGAAAAACTGCACATAATTTTATTTCTTATACTTGCCTTTCTTGATAAATTGGTCTCTAAAATGAGTCATCCTTACTAACAAATAGAAAATCTATACTGATTACATGGGGTTGTTAATAAACGATTTTAAATTTCACCTCAGTTATGAACATCAATAATAAACAAACAGTTAAATATGAAATTTGGATTTTTGTTTTCTATTTTCAATGACCTTCAATTATAAAATAAATTGTAATACCAATTAGATTAGCTACAAATGAAAAGACATACGAAATATTCATATGTTCACAACATCCTTCAATATTGTTTAAAAAATAATAATGATAAAATAAAAAGAAACGCTTATAAATTAGATAAGAATCCAGATTTTATTTTTAATTATTTTAAAAAAGCTTGTTTTGGTGATATATGATAATTATATTACAACTATGGAATTGATGAAACAGGCATTTAGTCATACAAGAATATACTTTTTTATATAATTGACTTAATACCATTATATACATATAATACATATATATTAGAAATGAGAAATATGAAAATTGCTTTTATGTAAAATGATAAAAATAGCGAAATATCATTAGCTAATTGTTTCAACGTTAAAACAATGTAACAGCATTAAAATCAATTAAGATAATTTTCAAAGATGTAAATAGGTCATTGGTTATTAGTTTCATGCAAAAACAATATCCTGGCTTTGTTATTTCATCTATATATGCAGATACCGTGTATCATCGAATACGATAATAAATGAAAAAAATATGTAAATATCTCAGTTTAGTATTCACAATCGAAAATTAATTTTAAATCGTTCTCTGCACGAATTTCTTTTAAAATATTATGTAATATTATAATTTTGGAAGTACAGTCATT
>CM068322.1:15298309-15323309 GCA_034766995.1 Acanthacorydalis orientalis | reverse complement strand
ACAGCACTAACTTTTTATTTAATTTAACAAGTTCAATGTCACAACAGTGTAGTTATTTATTTATTCATGTGAATAATGTATTCTTCTCGCATTTTTATTTGTCATTGAAATTTAGTAGGACAATGATTTAAATAAGATTTTTATTTAACTAATATTTATTAAAATAATTTTCATTCTAAATAGTATATATGTTTATTTTTATGCTATTTTTTTAAAAAAAAAGTCAGTCGTTGATTGTAAATAATGTTTATATTTGAATTTTTCAATTTTTGAAGAAATGTTTATTTTTATGTCAATTTACTTAATATGAGATGCTCACCCAATAGCTGACACACTGGACTACTTATCAGTGTGTAAAAAGTATGGTTGTGTTTTTCATATATTATCTTTCTATATTAAAGAAACAGTAACAAAAAACTAAATGAATTGTCTATTTTATAATGTTTTCAAATGACATAAATGACTGTTTTGGAGTATTCCATAAAATGTTTAATAATATACAACCATTTAAAAGTATTTCAAGCTCTTTACCAAGAAGTCTCATTAATAGATTGATGTAGTGAAAATTAGCTTTATCGAAAAATGTCTCATTAGATTTTGGTTTTAAATCATTTTAATTTTAATTTATATTAAAGGTGTCTTTTTTATATTTTCGTTATTAAAATAATTCAAATCTACTTTAAAATGCTCATAGTTAAATTATGTATTCAATTAATAGTAATTTTAAATTGAAAGAAGTGAATTAAAAAATCCTTTTCTAACAAAAGTAAAACAGTGATAGATATATAAATTTACTTTTAGATTTTTTTGTAGAAAATGTTTTCTTTTATAGAAAGATTTTTATTCATGAACCCTTTCCGTAAAACAGTTTTAGTATAATATTTGGTACAAAAATAATTATGATTATTAAAAGAGATTCTTCACTCACGATGTGATTCTAATCGTCTGATGATCTACTAGATTTAGTTTCACTAGGGTCATTCAAAATAATTCAAACCTTTGTACACTTCTTCAATCCTTGAAACGTCTAATGAGTTTCATGTCACGTAAATATTGGCTTTTAATGACGTACTCAAGGTCCTAGTCTCCATAGGGCCACATGCCTTATACATGAATGAAAAACATTTATTTTAAAAAAAAAATAGTATTTTTACTTGTATTGTAATCAGTGACCACTTTTTAATCCGTATTAATAACAATGTTATTTTAGATTACTTACAATAGCTTCTCTGAATTTGTATCAAAGTGTTTTTAATGTGAATAATTAATTTAAAATATGTTCTTTGTTCTCAATTTGATAATTTTTTAAAACATTTTCAGACATTTCAAGACATTTTCTAAAAATTCAAGACATTTTCATTCAAGACATTTTCTAAATATATGTCAAGTATCATATATGATCTTTATGTAAAAATTATTCAAAAATGTTTTTGGTATTAATTTCTTACATGTGACTAAATAGTCGTACAAACAAAATTTCACAATAGGTTCTGGCATTGAGACTAAATTCTTTCTCTAATGGATATTTCAGTTACTCCATAAACCATAAAAAAATATTATAAAATATTCAATAATTGATCATTAACCATCTTTTATTATTGTTTATGCGCATTTCGATAGAAATATTATCATCCACAAACACTTATTTGCAGAAAAATCTGTATTTTTTTGTATATTATCGCTATAAGACGTCTGCTAAGGTGGCACCCAGAGTGTCATTTATTTAATGATTTAATTATTTTTATAATAAATAACTAAAAAGTTTCTAGTTTTTTTATTATAAGTAAACGTTTTTAGTAAAATGTAATTTATGTAATAAATGTATTTTATTTCAAAGGCAAATAATTATAATAAATTGTATTAATTATTTTCTTATTATAAATATTGTAAAACTAATAACAGGCATTTTTAAAATAAACTTCATAAATATATCACTCTTTTTTTATAACATACGTAAATTTAAAAATCTTTTAACACATATTAATTTTGAAATTTTCTTCAATGTACATTATCTGTTATAATTATCCGTAATCCTGTACTTAGAATGTAATTATCATTACAAATCGTGAAACAAAATTCTTACTTGACTTCAGTATGTATCAAGATTAATGTCTGTATTAGTAATCTAACGACTTTTTAATAACTTACTAATCCGTAACGTTAATTCGTTCTACGATTCTTTGTTAACATATCTCTTCAATGAATTAACTTTTTCTCTATTTTACTTTTGGTGTAAAATACATTTATTTTATGTTTGATATACTTCTGATATTTTTACAATTTTTTAAATTTGAGGATATATTCGTAATTACCTTTAAATCAAATTACAAATCTCATCTGTACTTTTTGTATTTATAACTTACTTTCTATTCTTATATTTTAACGTATAAAAAACTGAAAAAATATTTATCTTTCGATATGAACAACATAAAACTCGCAAGAAATTATCTGTAAACTGATCTTATTACCATGCTATTCTCGTTTTCTAGTAATTGTATTTTACTCTAGTGTTGTTACATTCTATTTTGCAGCTTAATGAGAAAGTAATTGGTGACAACTGGTTTTTGTTATAAACCTCTCTTTAAACAGCACGTACATATGTAAATTATAAATATGTTAAAATAAGTACATGTTCACATGACAATGTACTAACTTATACTTGAAGTAATTTCGTAGAATTCATAAAGAAAGAAATTTGAAATTATAATAAGGTTTAAATGACATATTTGAAAGTATATAGTAATTAAACCCTTGTATGTATATATATATATATATATATATATATATATATATATATATATATATATATATAATCTACATGCGTATCGATCATTTATTTTCATTTAGACATTATTTCAACTGGAAAAAAGTGTGATTAATAACAAAACGATATTTAAAACAAGAATTTCCTTTTATAGTTTCTATATGATATTTCCATTCATAAATATTTATAATTTCAGAAATGAACCGTTTGTAATATAAAACATCACTTCTATATATTTCGAATTAGTGAACGAAAAGAAATAAAATGACAATATTTTGTTTTACAAGAGACTGAAATACACGCAATTTGAAATTGCTTTTTTAAAGCGAATTATAAAAACGTATTTATTTGACTTTCAAATCGATGAAGCCTCCATAGCATTTGTAAGATTTTTATAGGTTCTTTTATGTATTTAGGTTCTTGTTATTGTTTTTCTCTTTATTTGAAAATCTTGTTTTCTTTCCAAGTTCTTTAACTGTATTATATAATTTATATATATATATATATATATATATATATATATATATATATATATATATATACATGCATTTGGATATATTATAATTGATATACTTCGTTTATAAATTGAAAACTACCACTTCCTGTGATTAAATTCCTTTTTCCAATAAACCAACATAAATACAAATACAATTGATTAATTATTTATAACTTCAAGGTTTACAACTAGTTATTTGACATTAAGGAAGATTGTTTTTCTTCCCATAAAGTTCAATTGATTCATTTAAGAAAAAAATCTTGAAAGTATTATATATTAAGTCTACACATATGTATTTATGTGTATATATATGTGGGTGTGTTTGTATATATGTATGAGTGTATGATGTTGTTTGTTATTTTATATTTTTATTACGAATAAAAATCATCTTGAATATTCTTAAGGTTAGTAAATGTCAGAAATCATTAAAGGTTACAGATGAAATTACTTTTACTGTTCAACTTTTTACTCAACTTTTTATTGATTTAAATGAATACTTTATTATTCATGTAAATTAATAAAATTATCATCTGTTTATTTGAAAAATACATTATGGTGTCAGTACTGTTTTATGAAGCAAGACGAAACAAAAGTAGTTTTGATTTATTATTATGTATAATCATGTTAACTTTAATTCGTAATTTTTTCACCTGTATTTTTTATATTATTTCCGTTTAAAATTTCAATCAATTATTTGTGGAAATTAATGGATTAATTGATTATAGACCTTTTATTAAAAAAGTGAAATTAATTCTCATGAAAATTCCGTACTAGAAAAGCTAGCGTTTCCAGTTTAAATTTCTTAAAATCTGTTATTCGGATATTAACCGATTTGTTGATTTTTTGTTGATATTAATGAGGAATATTTATTTTTTTACCATCAATAAGTGATTGAAAAATCTCTTCTTCTCTTTAATTATTTGATAGGTTAGATAGAAGAAATGACATCACACTAACTAAAATGTTAGTGTTGAAGTGTATGACATATGTTTATTTTCATACATAATAAAAATATATTTCAGTAAGTCGATTGGAAATGATTACTCTATACCGATATATAACAAATCCTTCATCAAATCTTCTACCATGAAAAATATTGTTCTTCTGATATCGATTTTATTTCTCTACAAAGTTTACATCCGTTTGAGAAAACATAAAAAACATCGAGTTTGATGTTTAGTGTTCACCAAAACATACATCCGATTCCTGTTGTAAATTTGATTTCTTCTATTTTTTAAACACACATTTATATATAAAAACGAACAAACATACATATATTCACTTACACACAGCCACACACACACACACACAAATATATACATATATATATATATATATATATATATATATATATATATATATATATATATATATATATTTTTATGTATTTATTAATGTCGTTTTGTCTAATCATATGCTATTTAAGTTAACGTTTGTTAGTTAAGGAATGAGTATTTTGTTTTGTTTCATTTTATGTATTTTAAAACATTTACTTGAAATAATTGTTACGAATTTAACAATAAAATCTAATAAAAATAATTTATATGAAAAACAGTAAAAGAATGAGTTGTTGAATTCAGAATTATTTTATAACATTTGGTCTGTACTTATTTTTAATTTATTCTTTTTTTGTTTCAGGTAAGAATTCAATTATGACCACTATTCAAATGTTCGCTCATCCATATCAGGTAAATAACAACGGATGTTATTAAATAAGGAATTGAGATACTTATTCATATAAAAAGTACTTGTACTATTTTTAAAACATGAAATTTAGAATTCTGTCTCGGTAAATAACATTACATTTGCGATGGTACTGAAGAAATATAGTGTCATATATATATATATATATACATACCTATTTAATCTAAGGAATTATATGGAAAAATATTTGTTAATACATTAATGTCCTATGTTAATTACTATCTGAATTTATCGTGTTACAAAGAGTACCAAACGTCAGTGCATTTTGTAACAAATTTTTAGTAATTATAAATATTCTATTTTAATCATTTACTTGAAGAATTAATACATAAGATTCAATTTGTTCGAAATATTAGAGTATCATTTAACTGAATATTTATTTTCTAATATTTTATCTCTTATTTTAAATTCAAATTTTTGATTATTTAAAATAATAGTGATCACTTCTTTTGTAGAAATTTTTAAAACTGATCACTTTATATCATATATATTTGTGTATATGTATGTATATATATATATATGTATATATATATATATATATATATATATATATGTATGTATATGTAATATGTAAGATTGTATATAAGAAAGTGATGTATTTTGAAGTTATTTATAATAGAGAATCTGTTTTAATTGTCTCTTTTATAATTAAAGGATTAATTATATGGTGTCAAGAGGTATTCCAGTACCTTTAATCAGTTTGTACAAAAATACCGCGTGTTATCGATGTATTATTGTATATGCTTTAAAATTAGGTTTGGTTTTTGAAATTAGTGGAATATTTTTGGTATATTCAAATGAGTTTGAATAAAAACTTCAAAGCAACGTTCGTGATCTATGTTCTGAAATCTTAATAAAATTTCGCATAAAACCTGCATGTTTCTTTAGTTATAAAACAGCGAGTCATACCGAAGGTGGGTTAGTATTACACATATATATTACTTTTCCATTATACATTCAGACGGTAATATTATTGCTCGTTATACGAAACAGGAAACAAATAAACAAGCCAATGTAGAAATTGCATCTTAACATGATGACGCTGTCGGTGTAAGTAGGACATACCTAATTCAATTTCAACCATGGAACTAGCTTACATCAATGACAGTTGATATTCTTATAGAGTGTATATACACTAACACGCACATATATATATATATATATATATATATATATATATAATATATATATAACACTATTACAGACACAAACAGATATATACACCTGACGTGCAAACATTAGGCTGAGCGCTGTTTGCCCTCCGGGACACAGGAAACAGGAAACTGCATTCACATTACGTCACTGTGGTTGAATGTTGGATTGGTGTCTGCAATGCTATAACAGTCGGTTTTATAAGTTATTTCTTTGTAACTGGAATTGTAATATAAGTCCTGTATCTATCTTTCGACTATACATTTTATGTACTTTTAAAACTTTAGTTCCCGAGAAACTTTCAAACACTTTATGCTCGCGAGGATTTTGTATTTACATCATATACAGGGAAGTGCTTTAAGAGGACACCGTTTCGAATTCCAACTTATTCTTTAATATATTCTTTTTTGTAAAGAAAATGCATCTAATTTAAAAATCATTTGTATAGTTTAAATATATATATATATATATATATATATATATATATATATATATACACATATCAACGTGCATACATGCATAGCAATATAATTATAGCAATATTATATTCCAACGGGAGAAGTCTATATCACTTGTCTTATCATTAGACTTCTCGTTGTTAAATTATGCAGTTGGGAACACTGAGTTTCTATTTTCTACGGCCACTATCGCTTGAATTATTTCTTATCCCACCGAACTCTCAAACTTTAATGTCCAAAGCGGAAAATCTTTTCGTTCGCATCTCAAATACAGGAAGTGTATTTTACTATTCTCTAAATTACAAATAATGAAACATTTATTTCTTGTATTTCTTATTTTTATCGCATTACTAAAAAAATGGTAACTAATAATTTTTTAAAATTTCTTTGTGTTTCTCCGGCCTTATATTTATTTATATATATATATATATATATATATATATATATATATATAAATGATAGACTTCTTACTATTATTTATAATTAATAATTGTAAGACCTGCTTAGGATACCAAACCTTACAACATGAGCTCTAAATAGGAGTAACTTATTTATTTTTTATTATTTTTTTTCAGTTTATATTTGAAAAACGTAATGAACTTATTAAGGTAACCACTTTATCTTAGAAAAATACACTTATTTTCAACCACAAGAGTCTTTATAAAAAATTAAACATTCATCGACTGTTTTTTTGTAATTATCATATTTAATTTGAAAGTCATTATCATTCTTTTCACAGAAAGAAGAAGAAATTACTTTCCGATTAAATTCTGAGGATGCTGGAAAATGTACAAATAATTAAAAGTACAAACCAAATTTGCTTCTTTTTATCTCCATAATATTTTACAACCTATATTTCTTAAATCATTGTTTATTTAAAATATTATTTTTTTAATAAATTCTACGAATTATATAAGAATACATTTGTCCCGCATTTTCATGAAGAAGTTTCGTTTCCATACTCTCCCACCATACTTTTGTATTGGTTTACTAGTGAAAAATGAGCTTTTTCCACTTATAATTATTACTAATATACTCATCTTTTTAATTCTTATTTTATTAATATGTCCTTTCCACAATAGAGAATTTTTCCATCATTCTCCAATATTTTCATGTATCTCTGGACACTACTGATGGTGTATAAATAAAAAGTATAATTTTATATATCTTACAAAAATACCCTTCGATGAGTTTATACCATTTCACTTAAATCAAAAACATTATTAATATCTCTTTATCAATTTTAATTATCTAACTCTAACTACTAACTTAATCATCGACAGAAAGACGATCTTTAATTTAATTCGATCTGGAAAATCATTACTGAACAGGAGCAACAGAAAATGACAAATTATACTACTCTGAAATACCATTGAAATAACTAAAATTTTATTTGACAATGTATTTTATGTTTTTAGCTTTTAAGTCCTACTATGAAGCTATTTTTGAATCCATTAATTACTTTATGATCAGTACCGATTAAATATAATTTATTTATAATCAAATTACAAGGACATTTATAAAAAAAATAGAAACATGTTGAAAACCACGTTTTACTTATTTTAAATACACGAATTAGAAGTGTTACAAAAATAGAATTATTTAATGTTTGGTTTCTAAAAATAAACTTACTATAACTTTCAAAATGAAGAAAAGATGAAAAGTTATTGAAATATACAATTCTTATTATTTAACATATTATTCAAATTGATATCAAAATTACGTACTGTCGCTTCTATGAAGAGTACCATTTAATTATATATATATATATATATATATATATATATATATATATATATAAATGATTTGTATGAATAAATGAATTTTTTAATAGTTTCAATGTATATTTCAAAATATGGATACAACTTTTGTTGTATAGAAAATATGCATATTGGTGACTAGTCATGTATGATTATTTAAATTATGAAATCAAGAATCAATGAATATAACTTTAAATAATTTAATCAAGTATTTTGTAAAATTATGAAATAACACAGGAAAACTATATATTAACCCCAAAATCTCCTTTCCGGGAATCTGTGATACCTCTGAACTAATTGGACTATAATTATCACATTTGTAGTGGTTGCTATATTTAGCTATAATTATAGAGATAATTACAGTTAAGCTAGTATCGATCGAGCATCATAATGATTGCATAGCTTTCGCCAAAAGATCTAGGTTTGCGTTTGAACATTAACATATATGTAGTTTAATGATAACAGTGGAGTACATTAAATCGAAAAAGTCAATGAGGGGTTTTTCCTATATATTAAATATGCTTTTTTTGAATATTTTATGTTTGTGTTCATTTTATTATAATAATGATATTTTGATATTTTTTTTATGATATACTCACATGTCTATAATTTAATCATAATGAAAGTAGTAATAATATAGATAAATTGTTCCAAATAATACTTAATCATATCACGATCTATATATGTATATACACACACCTCAAAAAAAGTTATAAGTAAATGCACATTAATAATAAAATATGATTATCCACTGCGACAGAAATATAGAATACAATGCAGTCTATTGTAGTAATTTACATGATTTGTTGTTCGTTCGTATTTTTATTTTAATCTGATAAATTATTCCATGGACTATATATGAAAATATATGTACATACAATTGAAAATATGAGGGCGCGCTGCACGTTCTACGCTATATTATTAAAATTGTACCATTGCATGTGATATAAAACTGTTAATGAAGTTAATTTAACTTACTGGTTTGACGAATTCCGAGAACGTTTTCTAGATGAAAACATTGTTTAATGTGAAAACGGTGTTGGAAATAATTTTAGGAAATGTTATCGAATAAATGTGTCGTGATAAATTATGATACATGTTTTTTTCCTTTTTGTTTTTAATTGCCCGCCTGAAATTATATGTGTTTGTTGATTAAACACCTGTTCGTTTATAATCATATTAGAATTTGTTATTCAACTTCAAAAGGAATGCACATTATAATGGATTACAATCGTTGATGCATTATTTTACTGCATTATGTGAAACATTTTTTTTATTACGATGGTAACACTTATTCATAATCAGATTTATTTTTTTACTTTTTATTTGTTGCTTATCTTGTATATTTGTAATTTCAGCCAGTTAACTTTTCGTAAACTTTGATATTAATAATTGTTTTTGATCAAATTTAAATCACTCTTTAAAATTTTCTCCATATTATCGGAAGAACGATTCCGTATTCTAAAAAATTTAACAGTAACTTTCTTCACTAAAGATCTTGAAGTTAAAATGGTTTGGTTTTCTATCTGCGATCCCATGCTGTATGTTGTCTGGTGGTTTTGGCGTTGATGAGTCACTCAAGTCTCTCTGTCATGATTAGTTTCGGCTCTTAAGACATATGTAGGTAATTTATACACAAAATCTTTTATCTATCTGAAAATGACTGATTTAGGTATAATTGTAAATGTTCAACTTTGATAATTTATCTTAAAATTAGATTTAAACAGAAAAAAATCACCAAAATTCTTTGTTAAACAAAAATCATAATTCTTAGAAAAAACACATTAGTTTCGTTTAAATATTGTAAAAATGATAATGAATTAAAAATGAATAAGTATAAAAAATAATAATAACAATTTTATGATTTTTTGTAAAATATTTTTCTTCTACAAGAATGTTTATATCGTTTCTTTGTATTTAGTTTCTTTTAGTCACTATTACTGGCATTTTATTTAATTAATTTTAATGTCGATAATTACCTTACCAGATATTTTTTCTACGTTTAAATTTCTTGAGTTGAATTTTAATTTAAATGAGGAATAAATTCGAGGCTATTAAAAAAATACCTGAAACTAAGATCGTGAAGATCTAAAGATCTTGAAGTTAAAATGGTTTGGTTTTCTATCTGCGATCCCATGCTGTATGTTATCTGGTGGTTTTGGCGTTGATGAGTCACTCAAATTTATCTGTCATGATTACTTCGGCTGCTAAGACATATGTAGGTAATTTGTACACAAAATCTTTTATCTATCTGAGAAGGACTGATTTAGGTATAATTTTAAATGTTCAACTTTGATAATTTATCTTAAAATTAGATTTAAACAGAAAAAAAATCACCAAAATTCTCTGCTAAACAAAAATCATAATTCTTAGAAAAAACACATTAGTTTCGTTTAAATATTGTAAAAATGATAATGAATTAAAAATGAATAAGTATAAAAAATAATAATAACAATTTTATGATTTTTTGTAAAAAATTTTTTTCTGCAAGAATGTTTATATCGTTTCTTTGTATTTAGTTTCTTTTAGTCACTATTACTGGCATTTTATTTAATTAATTTCAATCTCGATAATTACTGTACCAGATATTATTTCTACGTTTAAATTTCTTGAGTTAAATTTTAATTTAAATGAGGAATAAACTCGAGGCTATTAAAAATACCTGAAACTTATAAACTACATTTATATTTTTTAGCACTGTGGTGAAGTTCGCTTTCGTAATCGAGTGTTCACTCCTTCCAAAGCACTCCTTTTTTCGATCGAAAATGTTTAATAGTTTATAATTGATCTTAAGATTTTTCAGTGCTTTGAGAATGATACGCCATATCAATCAAAATAAACAGTAGTTAATTTTTAAAAATAAAATAATGTGTAGATTGTAGAGAAGTGATATCATTTTTGAAAGCCTAAACTATTTATAACAAGAATAGTTTACAACATGAAGAGCAAATACATGTTCGCAGATAAACAAAACAGTATATTAATTGTGTTTTTTTTTTGTAAATATATCCCTTTGTAAATATGAATTCTTTTAAAAAATGGTCATAGGTAGATTATTAGTGATTTTTCTGCCAATTTATCGCAAAACAAACTTCCATTCTTTAAGTAACTATTTCTATTACTTTGACTGCGTTCTAAAGTAACATAAAATTTCTTATTTTTTATATTTCGAATCGTATATTTAAAAATAAATAAGCATTTAATTTTTCTAACATTACTTAATTTTATTGATTTATACAATATAAACATAATTCATAATGAGTATAATATTAAACATCTGTTTTGAAGTATTTGTTTTGTTCGTTTAAAATATTTTACTCTAGAAAAATATTTTGTGTTATGATTTTTACATTTAAACGATTTAACACGCGGATTACTGCAAGCGGAAATGAAATCATGTTGTTTACGGAAAATATTGTTAATCTTATACTTTTATAATAAATTGTACTTGTAGTTATACATTTTTGCTACAGAGAACTTGAATTCATATTAAATGGATGTAAAATGAAAGAAATCGAACTAAAATGAATAATTCTTGTATTTATTTAAGGCTTTATATAAAAAATAAAATAGCATTTTGTTATTTCACAAGTGAAAAATTGTGCTTTTCGGTGGTGTTAAAGATAAAACAGTTCTGTATGCAAAACTCATAATGTATGCATTTAATATCGAAATGAGCGAAAGTACCACACTGAATTCAGATCAATTAAATCTTTTCGCGTAAACCCCATAAAATATTTTTATTATTTCATAATTTTATGCGACTTTGATATAATATTCTGCACACTGTTTTATTGGAAATAACATTTTCACGGTAAACGAGGTAAAGCATCAATTAAAAATACCTGCTTTTAATTAAATTCTTAGTCCCTGGTGTCTCTAGATATAATATATATACATATAGTTAAGAGTTCCACTGCCTTGTACCTTGTCTTTGCGGTTGATAATTATGTTGATTTCAATTAAATTTCTCCGAAACGTATTTATATATCCTGGAGTGTTCGTCGTTCGAGTACAAATTTTCATTCGATCCAAATATGGCTGCTTTATATTTAAAATGAAAAAGGAAAGACGCACGTCGAATAAGAAGAGAGTGCATCGCTTTTGAAAATTAATATCTTCCTTTGATAATTTGCGCTCGTTGACAAAAAGGAGTGTAATTTTGAAGATTATATCTGCTTTTATTCCACTTTGAATCCGTTTATGTTCTATTTATTATAATATGGAATCACATTTATTTATTTTGACATTTACGTTTTAATATTTTCACTGTCTTTACGAATCAGTGCTGCATTTTCGTTTCTTTTTCAAACGATGAGTTTCTTTTCCATAAAATTACTTTAATTTTTCATACGAATAGATTCACGAGTGCTTGTTTTAAAGTAGGTTAATCGTTTAATAAAACATTGAATGTCGCAATTGGTTGCATATATTTGTGTATACTCTCGTAGTCAACCGGTTTTCTAATATTGGTTTTACTATAAAACTTTAAAATGTCAACGTTATTGTGAGTAATAAAATGAGTGAGTGCTGTTATATTTTTTATTATGTTTTATATCTGTTTTATTAGATAATATTGAAATATGAACTATTTTCATTGCAAATTTGCTTTTTAGAATTTTTCCATAAATCAGTCGTTCAGAATGGTTACCTTTATGTATAATAATATTAAATATAATTAATTTTTTAATCCTTTTATGGAAAAATTTTGGAATATGGAAAATTTTAATAAATACCTTTTTTCTATTTATGGAAAGGAATTAAAAAGTCAACCTAAATTTAGTAACATTTAATAATTTTATATATGAAACTGTTTACATGGAAAAAATAGTATAAATGAATAATAAATCATCTGAAATTTGTTATTTTAATTATACCCAAAATGAAGTATTTTAAAGAACATTTGGTGCATCTCGAAATGCACTACAGGTTTAGTTCATTTTTTTCTGTATATGAAGATAGGGTCACGCGCTTTGAATGTGGCTCGCGTTTCTAACACTGATGTTAACAGTCTAATTTATTTTCGAAGAAAATATGTTTCTCTCAGAAGGAAATAATAATTAATAAAAAGAATGAACAATTATGTTTCATGAAACATCATCATAAATTTATAATTCTAAATGAAAATAAAGTTTAATGTTGTTTCGAAAGAGTTTTTTTTTTTAAATTAAAACATTTTACAAAAGTTATGTACAATACTGATGGAAAAAAATCGTTTAACTTTATTTCTGTGTACAGGCAATTTTGTATTGGCAATAATTGAATTCTTCGCTTAAATAGATATTTATCAGTTTTTCGCAAATTAAAAGCATTTGTTGTATGAACTAGTTTGTAATAGAATGGAGATCAATGAGGCATACGTTTACATTAAAGTCTACCAGCTGTTTTATCTACATTAAACAAATCGTTTACGTAATGAGAATTAATTTTAACAGCATTTTTTTAACAACATAGCTTTGGATTTATGGAAAAGTTGTATCGTAAAATAAAAATGTCATGCTTTTTTAATGTTTTACTAATTCAATTTTATTATTTGTTTCTGATTTAGTATTAATGGTATCCGATATACTTTGTATATATATATATATATATATATATATATATATATATATATGTCAATTGTATCAATAAATATTTAAAGATATGATTAAAAAAAATAATTTGTATTTGGTTGGTAGAAAAATAATTTTCCTGTTTATGATCTTCAAATTCATATGCATTTTTCTCTTTTTTGATTTTCTTTTTTTTGAAGTGGTCCAGAACTGTTGAATGATTAATACCTTACTTTTGTGCAAGCTATCGAATTGTGCGTGGTTCTGATTCAACTAACGGCTTTAGTTGGTCGTTATGAACTAAAGAAGGACACCCGTGATCTTCTTCATCTTCAAGGCTCTCGTTCTCAGCACGAAATTTTTGAAATCACCATTGCATCGTACGTTCCTTAACACTACCCACGCCAAAAGAATATATACCATCATATATAACACTCGTTATTTTACGGGTTTTGTGTACAAAGTGTTTATTAAAGTCTTAAAGCGTTGTGAATTCTTAAGAAATGATTTTAATGATTTCCTATAAAATATTTGGAACTAATAATGAAAGTGAACAGATTCATCCACTATTATACAACTTTAAGTTTGGAAAATAGTCAGAAAGGAATGAGATATATGTTCATATACGGAAAATAACCGTTTTTATATTCTATTTTTCACCTGTCAGCGCGTATGAAAGATGATCTGTAGATGATACCAATATATAAATATTTTACATTTTGATATCATTAAATTCTTTTGAATAAAATATTTCCTCATACAATGTATTAAATGTGAAATTGTGCTATTAAAAAAATTCTTATTTTTTTCATTAGATTTGTAAACGAAATTGTTTCATAAAATCGTCCATAATACAAATATTATTGTTTCTGTTAAACTAAAAATCGCTTTAAACATATCAACATTTAAATAAAATAAATAAAAATTTTACAAGTAAAAAAAAAATAATTTTAAAACAGTACCAATTTAAATATATTGTTAACCATGTAAAGTCAAATCTTGTATGTCAGTAATTCTCAATCTTGTCGAGAAACGGCCCTTTTTATAACAAATATTTTGTATCTCTCCCTTTATTAAAAAGTGATTTCATATGTAACATTTCTCATATCATTTTAATCTGTTAGTTTATTTTGTCATTTTCATCTGTGCAGTTTTTAATATATATATATATATATATATATATATATATATATATATATATATATATATATATATTTGAAGTAATAAAAAAGGCAAATATACATAAAAAGTATGTATGTGTATAACTTCCGATAGACAATTTTATTTTTTTTATATTTTATTTGATAAGATGCTCGTTTTTAAAGAAATAAATTGAATCAAACGCTTGAGTTTCATACAACTTTGCTAATTTAAGTGTTATCTTGCTATTACTCACCTTTTTCTTATTATATTTCATATTGTTTTTATGGTTATATTCGGTACTTTTGACTTTTAAGTAGCTGAATCGTTTTTGATTAAATTATCTAAAGTTATTCTAGATTTGTCTACGATAACGTAAATACCAAAACCGATTGTAAAAAAACAATATGGAACGTTGAAGTATAAAGGAAATTGATAACAAGATTACAAATAATGGATTTAATAATAGTGAAAAATAATTCAAATTTAATTGTAAAGTTTCTGAAATTGAAATTTTCTCTCATTTGATTGCAATAATGCCCAGTTGTTAATAGCAGTACCCATTAAGTAATAGTAGGCTCTCCTAAACAATATGATAAACTAAACTTAAGAGAAATCACTCTATACAGACAGTATTGCTCTTATCGAGATCCATTAGTGTGTAGGAATAGCGTTATATAAAATAAATGTATACTCCGTAAGATTAAAATCTTCAAAAATATAGCAAAACTTCTGAGTAAAATGTTCGTTTAAAATTACTTTATGATTTAATGTTATAAAAAAATGCAAATATTATATATATATATATATATATATATATATGTATATATATATATATATATATATATATATATATATTTATATATATTGCATATTAATATGCACACAACACAAACATAAAATTTTGTAAGACCCGGCTTATATTTATAGTTTCCATAATAAATTAAAAGTCAAGGCTATTAAATACTATCATAATTAATACATATGCTCACTTATTATGCGTTTTTTTTTTAAATGAATATCCATGTGTATTGTTCAATCGTTCCATTATAATTGACAAGTCGAAATATTGACTCGATTGTGAATTTGAATAATGAAATTCCGCCTTCAATTCAAATTTTATAATCAACTTCCTCAAAACAATTTTAAATTGTAAATATTTTTTTATGTGTACATACACTGTAATCGGACTTCATCGATGTCAGAATTCATTTTTTTAAAAAAAGATGTTTTTTTCTGTCTGCACGTTTATTTTTCGTTGTTTTTCTCTGAACTAAGATATAGCGTTAGGAGAGAACTGAAAAACATAGTCTATATTTATATATATATATAAACTTACACTTTCCTTTTCCTCTGATACTTTCATATATCAATATTTAATATATACTGTCACATCCAACGTTCTTTGAAAATCGTATTATTTTTTTCCTTTATGGTTATTTGAAATGACAGATTTGTATTAGAATATACGATCGAATTTAAAAAGATACATTTATGTTTTTTTTCTTTTCAAAGTAAAGGCAATCTTTTAGGATAGTGATTAGTTTGTTATCCTTTTTGTATGCATCTTAATTCGAATTATAATTTTTTTTATATATTGTTATAATTTAATCAAACAACATTTTTATTCTTTAATTATATTCTATTTTTTGATACAAAAAAGAACATTATTATGAATGTATTAAAGTTTAGAAATAATTCTGTTTTTTTTTTTTAATTTATATTTATCTACACTGTTATTAGGAATAAAAAACATAATATAGATTAACTAAAAAATGTACACAAATATATAATGGTGTATCCTATGAATTTTTCACACTTACTTAAAAACATATCCATCATTTCAATTCAAACAAGATATTCAATCCGTATTGCACTCTTAAATAATAAATTCGTTATTGAATCGATTTCTGATGGACGATAAACAGAAACGAAGTATTTATTCATCAGATTGCATCTGATAAAATTCTTTATGGTTTATTTATTTGTCAGTTTTTTCTGTGTATTATTTTTTTACGGATTCATGAAAGACGACACGTCACGAAATCTATATTCATGAATAAAACATTCATGCAAATGTTATCATTTTTGTTTTATCTTTTTGTATTGATAAAAACACATCATTGGTTTTACAGTATTGTCATTTGTAATTAATTATATTTTATAACTGATCTTTACAGTACAGTTATTTCCGTATTGGATAACGATTTGTATTTTTTTAATTGTTTTAAACTTGGATATTGTATTTGCATTTTTTCTCGTTTTCGCTCTTTTGCACTAATATATGCATTCATATGAGAAAATATATGCCATAAATATTTGTTTTTTATGTATTAGATGTACTTTTGATAAATTTATATTTTATTTTCGTTTCATTTTTATAATGTGATATACATATAGTATGATACACATTTTTTGAAAAATGATGAGAAAATTATAGTGACTCGTACTCTGTATTATAATAATTTCGATTCGCACTTATTCCCATTATTTATTTAAAGAGATGATTTTATAGTAAAATAACGCTCTAATTTATTTCTGAACTTAATAATTGAAAATAAAAAATTATTTATCCATACTCATTTTTAAACTGACTGGCATTTGGGAAGTAAATTAAAATTTTATTAATAACTGTATGAACATGGTTTTCCAATAAGGACGTATTTTTTTTAATTTAAAATAAAGTACAGAATTTGCGCTGCGTTTTCAAGTTTCTTTATTGTAAATCATAATTGGGAGTATACCATTTATAAATGAAAAATAATATAATGTGACTGTCGCGTATTTTCTTACAAATAACTATTATTTTGTTAAAATTTTCAATAACATCTCTATACAACTGGGACTTTATCTCACCAATTACTCTTCGGATTTCATTTTTTAGGTTGGAAAGTATTTTAAGATTATTGGCGTACAACGGTCTTCTAACTTGACCCCCAAAAAAAGAAGTCCAACGGTGTTAAATCACAGGATCTCTGTAGCCAATTAATATCTCTATTTCTGGAAATAACGCGACCAGGAAATTTCGACCCCAATAAATCAGTTGTTTCACCAGCTGTATGTCTTGTTGCACCGTCATACTAGAACCACAGGTCCTCCAGATCAATATCATTCAATTCTGCCCATAAAAAAATGGTTATCATGTTTCGGTATCTTTCTTAGTTCACAATTACTACTTTACTGATCTAATTCTCAAAAAATTAAGGACCAATGACTCCACTGAACCAACGAACACGTGTTGGTGTTTCTTTATCTTTAACCGATCCAGGATCATGAAATTTTCTCACTAATCGAAGAATTGTTGATTCAGATGGACGATTATGTCGACAATAAATATCGCGTAATGTATTTTTTATAGAACGTCCGTTTTCACAATACAATTGTATTGATATTTCAGTGCGTGGTTTTGTTGTATACCAAGCCATAACTAAAAATGAGTATGTCAGAACCTAACAAATGTCAAAAAAAATACGGCTGTCAGTTTGACATCTGTGAAATATAACCTCTTATAAAATTGCGTCCTTATTGGCAAATCCTTTATATATATATATATATATATATATATATATATATATATATATATATATATATATATGAAATTAACCATTTCTATTACATATATTTTATTGAAACAACTTTAGTGTCGATTATCGTTTGTAGATTAAGTTTCTACTTACTAAATAATTCGTTCTCTAATTTACTTTTGAAAATATTAACTCAATTCATTTTGTCTCATAAATAAACATTTACAAAATATGTGTAAATTGTTTTTTAGTTTTGTAATATTATTATTGATAAAATTTTGCTACTGAATTTGTGTATTTTTATAAATCATATGTCGTAAAGCAAAAAAAAATATTTTATTAATATTATGGACTTGTATATAAAAAAGTAACCTTTGTTTTGCTATGTGCAATTGCCTTTCAGAAAATAGCTTCATGGAAGACGTTTACTAGATGATTTATAAAAATGTAAAAGTGAAAGATAATTTACGTTTTTAACTCATCATTGAAGGTCAGTGGGTAGCGTACCGGTAATATTACGCAAATAAAAAGTGAAGTTAAAGATATTTATATATTAAATACCTATAAAATTAATTGCTGTTATTAAAAACATTTTTTTTACTTAAACCGGATTTAAACGTTTAACTTTTTTAAATATTATGAAGTAATGAAAAGGTTGAGTATTTTAAACTATAAATTAATGTTTCGATATAACGTGTTGTGCTGTTTTCGAGAAAAATAAAAAAAATATAGCAAACTAAATTTTATTTGAATTTTTCATAGAATTTTAAAAATGAATTATTCTCTCGACCCACAAAATCATAAAAACATATTTCTGAATTTTCAATAAATGATTATTGATATTTTTTTTTTTGATGGTTATACCAATTTCGATATTGATGTCAACATTAAAGCGCTGAAATACAGGAAACACAGCGCATAAATACTGAAATGCGCATAAGCAAGAATCAAAAATTTGTAATAGTCAATTATTGACAGTTTCTTATCAGAACCCTCTTCATGATTAATCAGAGAGTGAAAAATTAATTGGAAAAAGAATACTTATGTTGATTTTTTAAAACACTAATAAATTTTAAACTTTAACCCAAATATTTATTTTATAAACATTTTTAGAGTATTTTCTCTTGCTGACTTACAATTTTTTGTGATTTATTCGATTTATAGTTCTAAAAGTAAATGACTAAGAAAGTTATATATATATATATATATATATATATATATATATATATATATATATATATATATATATATATACATGAGTTGAAGTAGCAATCAAACTCATGGGCACCGACTGGTGAAAGTGTGCCGGAAAAGACAAAGACTGTTTTGTCGGCTGGGAAAGTGATGGCTCCTGTTTTTTTTTTGATTCCAAAGGAATCATCCTGATTGACTATTTAACGGAGGGATAAACGATAACAAGAATTTATTATGCAACATTATTGGACCGTTTGAAAAAAGAACTGAAACAAAACGGTCAAGATTGACCCACAAAAAAGTGCTCTTTCACCAGGACAACATTCTATTCCACAATACGACCGCCGCAATGGCAAAATTGCAAAAATGAAGCTTCGAATTGATTCCTCATCGATTTCATTCTCTGGACTTAGCCCTGTGCGACATTTTTCTCTTTCCAAACTTGAAAATTTTACTCGGTGAGAAGAAATTCTCATCAAATGAGGATGTCATCGTAGCCGTCAGTGCATATTTTGTAAACTCGCTGAACCAAGTGTTAAGCGCTCAATGGAGACTATGTTGAGAAATAAGTACAAAATAATTGAGTTCCGGTTATCATGTAGTCGTATTTTTAAATTGATTTAATTACTTCAGAACCACTGGTATGTTGAAAAAGTATAAATGTATCATGTATTATATACATATATGTGTATATATATATATATATATATATATATATATATATATATATATATATATATATATTCTCGGAATTAACATTCCGCATATAAGTTTGCTCTATTTATTCATTCTTCTTTTGTACCTGCCTTTTTCTTAAATTTTTATAACTGTGGCTTTTTAAATGCTATAGTGTTTGGTTTATGTATTTAATTCTGCGCTTCTTCAAAGCGATAGCGACCTTAGTTGTCGAAGCGCCCTTAAAATAAATAATTAACTAACTGACTTCGTTCCTTTAATACTCACTGACACGCATCTGCCTTTCTAGTATAGCCTTTATTAATACTTCATACCTCTACGTATATGCCATTAAATGTTCTGTTTTTTCTTCAAAGTATTTTAAAATTTTATCATTTTCTTGCTTCCTTGAACACATATAAGTATGTATATGTAACCAAATTCATAATGAAATTTATTTATTATTCAGAGCTAAAAAATTTGTATGGAATTACACTCAAATTTTCTAATATATATATATATATATATATATATATATATATATATATATATATATATATATATATATATATATAGGTATATGTTTGTAATGTTTTACAGCATAAAGTCCGGTCCTTAATTTTTTATTTGAACAAATAATAAATTTATATTAAAAAATATCAATTCATGATTAGAATTATAAGAAAAGAAATATTGCAAAGGTTTTACAATTATACATATTTCATAATTACTTAATAATGAAATATGTATAATTTTAAAACCTTTTTTTACAAGAAAAACAATTATACAAGGAAAATTGTTTTGTTATTATAGATGCTGGAAAAGTATAATAATAAATAACGTAAAAAAGTGTAGTTAAGTATATTTATAACGTAATTTATTTATTGTAAGTAAATATTTTTTTACCTACAATATATATATATATATATATATATATATGTATATATATATGTATATATATATATATCCTTTATTGACATTATATGTTTATGCATTATGTGTTTTTAATGGTAATACATCAATATTTTATCGAAAATGCATAAAAAGAGTTACATGTTAACGTTCAAACAATTTTTCATGAATATATTCAATAATGTAATGTTTATATTTGTAAGTCACGACTTCTTACGACCTTGTGCGCACGTATTTTGCAATATCACATCTTAACACTAAGTATAAAAAGAGGAATAATAATAATATTTTCCATACATTAATGTTTCAAACTAATAATGAGCCACTTGAATGTATTACTTACTACTCAAACGTTTATTTTCTGCGCCACCAAAGAAATCTTCTTAATTGTGTTATTAAGAATAAAATAAAATAATAATTTGTATATACATACATTTATATACATGTCCGTATATAAATACAACTGTACCCGTTTTTAGTGAGTTCTTCTTTTTTTGTTCATAATATTTTTTAGTACGCTATGTATTTTACAGATCGAGTTTGTGGAATTTACCTTCATATAGTAATTCATTAAATAATTGTAGGTAAAAAATCTAGCAGACAAGTTTAAACCCGGGGATAAATCCTTGAACTTCTGTCTAGAATGGATAGCGTATTCTTATATGGTTTAAAGAAAAAACTGACAAGTTTTCTTGTCTTTAAATTCCATATATATATATATATATATATATATATATATATATATATATATATATATATATATATATATATATATAAAGTTAAACACTTAAAAAACGAAAAAATATAAATGTTATACAACAAAACAATTAGTTTTTACTATAGCTATTATTAACATCATTTTTTTTGTTTATACTATCAGTTTTCGTATTTTATGTCTTGTTATTTTGTCAATTTTTCAGTATTGTATATATATATATATATATTATTTAATGAAATTTAAAGTAGCTTTTAACTTATTTCATTATGACATTTGACTTCATTTTATAGTTCAACTTAACTTCAACTTATCTTAAGTACACTGCAAATATATTTATATATTTTCAAATTTTAAAACGTGTCAGTTGTGTATTACCTTATCTATAAATGTGGGACATGAACTCGTAAGAAACATTACAGAAAACTTGTACATTTTAGAATAATATAACTAAATGAATAAAAATTAAAACTTGTTTTGCAATTTTTTCAATTTTTTTATAGACATATATTTTATAGACATACAAGCATATTTCCACATCTCTTTCAAAAATGTGTGGTCTCATTTTCTTTGTTTTTAAACAGTTTTTTTATTGTAACAGAAGTTAAAACATCATCTATATTATAATACATATGTTTCATTCCTTCAATACTGTCACGGAATCATTACTGATACAAATGAATATAAATTAAATTATCTATAAAAGTGTCTGTTTGTATTAGTATTAATATCTTAAAGATAATTACTAATTTTTACAAACTGAATGTATAAATGCAACGATATTTAATACGTTATAGTTAAAGGATTGTTTAATTTTTTCTTTTTGTTCTTTTATTCATTATATATATATATATATATATATATATATATATATATATATATATATATATATATATATTACTACTCTGAAAAAAGGAGTCATTATATGATAGGAAAAATTATCGTATATAATGAAATACTACCACACAATTTTACATTTATGAATTTGGTTTTATTTCAAGAACATTGTCATTTGGGGACAAACTTCGTGTTATATAGATTTTAGTTATTGAGTATTGATCTCGTTTTTGAAAATTTAATTCCCAATTATATAACTTGATGTAGTATATACTTCGGAAAAATTAATCAAATGTAATTTGTGAGCTGGTTATATATATACACACACACTCATATATATATATATATATATATATATATATATATATATATATATATATAGGGATACTTTTTGATGGAATCTGATCATCTTAAGTTTCTGACCGCTTATCTGTAAAATACCAGCTGTTATAAGTGAAAGCTGTTATAAGTATTTTTTTATATGAACTATTTTGTTAGGCAATTTACTCAAAAATTTATTAAAAAATATATAACACATAAATTTTGAAAATACATGATGGTCGTTCTAGATAGCTACAAAATTGAATTTAATTTATTCACATAATTTGAATGTACTGTGTGTGTATTGTATGAAATGTACCTCTGATTATTAACATTTATTAACTGTCGATATCATAATACAATAAAGGGAAATTGACATTGAATGTATATTTCACTATTTACATTAAACAACAATATATTCAATTAAAATAATTATACCGATTACATCAATGTTATACACGATACTATATATTAACATATTGCATGTTTATTTATGAAACAAAGTGTATTTTAAATAATTTCCGCATTCTTTTCAAATTCATAGTTAAAGTATATAACACAATGGTTTAAAATATTTTTTGAATTTATTTAAATATAAATGTACTATCATTATCAGATTATAAATACTTAAGGATTTGTTCCTCAGACATAAATAAAGATATTTTTTTTAATTGATCCAAGAAAAAGTTTTCGTTTTTCAATTGTAAACCTTATTTATATATTTTATTTTATTTAAATATACAATAAGGTAAGTGTTTGTAAAGATAAATGTATATATTAGGTTTGTTACAAGGAATATTAAAAAAATCGTTAATTATTTTACTTCAAATAGCTACTGAGATAAACATTTATTATTTGTTTATATATATATATATATATATATATATATATATATATATTGTAAAAAGTAGCATACTTGAATAGAAATACTCTGAAATAATCTGGATTTGTAGTCAAGATAAAAAAGCATAGCAGGAAATATATACAACAAACTCTTAGGTTAACACGTTTTCGGAATCCAAAAAAAAACTATGAAATAAATATACCGTTTATGCTGTATGTGTGTATGAATATGAGTTTATTTATGTACGCACACACACACACAGATATATATATATATATATATATATATATATATATATATATATATCATCCATGTTTGTACGCAGGGTGTTCCATAAATATATAAAATATATTCCTATATAAAAATTATTCTGTCGACATATAAACATCTATGAATAATTTATATAAAATACAGTATATAACGTTAGCTCCGGTGTGCAGGCAGGTATCATACGACACCGAGATGAAGATTTGTTGTGTGGATGACGTCACGTCCTCTTCATACTTCAACATCCCTCCGGCTTTGGTGAAAATCACCAACGGTGAAAAAGAAAATTCCCTCGGCTTGGATCGATCAGTAGATATCTATTTACTTTTTCCTTTCTTACATCTCTTACATTCAACTTAAGCCGGACGGGCGTTCGAAATACGTTTTTTTTTCTCTTATAAAAGTGAAGACGATAATCGAGGAACATGTCTACTTAATAAACAGAAATATCTTCGAAGCCATAGACGTTTAACTTTTCAGTGCTTTCGTGTAAAGATTGAGAATATATGAAGCGTGCAAAAAAGGATATTCTTTTCGTGAATCTTAAGAAATATTCCTTTTGAATTTTCACTGCATGTATATAATTATGTGAAAAACATGATTTAGGATTTTTATTTTAAAGCAGAGCAGCGATTGATGTTCCAAGTACTGAACAGTTGTTTTGATTTCATTCATTTTATATTAG
>CM068322.1:15233309-15293309 GCA_034766995.1 Acanthacorydalis orientalis | reverse complement strand
TTTTTATTTCATCTTTACTTTTATACAGTTTCATCTATTAATGTTTTTAAGACTGCAAATATTTTTCAATATAATCAAAAATGAAATATTCTTCGGATCAATTTATTAATCAAAAGTACTGTTAGTGAAGGTTTTCATACAGTCATACAACTAGTATATTAAAATTTTAAGGTTTTGAAATCCACGGTACATTTCAATGTATACATTGGTACAAAATGTATACATTGAAATCCTAACACATAAACTATATGTTAGGATTTCAAACAAAAAGATGGTATCAACATATTCGTACCATGATCTCAAATAATAAAATGATGGATGTATAGTTTCAAGCAATCTCGCAGGTCAATCTTAAACAGTTAATCTCTAGCATTAATATATATATATATATATATATATATATATATATATATATATATATATAACAAAAGTGTTGTTCAATGTATTTGTCTGCCTGAAGAAAATGGAAATAAAAAGAACAGAAATAGAAGTTTCGAAATATATCTATCTAGAGCAGCTTATCGACAATGATGGATCATTCATTGAAGAAATAAACAGGAGAATAAAAATGAGGAGAAGCGCGTTTGGACGAAACTCCTCGATATTTAAATCAATACTCCGACTCTGTTTGAAGAAAAGAGTACTTGATCAATGTATACTATCAGTACTTACCTACAGCAGTGAAACATGAATGTTTAACGCCAAAACCATTCAAAGATTCCAAACAACACAAAGAAGTATGAAAACATACATACTAGGAATAACGAAAAGAGATAGGAAAGGAAAAGAATGGATACGAAAACAGACAGGAGTCACAGATGTAATAAGAAGAGTAGTCTCAAATGGAAATAGGCGGGGCATCTTGCAGGAAGAGAAGACAACTGATTTCCAACAGAAATTATTAACTGGGAACCAACGAATATAAAAAGACCAAGAAAGAAGAAGATACCAATTAACATGCGGGATAAGGAAATTAAAATTTTTATTTAAAATCAGTGAAGAAAAATGGAAAATTATGGAAAAGGCATTTATTCAGAAATGGACAGAGGCTGGTGATATATATTTATTTATATATATATATATATATATATATATATATATATATATATATATATATATATACTGTCAATGAAAATCTTTGGAAAAAGAATATGTAGTTAGAAATTAAAATATGTGGTGAGATTCGATTTTGATAAATCATAAGTTCTTTTTAATAAATTTTAATAGTAAAGTAGGCGTTTTAAATATGCAATAATGGAATATAAAAAAATAGAATATAGAAAGAATGTGATATAGAAAGTCGGTATCATTATTTTATCATTGTTCAAGTAATTTTAAATTCAGTTGTTCCATCAATTTTTGTCACAAAGAAATAAAATAAAAATACTTATAAATATTTCATTTGCAACAGGATTTACTTTTTTATTAGTTATAGAAAAACGATTAATATATTTTTATTAATTTGAAATTTCATATCTAAAATCACTATAGATTTATTTTTAAAAAAATACAATAAAAAAATCAATCATTATTTTCGGAGCTGTACTTCTTCCAGTATTGATTTACAGAAAATAAAAGAAAATAAGTTAAATTTTATAACATATATTTAAATAATCAAAAACTTTAACAGACCACTTCTAGAAGGTGAATAACTCGTGCGAACATGTCGTAATTAAGAACTTACATGTCGAACTGCTAACTAATGTAACTAAATTCGACCGTAAACTTCTGACAAATGTTTTTTTGTTAAAAAACAATACTTTCTAATAAGTTTCTGCGATGGTAACTTTCCAAGTTATTTTTTTATCGAAATTAATTTAAAAACTATTAGTTAGTTTTATATTAGTTTTTTATTTTCATAACTTCTGTATATTTTTAATATCAATGTAATAATTCCTGACACTTTTATGTGCAAATTTCTTGATAAGGGAATAATTAATGATTATTTTCAATAATGTAGAAAAATTGTATTCTATGACGAAACTTCTTATCTTTAAACTTCAGATTTTTTCGCAATATTATTTGAAGAGAAAAAACTGGTTATTATATTAAATAACGTAATATGAATAAATGAAAAATCCATTTGTGAACGTGAATTTAGCCACAGTACCAAAACTACACTGTTAAAAACGTTCAATAAATTTTACTGTCAGAAGGGTTTGGCGAATAACCTAGGAAATAAAGATAATACTAAATAGATGTAATTAGTTATTTTGTTTCAAATTCTGTAAGTGCTTTCTTTAATATTTATTGCTTATTTAATTACAAATTTAGAAGAAACTGTACGATTCTAATGTACAAGAATAACTATACGTACGTCTAGTGTGTTCTATTATACGAAACAGTGTTTTATCGAGTAAGTACAAACTTTAGACATACAACCGAAAACAAGTGTGTTAGTACCCCGTACTTAACAACGAAGTATCGTAATTTTCAGATCCGAGAGCGTGAAACAAACATACATACATTGAAAGTGGTACGAAGAGAGCAGTTCGCGTTTAATAGCATGGAACGATGTTTAAAACACAAAAGCTTTAGAGATAGATGTTGAAAAAAACTAGTTCGTACAGTCGCCGGCGGTGTCGCAACAATCGACCGATGAGAAGACCAGCAACAGTAGCAGCCTGTTGCGGTCTCGGCTCTTATGGCAACAGCTATGAACATCCACTCACACTATTAACTATAGAGTACATTGGCCATTGTAAACCGAACAGGGGTTAATTGTCTTTTTTATAATCCGCCTTACGTACTTATTGAATTTTAGTATTTTAATAACGTTTTAACAAAATTCAATGGAATAAGAACATAATCAAGAATTGATTCCCTTATTTGTGTATTGTTAATGAAATTGACGATATAAATAATTTAATAAACCTATAACTATTTCATACTTATTGTATGAAATTTTGAATGAAAATTCGTGAATTTTTACAAAAAAGGAAATAATATCTGAATTCAAATTTAATTGAAAGATTAATTAAAACGCTTTAAATTTATATGAATTATACATTTTAATTATATTGTTTTGATTATGTGTTTTTATAGATTTGGAATGAACATAAACTTGGTGAAGTATGAAACAATTATTTATTAAAATGTGTACACTGGTAATATTTGTTTGGATTACATTCTGATTTTATATTAATAAAATTATAAAATCTAATTCTTTAAAATTAAATTCTATTTTTTAATAATCCGAAATTATTTTTCAAATTTGCTCCTCAATTATTTGTAATAAAAAGGATTGGAGTTAATTCTGAAACTAATACTGTTTTAAATGAAACCCTTTTTTCATGTAAATAAATATCGTAAAGCCTGTTTTTCATGTGTTTTTAATATATGAAGTTATTATTCCACGCATAAAAATTAACGTCAACAAAAGTATATTTAAATTTCAAACATTTTCATTTATAAATAATTTGAATAAAACGGTTAAATTTTGGTAAATAAATTAAATCTCTCTCTGTCTGTGTATATATATATATATATATATATATATATATATATATATATATATATAAACATTTATGTATGTGAATGTGTGTTGTCCTAAATAAATTCTCATAATAATTCCCTTTGAGGAAAACTCAACATTATTTTTTATTTATATTTATGTTTTCATATTGAGAAAATAAATTTTTCCTTTGAAACATATATTTTGTTTATTTAGGATTTTTTTTAAATAATACTATCCATGTTGTTTTGTAGTAATGAATTGGAATATTAATTAAATTTAAACTCGATACGTTTATATATATATATATATATATACATATATATATATATATACATATATATATACATATATATATATATATATACATATACATCCACACATACATATTTGTGCGTATTTTCTTTTCTGCTAATCAGAAAATTATACCAGCTTTTCTGTGCTTCTCTTTAATCTATATGATCTCATGTAACTACATGTTTATAAATTCAAATATTAATTTTATTTCTGTTTTCATTTTGTCTTTAAATGTTTCTCTCGTAAATTGTATAATATTGTATATTAATTCAAGTTCAATTGTATTTTCGTTTATCTTTCTTCTTTTTAATTTTTTTACTTTATTTAATATATATATATATATATATATATATATATATATATATATATATATATATATACATGTGTATGCGAATGGCTATAAAATATTTAATGTACATAATAATTTTATTGATTTTATGAATAAACACATTCTTTATTATCATCATTAAAGATTAAAAGTATAAAAATAGTTATATTTACATAATAAAACATATATAATCTTTTTTATTGTAAAGTATGACACACATTCATTAATATATATATATATAGCTTTGTATATAATGACAATTCCTTGTAATAATATTTACCAGACAATGTCAATAAATTTATCTAATACAAATACAGTTATATTTTCTGAGAATAATGCTTTTATCTTGACATTATTAGATGAAAATTTGTTGTTTTTTTACATGAAATTTAAATTTGTTTTAAAATTGACTGAAAATATGAAAGAAAACGAGTAGACTTTTAAAAAAATGTCAGAACGAAGCGTTATTAGGTCTTAAGTTAAAATCAATCGAAATCATTATACTAACAGTTCACAAACTATTTCAATTTAAATTCCAACCAATTTTGAAAAATTGGATTCTATACGTTCTAACATATATATATATATATATATATATATATATATATATATAGATATAGTTAGAATTATTTGATCGTTAGAGTATTAATTAATTAAAAACTAACAATAGCAAAATGACTATATGTTTGCAAACGTGTCCTCAGAAGAGTATTTGAAAAATATGATATTTATGTGCCTTAGGGAATTGTACTGTTCTAGTATGAAGTTGAATAAAATTCAATAAATTATATGGAGATAGTTGACAAATGTTATGTTTTACTTCAATTAAAGGATATATCTATAAAAAATAATATATTTTTTTTAATTAATTAATGTGTTAATAAATATTAAGAGTCTTTATAAAATATTGGTACATTTATATCTTATTATGCGTGTGTGTGTTTTTGTATGTATATATATATATATATATATATATATATATATATATATATATATATATGACTATTCATACTTAATCTCGTTTACGTTTTATTTTATTTTTAAGTTCTAAAACACTCTTACAAAAAACATGAAATCTTTCACAATGTTATGTGAAAGGTCATAATCTCTAAAAACAGTAAAAGATGTAGATAAGGCTTAGTGAACTTTATCAAGCTTTGGATATATTTTTTTCTTGTTATGTGACAAGCTCATTACTTGTAATTGGAAAAAAAAATTTAACATTACTGACTTATTCCTGAACGTCAACTTTACACATGTTATTAAAAGCGCCTGTTAACTCTTGCAGGACTGACTATTTTCATTTCTTAAAAAAATCGTACAATATATAACTCTAAACAAAAGTTTAATAAATGTCTCATAGAACGTTTAAAATATTTTATTGTTCTATAATTATTATACTGTGTTTCTCAAAAGTATTAAACAAATTTTATATACTTTTGATGTAATAATGTTTTTTTTTGTGGTATAAATTCTAATTTAACTTTCTAGTAAATGGTTTCAAGTGAAGAAAAATAATCATATGTAGTGCACCTTGTCGTACTGCAAATTGCGATACTGCAACGATGTCTTTTCTCCCTCCTGTGCTTTTACTTTACATAACTGACTGTAATTAATGGGGCATTGAATAACGAACGCCAGAGTGCTTTAAATAAACGTTTTTATTCTACAAACAATTCCTTTTCATACCGCAACAGGGATTTCGATATGTTGCGGTACGACAAGGAGAGCAGTAGTTATAATTTTATAGTGTGACTAAATTATTCATTTTATGGGAAACAAACTTATTAAAACAGTAATATGTTATAATTAAAAAATGAAATCTGAAAAGATTTGATTATCATCAATGAAGCGTACTCACAGAAATAATTATCTGTAAAATAATAAATATCAAATGATTTTATGAATGTGTGCATATGTTATCGTCATTGACTTCTCAAATTTCCATTTATCTCTGTATGCATTACCTAATTTACAAATTTCACTTTTGTGTACACTTACTTTATACCCTTAATATTTCGCTCCGTGCCATATTGTATACACCGGAAATACTCTTAGTCGGTTATATAGTGCTGAGATAATGGTTTGTTGTTGTATTCCTTGTACTTCTTGTTCCGGTCTAATGTTCGCCTACTATCAATTGTGTTAACCAGTATTATACTTCTATTGACGTTTCAGCGGTATATCAAAACAATAGAAGGGTTACTTGATGGACTATTTGGTTTTATAGGAAAGTATTTGTAGACAAAAGTACTCTATATTATCGGACTTTGAAACTCGTCCGATATGTCTATATTTGAACATTTTCGTTAATAGTTCTTTATTAAGTACTAAACATGTACTAATTTTGTCTACATAAAACCAAAATATACCGATTGGTAACATTCTGGTTGAGTGACCTATTTTTTAAAATATATTTATTTACAAATTAATATACAGAAAACGCATTCTATTTGTATACTAATGACTGTAATGACATCAAGAAACGTTCATGCTTATCGACATTTCGTATCTATGTAATCTCATTTATTGATCTTAGACGAGAGATTAATGTGAGATAAACAGGTAATTGGGTCGTAGTAAAAAAATATAATAAAGTCATTATTTCTTCCTAATACTGGTTAATAGTCTTGGAGAAAATTAAGTTGTAAATAAATATGTGTATAAATTAAACAAATTCAATTTATTATCTAATTTGTTTTTTTTATTATTAAGTATTTGAAATGTACAAGTAATTATTATAGTTATGTTTAAAAAATATTACACTCGTCTTGAATTTGATTTTTTTTAAATATTTTTGAAAAAAAAATTATATTAAATCATTTTTTAATATATACGAGTGTATATATATATAGATGTGTATATATATATATATATATATATATATATATAAAAGTATATATGTGTATATAAGTATGTATATATATATATATATATATATATATATATATATATTCACTTATAAGTATACATAAATTTATTGGAAGATCCTTTCTGTTGTAAGGATTTTAATAAATTCTATTCAACGTATCAAGAAAATATATTATTCAAATGTAGTTTTCTAGACGTAAGTTGGATGTAAATCCAACGCGATGCGCAGAATTTTTCATTTTCACAAATGACAGCAGATGTTATGTGAAATGTTTTGTATTATTGATTTTCCGCCAAATAATATATTGACTCTAACAAATCATTTATACATTCATGTGGATCTGGATATCAACAATACGTGTATGTGTGTGTGTATATATGTATATAAATAAGCAGATTTATAATTTTGACAATAATGTATATTTCTGGTATTAAATTCCTAATTTATATTTGCGTTTATTTTTTTTTTTTTTTTAAAAAAAAACAGTAATAAAGGTAATACAAAATGTATTTTAATGTATTCATTTAAACATTTTATTCAAGAATTCATTTGTAAATTGTACGTTTTAAATAATATTTGCAATCATTTTTTTGTAAACGTTTTATATTTTTCTACTGGGAATATGTATTACATTCAGTAGATTTGTTCCATTTTTCTTTTCATTTTATTATACTTGATTTATTTTGTAATATAATAACTTTTATTATATAATCTTTTTGTGCCATATTTTTTAGTTATCCTTTTCAATATATTTTTCTTCATTTTATTCAATAATCAATTATTGTTATCTAGCGATCGTATGACACGAATGTACTGCTATTTGATGTATTATATGTACTGTGATATACTGCGTGCAAATAATAAATATGCTAAAAAAATTTTAATTGTTTTTTCAAATGAATTTTGTTAGCTCACTGTTGTATTGTATGACTGATTTAGTTTCTTTAATTATCTCTTTTAGTAGATTTATGAAATTTAATACTATCAGATAGCAGAAAATGACTAAGTAGCATCAATAAAATAAAAAAGGGCATAATGCGGTAAAAATTAAAAATCATAATATATGTAATCTTGAAAAAGACATATTTTTAATCAAAACGTCTCAATCAAATCGGTTTATATATATAAATTATAATTGAATTAATTTTGTTATATCATTATAAAAAAGTTAGAATAAACTTAAATTTGTAATTAGATTCAATTCTTTATTACTTAATAAATACGTGTGTGTCCTGTACACACAAAAGATGTTTTTGGCGTGAAATCTTTCTTGGTCTGAATGAGGTTAAAGCGTTTTAGAAATAAGAATCCGAATACATTTAACATTTTAAAGAATGTAAAGTATGTAAATGCAGAGTTTATTAAACTTTACATTTTTTTCGTGTTCAATTCGTTCTTTTGTCAATATGAGAGACTTCTTAGTAGGTTTTCAACTTTTATTCTTATAATATGCTCGATTTCTTTCAGTTGAGTATTTCTGAGTATTTTCGAAATATATTTATAGTTTCTGAACTATTTTTAATGTTTGTAGTTAGATATGGTGTTTTTACAATTATAAACTAGAACCGAAATAATGACGAAAAAAAATCAGAACCATTTAAAATATTAAATATAGAAACTAGGACTGCAATATGAATGATTTATCATTTACAGTTATTTTATGGTGGCCATAAAATGATTTATAATTTTATGGCTCCTAACTTTACCAAACAACGTTAGTGAGTTATGTGGTAGAAACAAAAAAAAAGAGTTGAAAGTCAGACTAGTTAGGAGAGACAAGAGATTCTGTCTCGTAGTTTCGTTACCAATTTATTCTACTTTAGTCCAAAAAAGTTCATACGTGCCGTCAACGATTGTGTCACATCAAAAATAAAATATAGTAGATGTGAGTAGTCTGCCATATACTCTAAATGTAAAATGATTAAGTTATGGATATATATATATATATATATATATATATATATATATATATATATATATATATATACTAGATAAAGTTTTTTTATTTGTATTTTCTAAATATTCTCTCTGTATTTTATTCTTTAAGTAAATTATAAAGAAAAGTTGCAGAAATGAAGAATGTAAAAAATACAATTATTATAATACAGTAATAAAAATGGAAAAATTAAAAAAATAATGAATTATTTGAAAGTAAGCATTACATAAATGCATAGAATACTAAACGTAGAATAATACTCTGTATGAATGAAAGTCATTAACATTTATTACAACTTTAGAATGGCAGAAAAAATAAATAAATGGAACTAACATTGGTAAGACATTAAATTCGGTGAGGAAATATGTCATTTCATGATTGATTGGATCTGAATGTTATGTAAACAATGAGTTCAAATGTTTTATAACTCATTTCATGTTCGTATTTATTGACATTTACATTGACCTACATTGACTTATATATTTTTTTCAAGTTGACATAATTATTTGTATATGTGTGTAAATACAGATAGACGTTAATGTGTGAATTTTGGTTAAAAAAATTAGTGTAAAAGAACTTAGAATAAAAGAAAATTGAGCAGAAAATCTAAATTGCATATAACAAACAGTTTTTCATCTCTTGTTTGCAAAACAAGTCAGTAAAATTCTTAGATGCACACAAATGTGTATATATATCAGAAAGATTGCTCAGTTTATATATATATATATAAATACCTATTCAAAATATGTTGCTGAAACTTGATGTATTAAAAAAATCGTTGTTTCTTCATCGATATATTGGATAGAATTTTTTCAAATAGAAATAGGTGTATGAAGAGATTTAAATTGGTATAAAATAGTATAAAAGTACATCGATCTTGTATATTAAGAATCTATCGTAAGAGGAAGTTCAAAAAATATTTGAATTGGTTAAAAATAAACAGATTTAAATAATAAATAATTTGTTTATTTTTAAAACTTTTTTTTATTATTCAATTATTTAATTTTTAATTAATGTTTCTATTTATTTGTACGTTAAAGATACGAGTACATGTATGTTCTTTTGCAGATAACATATTTTCTATATACATAATATTTTCGTTTCGATAAAATTACTTAACGATTTTTGAAGTAAATATGATCCGTTGTAAATTTTCTCCTGACTTGGAAGAACTTGAACAAACACTGATAACATTTAATTTTTGTGGATTGTACATGTTAAACCACAAATTTGAATATAAACGTTTATTACATTCTCTACTTAATATAACTTTATTAAAACGTGTAATGATTTTTAACAAAATCTGGTTAATTAAAACTGGCGTTTACCCTATTTATTATTTTATATTACTGGTATTCGTTGTTGTGTGATATAATAACATTTTCTAATATTTATTATTACTAATACACTCGAATATAATAAAAAACAACATTAATTTCACAAAAACTAACATTCTTTGCATTCATTGAAAAAGAGCATATCCATTCAGTTAATCAAAATATAAAGTCAACATTTGCATAAATTTCTGAAATGAACGAAACATTTATTATTATCTTGTATGCTATAAATCTTAAGTTTAGAAAATGACATGTTTTTAATTTAAAATTTATAGTATGGTTTATTTTTAAGTGTATATATATACTAATTTGTATTATTGAGAAATGTTACATAATGAAAAATCCTGAGCTCAGTTTTTCCTTCGATACTTAACTGTTAAAATACATATTTATGATCTGATAACCTAGTAATATTTTAAACTGTATATCAAGTGTAATTTTTTGTATCATTATGAAATTCATTTTATTGACTAATCCATACCTTAATTTATTTTATTCACAGTCCATTTTCGTAAGTCACAAAAACATAAGATATAATACTCTAAACATTGGTTTTTCTGTCGAAGTCTCCATGAAAAATTTAAGTAGTTAAAAACAAATTTTCTACACGCTTAAACAAAATTTAGTAGCATGGAAACTAAAAATTAGCTTAAAGAAAGCTTAATTTATTTAAATAAATATCGTGTTTCATATTGTTTTTCCTGTAGATATTCTAATTTTTCTACTTTTTAATCTTTGATTATTTTATTTTGGTATTGTTTTATATTAGATTGGTAGAAAAATAATTATGATTTATGGCCGTTAGTTTCGTATTAAAAACCGCAATTATTTTCTTATCGACCTAATTATTTGTTTTTATGGCAGGCTCTCTCTCTCTCTCTATATATATATATGTATGTATGTATGTATGTATGTATATATATATATATATATATATATATATATATATATATATAAACTACGTGCTTTAATATTAAATTGAAAAAGTTTAATTCCAATCTCCAGAATCATATAATGGAAGCAAAAGAAATACACTACTTACTCTTTATTAGAATCTTTTGCAAATGTATTTTTTATTGTAAATCCTAATCACGTACGAACATTATTATTCATTGCATTGCTGTGAAACTATGCAGTTTCTGAGTCATTTCACATATCATTTTTTCCACTTTCTGAGTCATTTCACATTAATTGTGTAGCGTGTGTTCCGCAAACGTGCAAATAGTATTTTTAAATTGCAGAATTGAACGTTAACATAATTCATATTAGAAACTGTATTTTTATAAAACGATGAAACGATATGAAACGATATTTATACTACATTAATTGGCAAAATTAACACTCACATTTATTATTGTACACACGTACATATACGAGTGTATATATATATATATGTATGTATGTATTATTCAAGATTTCTGGGAAATTAGCTTATTGATAGTTCTGATCAAGACAGGAAATATTTCGATTAAAAATTAAATAAGAAAACTACGAGTCTTTGAAAATGGATGTTTCTTAGAAAATGAAAAACGTGTAGAAACATTTTATCTAATTATATTCTAAACTGTATATTAATTTTGATGATAAAAATTTGAAGGTAAAAAAATATTATAACGTCTGTATAAGTTATGTAAGAAATACTAATCTCACTATTATAGTCAAAGATGAAAATAATTTCTTATTTTATCTAAAATTTATTAAATATTTTTTTGTCTATGATACTATTTTTATTATTATTACTTTTTTCAATCGGGTAACAAACAAGTAATCAAAATGTTTAGATCTGAATTTTTAACACATTTTTCATCTGTCCTCCCTTAGTAAATAAACAATTGTCTAGAATGCTCAGTAATTAACTGATAAGATAATTTTTACACAAACTAAATAAAAACCTGGAAATATAGAGTGATTCAACTTTGCCTTCCACACGAAAGTATTAAAGAAATGAAAGAACCTTAAATACTAATTAAAAAATAACATTACTTTTCTTAACCTCTGCGTCTCTTTTTAATACTTCCATGTGAATGCCTAAATGGAATCACACGATAGAAAAGCATGACCCGACAATTTGCAAATACAATTTGTTCGAGTGATAATCTTTCAAAAGGCAATTCTTTGAAAGTACAATTATTGTAAAATATAATTTTTCCTTTAAATATTTTTGTAATTTGTTGTGTAATTTATTCATACCATATCAGATCAAATATAATCAATCCTGATTAGATTTGGCCAATGATATATGAATGGATATATATATATATGTTTAAATGTGAGTAGGTAAGATTAACTATGAAACTTCAAAAATTTTCTTTCAAAAAAATCTTTCAAACAATTATAGTTTCGATTAAGTAAATTTTCTTTAACCTTTGAAAAGAAAATTAATATTTTTGGACACAAGTAATAGATACTGATTAAGTAGATTATCAAGCAGATGTCTAATATAAAAATGCCTAATAGAAAAATTCTAACACAAATTTTGTTTATAATTCTTATTAATTGTTATTTACGTATATATATATATATGTGTGTGTGTAAATAACACACACACACACACACACACATGTATATATATATATATGGGTGTAAGTATATATGTATATATATATATATATATATATATATATATATATTGATAACCAACACAGATTTTTTTATGAAATGCTTTTAAAATTACATTAGAATTCTTTTCACGTGAAATCTGTTGTTTTTTACAGAATAATGTATATTTACTGCATAAATAATAATTATAAAATAATACCAATACTATTTATATATATATATATATATATATATATATACAAATATTTTTTAACAAAATACGTTAATATTTTAAAAACTTTTTTTTAAATAACCGTTCTATCGTCAAATCAACTTTTCAGTATTATGAAAGATTTTTTGTTATTTAATAAAAAAATATGATTTTATAGTTACATTTTATATTACCAATTCTCAAGAGAAATATTTCAGTTTACAGTAAATAGACAAGTTAAAATTAAACGAACGTTCGAATCGGATAAGTATTTGAACAGTTTATCTATAAATACTTAGTATATTCTATTTAGATTTTTTCGTATTATATTTCTCATTTGATTGTATAAATTTTATGTATTCATGAATAAAATATCACTCCAATCAGACGTTTGAATTAGAAAGATAATTATTCATATAGCTGGAAAATTTTCAGTATTTAATTGATTAGTTTCAATATGAATATTTGATTATATAACCGTTATTCGATAAGTTAAATACTAAATAATATAAAATACTAAAAGGTTTTTATCAAAGTTATTGGATTTTTCCATTTACATTTTTCTGTATGTTTTATTTTTTTGGTTATAATTGAAATTTGAATCTTAATAAACCAATAATCTATAAAAAAAAATTATTCTGGTTTTTAGGAGGAAAATATTCATATTTCAGATTATATTCGTTAAATCTGTTATGAAGTGAAATATTTCTATCTTGATTTATAAACCGATTTTGGACGTATTAAAGCTTATATTCAAATATTTATTCAATAAAATCATGTCGTATTAATTTTGATTCTATTGATTTTAAGGCGTGGATATTTTTAATGTTATATATATATATATATATATATATATATATATATATATATGTGTATATATATGTAAATATTTATTTCTGCATGTATGTATTTACCACTAATGAACATCTGTTTATTATAACGTTCAGATAATAACCTCTTAAGCTTCTTCCGTTTTTCTATGTCATGCATATTTTATTTACCATGTTTGCTTTATGTCATGTTTCTTATAATCTCATGATACGTGCGATTCTTAGTGATCTTGTTTCATTTATTATCTTCGTTTTATTAATGTGACTCGTTTTATAATTTTTAATTATTTAATTTACATCAACGTTAGCATTATTTTTGTTGTTTTCAGTGAATAATTCTGAAAATTTCGGTTTTAAATCCGCTAGGAATAAAAGAAAATCAAAAAGCGCGTAATAACGATGAAAATACTTTTGAAATGTAATTTTCTCTAGCTTATCCGAAAAGGTTCATCCACATAGAACAAAAAAAAAGGAAAAAATCAAATGGAGGTGTTTCCTTTCTTCGTATTCTCTTCCATTTCGTTACATAACATATATGAACAATTCTTTTATGAAAAACGTGAACAATTTTGTTGTTATGTGAGAATGGGTACACAGCCTGCCTTTTTGCACTCATCGTTTGTGTTTTTCTCACGCCAACCGTCCTGAGGTCACCGCCCAAGGCTTTTGTTTTGTTTTGCTGGCTGACGACTTTGGTCTCGACAAAGCTCGTTCTTACTAGCACCACCGCCGCAACGAAATGCACTCGTTGCTTATTTACCGGTATCCCACTATCTTCTTTCATCCTCTTTAACTTTTGTCGTCAGATCTACTTCGTCGTAACTCCATTCTACTATTTTATATTTCATATACCCACGTCGCTACTCATGAAACTCATACCATTTCGTAAATTTGATGCCGACATTAATAATAAAATGGATATTTCGCTTCGTTTCTCGATTCGTCATTACAGTCGAGATGTGTGATGAATTTTTACGTTGTCGATTTTTTTAAAATCATTTTCTTTTTAATATTTCGCTATATATAATATATACAAACAGAAAGATAAAGTATATAGACCTTAGAATCTCTGGAATAATTTATTCATGTAACATCTTTTATTCGCACTTTTTCTTTTAATTAGGAAAAGTAGTCATTGTTAAAATTTTTATTCAGTATTCAGTTAATATTAGTAATGGAGATTACATTCAATTTATTTTTAAGATGTATATATATATATATATATATATATATATATATATATATGTAAAAATTATTTTACATTTTATTTATCATATTATGTAATGAATGGATATCAGACTTGTTTATTTTGTTATTGCTTAAATGTTTCAGAAAATTAAAAAAATATATTTTTATAATATAGAATTATAATACTGTTTAATATTAGTTATTTGATTTTCTTTATTTGTTTTTAACTCCTTAAGCGTTTATGATGACAAAAAGATGGCATTTTTTTGATTAATGTCGAGTATACTCATGTAGAAAAAAATTCACTTTTGCTATTTATTGTAAAATTTAGATGAAAAAAATATATAGTTGTAATTTTACACATTTTAGAGTATTTCTAAGCAGTTTTCTCTTTGTTTCGTGAATCTTACGTCTGCTATCTAGAGAAGGTATTATATGGTGTCACAGAAAAACTTGTGAAGTGAGTAATGTTTTTATTTATTCTCCCAGATGAGTTTTACTGATAGTGATGAAAATATATATATATATATATATATATATATATATATATATATATATATATATATATATACATCCAAGAAAACGGAAAAGAGCGATATTACCTGTAACGTCTTCTGATGAAAGCAGTGATAAGGTTGAAAAAGATAATGAAGGTGCGGTTTTATACACAAAGACACAGAAAAGAATATCAGTAATTTCAACGTCTTCTGATGAAAGTAATGATAAGGATGAAGACAAAGGTAGTGAACCCGAAAACGAAAATAAAAATTCAAATGTACAATAGAATATTAGAGGTGGAGAGCGAGCACCATTTAAATCTACAGCTCATCTTGGCCCAAATTTCACTATTCCTCATTCGTCAAAAACCAAATGTGTGTTCTATATGGAAAATTTTTTAGATAATGACTTACTAAACATAATAATGGAGCAAACTATATGCTGAGCAATATTTGGAAAGTCGCCTGAATTTGAAACAACATTCAAGATTTAAAAAAATGAATGTCAGCAAACAGTAATGAAATTCGATTTGTGAATTACTTACCAATAAAATTAAAATTTTTTCAAAGAAATAACCAAAAAAATTTATCATTTTGTTATGATTTAACTCAATCTTACAGCAAGTGCATTTACTGTATTTTCGTCAAGTATACTCATCATCGCCTAGAAATAATTAAGCACACCAGTGCACATTCCCAAAATAAAACAAAACGTTTAACGGATTAAAACTGATATTTTATCCATACGTTACGTATATATTTAGCATCGAAATGCATATTTCTTTACCAAGTAACATAATTTTGGAATCCAAGTTTAGATACTACATGCTAAGTATAATAGATAATCGATATGTAATAATCGATAATCAAGTATAGTAAATGGTCGATACAATTTTATTTTTCAAGTAATTTTTTCGTTCTTAAAGTCCCGAAAAATGTTTCTGTTCAAAAAAGTTAAATGATTGAATACTAAAGTACGTAGTGTAAAAATTTTTTTCTACTTAGTGCTTTGAGGATGACAGTATATCCATGGAAATACCGATAAATAGTCATAAATGATCAATAATCAATTATTGAACATTTTTGATTAGAATGAAATAACAGTTTATGAAGAGAATGTCAACTTCATTTGTGACAATTAATTTATCCCCAATACCAAAAACTATATTTTAATAGGTATAATTATTAAAAAAGTTTTTAAACAAATCCTCATGAAAATAATTATTGAAAATGTAAAACCGTAGAATGATTGAGATTTTTTTTATAAATAGAATACTAATTTTTATTATTTTTGAATTTTTCAAGAGTTTACAAATACATTTACTATTCGTACGCAGAATTTCTATTATAAATTCATAAACAGTTGTTGAAAATCTCATCATATTAAATCACTCAGCAATATTCGCCTTAAATGACTATTTTCACAACTTTTATTGATGGAATGTTATATGAGCTGAATTCATTTGTATGGTTATTTCAGTTTCGTTAGTAGTATGAGAAGTAATAAAAGACACAAAGGAATAAGAACGTAATTGTATCGTTTCACAAAGAAAATTCATAAAATATTAACAAATGCGTAAGCTTTGTCTTGGTATGAAATAATCTACTCGTTACTCGTAAAAGTTGTCCTTATTTCACATGAATTTAAAATTGGTTCAATGTAAGTAGATGATACAATAAACGACTTCGGAATATAACATATAAAACTAAACAGTTTTATAGACATCCGTAGTAGAAAACACACGTCATATAAAACTAAATTACACTACGTCTCTAGCAATGAACTCCGAACTTTGTTTGCTTGTTGATTCTACTTTATGATTGATCAATACTTAATGCAATATGTTTAACTTCTGTAATGTGGATGCAAAGATGCCGATGTTTACAATAAATTAGCATACAGCTTGTTTAAATATTGACTTAATATACGAATATAGTTAAAGTAATTTGATCTTGAAGGACTGTTCGTATTATAACACCTAAATGTAGTTTGTCGAATTTCATATAGGGACAATATTATGTATTAAATATTATCTATAGACAAACAGTACGTAAACCGAACATAATTGCTGATATGTATCTAAGTACTATGTCAATAAGAAAATAATATTTTTCTTATGCTTCGGTATACTCTTATAAAGATTAATACAAATAAAATAGGCGATTATGTTCTCGTTAATTATTGTTTTTATATTATTTTGATAACAGATAAACGCTTTTTTATGAGATAATAAAATTAATATTTTCTAATTTGGTAGATAAACGGAAACATAATAATAAATATTTTTCAAGTGTAGTAAATTACTTCAGTTGTCACAATATAATTTTGTACTCTGGCTTAATTCACTTTTACAAACATTTTTTCTTTCACCTCCAATTCAAAAATTTTCTAACAAATTTTCAATTATTGATCATTTTTGATCGTTCGTTATACGCATTTCAATTGAGATTATGTAATCTTAGTGTGGAATGGAATATGAAAAAAAATTTTTTTTTGTATTTCGGTTGTATTATTTAGGTTAATTTAACCTTTCCATACCGATGGAGGATGTCTGAGATTCGTCAGCTTTATTTAAGGTCGTTAAAGGTTTTGAATGGAGTGTAATAAAATTATCTCTCAGTAATTAAAACCTCTTCATTTACTGTATAAAAAAGCAAAACTATAAATATCATGAATCATTGGCAATACTTTTCAAATCTTAAAAATTTCTAAAAAACTTGAGATGCTATTATGTAAAAGTGTTAAAGAATATTTATTAACAAATAAAAATCATTTGTTCCATTAATGTATGTTAAAGCTTATTTATTATTAAAACATTTTTTAATTATTAAATTATGTAGTAGTGTTTAGAACCTCTTATAATTTCGAAATGTTTTAATGTTCCTCTATTAATTTCAAATATAAATACAATTATCATAAAATTTTAAAAGCACTTAAAAATTTTTACATTTATTCTAGAAAAATTGATTGTTTTTAAAAAATAACAGCACATTGTATCTATAAATCGCTTATATATGATTGATTTTGTACCTGTTTACACGAATAACAAACTAAACTAATACGAATTCTGCTTTTCTTGCACTTTTCATCTTATCATCCATAAAAAAATATACTAAAAAAACACGTTCAACTTCGATTTGAGGCCGGTGATTTTTCTGTTTTTCTTTGGTTATTTTTCATCTTTTAATATATATATATATATATATATATATAGATTTTACTGTGTAATATATATATATATATAAATAAATAAACGAAGTATGAAATAAATAGAAAATTGTGTTTAGTATCAGAGCACATTTACCTGTAAACAAATATAGTACCACTATATACTACTCAGACGATGTGTCTCCAATCTTTTGTTGACATCGAGTTTTCTCGTTCCTACTATTTATTAATAGTAATTTATTTTATTGCATTCCCTTAGAACATTTTCGCTGGCAATAAAACGAAAGTGTTTTTAATATAATTTTATCTCTAATGTCGTAATATTTTCCTCGAAGAGAACACTCAACGTTGAATTATGAAAGTCTTGGAGGTCAGCACGAAATTGGTAAGAAAATTGCATTTACATGTTGCTGCGAATTATGATAAAGGTATGGGATTCACAACCTTTTTATTTTTGAACTGGAAGTAAGTGGAATATATATTGGTATTTGTAAATCCAGATCCTTGAACTGATTTTAATAAGCCATTTTTCTCGGCCCCTGTCTGTGTGTGGGTGTATATATATATATATATATATATATATATATATATATATATATAGAGAGAGAGAGAGAGTAGTTTCTCTTTATAACGTTATTAATTTTTACTCTCATTCGCTATAACGTTATCCTTATATTTGAATCACTTTATAACATCTCTACAATTTGTTATTATGGTATTTTAAATGTAAATTAAACCTAGCGTTTAAAATAAAAACCTTTACAATTGGAATATATGAAAACGTAACAGACTAGGATCGTCAAAGAAATGTATTAAGTCGGTAAAAAAAATAATTTCTGTTTACGACCTTCAAATTCATATACATTTTTCTCTTTATTGATTTCCCTTACTATTTTAAGTGGTCTAGAACTGCTAAATGACTAAGACTTAACTTTTGTGCAAGCTCTTGAATTGTTATGCTTGCTTCTAATTCAACTAACGCTTTCAGTTTGTCATTATAAACTGAAGAAGGACGCCTGCTACCTTCTTCATCGTCAAGGCTCTTGTCCTCAGCATGAAATTTTTGGAATCACCATTGCACCGTACGTTCCTTAACAGTACCCATACCAAAAGCATCATTCAATTTACGAGCAGTTTCTTTTGCTTTACCACCCGTTTTGAACTCATACAAAAATTTGCTCTTATTTGCTTCTTTCCCATCTTTAATTCAGTATCCCAATTTGTAGCCACATTTATAATAAAACCAAAGTCGATATTACCAAAATACAGACCGAAAAGTATACTTTAATGTGTTATTAACATGAACACGATGAAGCGACATTTTCATTAAAAAAAATTAAGGGTAGAATTCAAACAAAAACCGTACTTATTTTCCTAATTCATTTTTCATACATTCATTAATTTAATTAACAGTTCAAGTTCAACTTTTATTTTTGCCATTTATTAAATATACGTGAATGCCATTAGAATATTTTGATATGCTCCTAATTTTTTATCACTGTTTATTTTGAAATCAATTAAGCATTTTATTCGCAATGGTTTTCTATTTTTTACAAACCTATAGCATAATCTGCAACTATATATATATATATATATATATATATATATATATATATATATATATATATGTGTGTGTGTGTGTGTGAATGTATGTATATAATTACGCAATTTGATTTTACCTTTTTACTTTACTAAGAAAAGAAAATTTCTACATGAAACAAAAAAATAATTCCTGATATGATATTTTTCTGATCTTTTAAATATGACATGAATTATATTATGAATTATTTTTCAAAATTTATTTATGTTCTTAATGTACTGATTCAAAAATTGCATTAATAAACGACATGTAGATCCAGAATCAGAGTAAACATAAAAAAAAATAGTTTTGTTATATGTTAAAATAAAATACTTACTTTTTTATCAATATTAGATGTTATAGATTTTCTATAAATATGCATCATATCGGTAGTATAAATTGAATGCGAAATGTTGTTCTTAAAAAAATATTATTCGATTAAAAAAATGTTTTTGTAAAAATATTTAAATATGGTGTGATGAATATTTATAAATGAAAATAAATAAGTTACATATAGACAAACACCTACACATACTCTTCTATACACATAAAACTTGATATATCATAAATATCTTTTTAAAAGGAATACTTGGAATGAAAATGCGACAACAGAATCGACATTTCTAATAGCTCAATACAATTTTAAAGTTTTTTTTAATAAAAAAAATGAAAAAAATATTGCAAACGATTTCATAGAAATGTTTAATATCATATAATTTTAACCAAATGATAAAATTTAGTAACAAATAAAGAATTGTTATAAAGAAGTATCTATTTTAATTTACACAGATTTTTTCACATTTGATCGTCAGTGGGTTGTGAAAAATAAAAAAAAAATAGAAATAAAATTGGCTCCATTTTCGACGTATGTTTTTTTTTATTTAAATTTCAAGGAACTGTATACTTATAACTATAAACTAAAAAAAAATAAAATCGATGAAAATAAAATAATTACTAGTAAAAACAGTTAAGAATCCAAGATGTATGATTTTCATTTTTCAATGAAATTAGTTTTTTTCACTAACCGCAGAGTTCACATAATTTTTTTTTTGTAAATATTTTTATTATTTGTTTCGCTTTTATATCCTCTCTTTCTCTCTATACACACACACGCAAATATATATATATAGAGAGAGAGAGATAGAAAGAGGGGGGCTTCGAAATGGCAGTGTTCACATTTCTTAAACTATGTGAAATTATTACATGTTGAAAAATGTTTTCTATACTAAAAGCTTTTATAATTAAATTAGTTACAAGTTTTACTCTGTAAATAATTTTTATTGCTTTTCTAATTTTTTCTTTTGCTATCTCTACAGTACATACAGATCCTTTTTTTTATTCACATACTGTGAAGAAAATATTTTATTACCTTTTAATTTTAGTTTTACTTTCTATATTTTTTCGACTTGTACAAGATTTATTTAACTTCAGATGTATTTAAAGCAAATAAATTCCTTAAAATAAAAACAGTTTAATTAATGTTACTTTTTGTGTTGATTTTATTTTGTCAGTAGAAAACAGAACCCTAGAAATTGAAGGTTATCCAACTATAATTTTTTTAACTGTGAAAAAAAAATATTTAAATATTTATATAATTTCCTATATTAGTTTTATAGCATGTTCTTATATATTGTTTAATATTTGTTATTATTTTATCGTTCTGTTTATCCGTTATTCATTACTATTTCATTGGAATTCGTATAAAAACTTTTGAGTTCTTATTTTTCTTATCAGTTTCGATTTACGTTATTTTCAGATAGATGTTTTAAATTAAGTTCAATAGTAACGTCAAGAATAGTTTTAGTAGGTTCTTTCCCTCATACGTATTTAAATGTTTGTTAATTCTCTACACTTTAAATGTCAATTTAGAATACTGATCATATTTAGAATACGTATCTATTGATTTCCTATTTCTATATTGTACCAAATTCGAAAGTAGACTGGAAAAAAATAATTATAAATATTTTTCAAAAGTATAACTCTTCCTAGAAGTTTTCATTACTGTTTATTAAAATCAAATACGTATGCCAATATTTAAGTGTATTTTCTAAAAATACTGATAAATCACTCAAAATCAAGTGAAATTTGTGAAACAATTCAAATTAATCACCAAATTGGGTTCAATCGCAAATTCGAAAAGTTTTTTCATAGTCAGTTTGTAATCGAATATTTTCTGGTAATAAAATAAATGCGGTTTTTGTTTTCGGAATTCCAACCTTATTTTTTTTCAATAAAAGTGTAATTTCATCTTGTTCATATTAATATAATTTTAAAGTGCATTTTTCGGTCTGTATTTTGGTAACATCGACTTTGGTTTTGTTATTAATTTTTCTTCGAATTAGGCTATTGAATTAAATATGGAAAAAAAGCAAATAAGGGCAATTTTTGTACGTGTGAAAACGGGTGGAAAGCAGCAGAAACTGCTCGTAAACTAAGCGATGCTTTTGGTGTGTGCATTGTTAAGGAACGTACAGTGCAATGGTGTTTTCAAAATAAGGAAAAAAGCCTTGAAGATGAAGAACGTCGAGAGCGTCCTTCTTCAGTTCATAACGACCAACTGAAGGTGTTAGTTGAATCAAAACCGCACACAACAATTCAAAAGCTTGCACAAAAGTTAAGCGTTAGCCATCCAATAGTTCTAGACGGCTTAAAGCAACTAGGAAAATCAAAAAAGAGAGTAATGTATATGAATTTGAATGTCATAAACCGCAAGTATTTTTCTACCAGCATAATAGTTGACATTCTTCTATTATTCCATTTTTAATAAGAGAAATAATATTAATGTGTTGTTTTATAAATTATAATTAATAGTATATAAGAACATTTTATTGTTTTGATGACTAGATAAATCAAAAAAATACGAATTCAGTCTGGATGTTTTGTAAAAATAGTATGTGTAAGAAAATGAAGACAGTATTTTAATCTTAAATTTGTATGTTTTTCATATCAGTCAACTTCATTCCGTTTGAAAATAATATATATATATATATATATATATATATATATATATATATATATATGTATATATATATATATATATATATATATATATATATATATATATATATGTATGTATGTATGAAATAATTCACCGTTCACGAACAATATAATGAAGGCAAACAAATGTGTTCGCAGGTGGGCATGATGTTGAAACTGAAGCATACATACATTTAAGAAATAAATCATTACATACAAACCGCATCTCGACATGCTTGTGCTACAACGAAGTCTCCGCGTACTCACGTACACAGCCAGACTTACAAACACAGCTGACATACGCACATATAGTCACTTACACTCACATGTGCACTCTTGAATTCGTGCCGAAATAACCAGAGGGAATTATCAACATATAATATACTGCTGTTCGGATAGGCAGAGCGCCGCTAATTCATTTTATACACGTTGTTGATGAATAAATGAGTCGACAGGTTAAAAGGAAAAGTATCTCAAACTTTGAACGATATAAAAGTAGGAAAAAAATCGGAACAGTTGTGATAAATGATAATTTTGCAGCCTCTTGGGCGGAGATGCTCAGTTGGGTCGGATGGTTGGTATAAGTTGGCGCCGAGCCATTCTACCAGTGATATACGAGCCGCGGAGTAATCGTGGGTGAAAACGTAATATAAAACCAACTTGTTGAGTCGATAACGTGTTCGCACTCACTCTAGACTAAGGCGACGTGCACAATAAAAAAAATTGACGGTTAGGGACATTTCAACAATTTACCAGTTGATTTTATGGCTATTAACAATTTTCCATTTTTTACTAGGCATTCAGTAAAACTGTCAAAATTCGTATTAGTTCATTGACTTCTTGAAATCAGCGATTCTGAATCCAAAGAATCGTGATACAGAGCCGTAAGTGATATTTAAGGAATCCTTAGATCAGTAATGAATTTCTATACGTTTTCAAAATATATAGAATATTAAATTTTTATTAATTATTAATACAATGTTCAAATAGATTTTTTTTTGATTTTTTAAAACAAATATTTACCATTAAGGACTAAGTCCTGCTAATTAAGTGATCTGCAAGTAATACAAAGTTGAGAACAACTGTTTTAAAGCAGATGATAAAAGGTTCTGTAGTAATATAGGATTAGATATTAGGTTTTCTACAAGACTTTGACTACGGTACAAAAGTTCAATTCATTCTAGGTTTTTGGACCCATATTGAAAATATAATATTTAACAACATTATTCTTTTAATTTTCAGCTGCAGTCTCAAAGTTATGGTTATTTTTTTTCTATTTACTGTTTTATGTGAAATTTTTTTCGTAACAGATATCCGATAATTGAATTTTATAGACAAATTAATAAATCAGTTTATTTATATTTCTCAAACTAACTCAAATATTTTATCATTTAACTTTGCCTATTGTTATTATATAATTCTTAAATACATAGTAAATATAATTTCTTTCTAAGTTATCGAAATCTTATGTTTTATAAGAACTGTTCAGATTTATTAATAAATAAATTTTTCGACCAATAATTGATTATTGATCATTTTTAATTGTTTCTTATGCAAACTTCAATAGTAATTCCATTATCCTGAATTGACTAAAATGTAAAAATCTACTTTCACTCTACTATACTCTAGTACTCTTCTCACCAGCGTTATAAAATTTATTTCTATCGCATTTAAATCTCGCTGTTTAAATTTTTTATTAAAACAATTACGTTTTATGCACTTTATGTGTGTAATATTTTCAAGAATACATCAATTTTCTATTTAGGACACGTTGTGTAGTATGTGTACATATTCAGTGTAATTACTTCTATGCACTTAAATTGAATACATCAAAAATTAAAATATTTTCTCATCGTTTTAAGATTTTGAAGTGCCAACTTTAACATTTAAATATACTGTATATCTTGGCCAACTAGTTGGCACAACTTCACAAAACAGTAGTGAACATGTTGGCTTCTGAAAAACAGTATATTAGGCATTGCATACTTTTCGTATTCTAGTGAAAAAAAATGCTATCTAAGCCGCGGTAATGATTTCTTCAGCTTTAAGAGAAGGTTTTGTGCTGAATAAAACATACAAAAATGTTAAAACAATGAAGAGGTCCGAAAATACATTACCAATTCATAGACTCAAATCCGCCACTTTTATTCGATAACGGATTCGTCAATTACTCCATTAATAGAACAAACTTATATAAAATAATGAGGGATATTTTGAGGATTGAAATGTATTTCATTTTTCTCTAAACATTCATTTTATATAAAAAAGGCACCGAATTAATTTGTACACCTAATGTATATATATATATATATATATATATATATATATATATATATATATATATATATATATATATATATATATATAAAGGTCAATAAAATATGTTTATATTGGAATATATACAATTATCTCATTCGAATAAAAAAAAACAAATTCTTTCGGTAAAATAAATTTATGAAATTTTTAATAAAAAAACACTAAATATTTTATAGTACATAATATCGTAATGGAAAATTTTATGAAAAGCCTTCATACTTATACACAAGTACAACATTAATACTATTATACAAAATATATACTATATTATCAAATTATTTAAAAGTATGAGTTATGTAATCTTCCCATTTAAAAAAAAAATATTCGATTACTTTCTCTTTGATGCATAAAAGACCAGTTTAATGAATCTTAATTATATCTTTTGACTTACTAACGTTCTACACTTTTCTTCTTTAATCATCTAAGAAGGTCAGTTTTTTTTTAGTTTCAAACATCTGTATTACTCAGATAGTATTTTGAAATATTGTAGTTCGTAATGTACACATTTACACTAAACTTAATTAAATAGATCTTCTCTTAATTAAAATTAATTTCATAGTTGTGCACAATGTGTGTTTAGTACGAAGTAGTTTTGCTAAACAAATTTGAATTTAAACACTATTTGCAATTATAATATTATATCATATCATGTAAATATAAAATATACTTTTTTTGTTTTAAAATACTAATGAGATATACACTATATATTTAAATCTCATTAAATGTCTCCAGTTATTCAATCAATCGACGTGAAATAAAAATTAATTTTCTTTCGTATTTAAAAGTTAATTCAATTTACATGTGTTGCAATTATAATTATAAATAATTGGTTTTTTATTCGTATTTAATTTGGTGTTACGCATGTTTAATGAAGATTACATGAATTATTTGAAAGTTGTTAATAAATATTATTTTACAAGTTTAATTAACTGAAAACTATTAAGAAATAATGAATAATAATTAATAAATAATGGTATTGTTTTATTCTTATTAGCCACTTGATAAATAAAGTTATGCCATTGTAAACATTACCGTTTCTGAGAGACACGCAGATTTGATTCGCTTTAGTGCAGCTACAAAGAAAATATTAAAAATAAATAATTATAAGTATTCAGTATTAAAATGTGAACCATAGAAACAAACCCTGCAACATGTCTGTTTTGAATTTATACAAAAGTGACAGTTTATTCAAGTGGACTATTCGAGTTAAATCTCATTTCCTGAACTTATACCTTCCACTGGTAAAAAACAATATCCTGCAAAAAGATGTCACGTGTGCTTAAAGATAATATAAGAAGCAAAACGACTTGACAGTATAAAAAATGTCAAACACCTCTACATTTATCAGAATGTTTCGAAAAGTTTCATACTCTACAGGACTATAGAATGATTGTTAAATTTGTTATTTATTTTTTTTTATTAATTTTGGTTATTAGTATTGAATTATAATATTTAGCAATGAATAAATATTATTTTCTTTGTTATGTTTACACAAATGTAAAGCTGAAAAATAAATAGTATTTTTTGGTTATATCGAATTTCAATTAATTCGTATGTCAAGAGGTTAATATTTTTTATGTTCGAATAAATATTAATTCAGAATTATAATTTGAAACTCAATTAATTCACTTTCACAAATTGGTTAATAACATAATATTTATTTTTTTTAAATATACGAAAAAAGTCAATAACTAATTTTGAGTTCTTAATTCGTTTTTAAGGAAATAGATGATCTTATTTCCTCTAATCGATTAGAGATCACATTTTTCTTTTCATAAAAATAGTAGTAGAAGAAAAAGTTTCAAGCTACTAACATGAATCCTTTATAGTAAATATAAGAAATAATAATCAACTCTTAGGTGTATGTTCTTAAAATAGAAGTAAAATTATTTATAAAAAAATATTGTTCTTAATGTAAAACACTGGTAACATGTGAATTAAATAATTATTAAAAATCCCTAAAATGATAATCCTTCTTTGAATCTGTAATCTAAACCATAATATTCTTCCTCTGTGCATTTTTTATTTCTTAGTATATAAAGTCTGTTTAGGTAGTATATATTATTTCCTTTTATTTGGAGATTTTTCATGGTAGAGACAAACTAGTATCATTCATAACTACAAACCCCACTGTCAATTTAAAAAACTCTCTTCTATAATTTAACCTCTAAATAATGGTCGATTACACGGTTTAATTAACTGTAGAAACCAAATACTGATAACTAATTTATTTTTTACAATTTTTCATTATTGCCATTTAAATACTCACTGTAATTTCTAAGTTATTTCGTTAAACTTTTTACTTTTTTTAATTAAAAATATTTTGTACTTTTTTGTATTTTAAAAATAATTTGGTAGACTTATCAGTAAATTGGGCTCTAATAATCTGAAAAAGCTATACGTCCCAAAGCTCTAAATTATCATAATGTTCAACCAAACGCTTGAACTTTAAGTTATTTTTGCTAAATGAAAACGTGTACTTATATATATATATATATATATATATATATATATATATATATAAATATATATATATATATATATATATATATATATATATATATATATATATATATATAAGAAAAGGAAGAGAGAAAACGTTGCATTTATACTTCTACTCATAAAAGCAAATTACACGTCCATTAAATAATTAAAGCTATATATTTTCCCTGTTCTGTTTCAGTATTAAATAAAAAGAAACCTGTACATTTGCATCAAGTACGTATTATTAAAGAAATACAATATTAAATTTATTTAATGGCGTAACGTTAAAACAGTCCATATTTAAAGTACATTAATGACGTCATTATATTACACATATCAAGATTAAAGAAAATCTGTTGTCGATCATTACGGACGCTAATTATGCGTCGACTTGCAACGGATAACTGTTTTAATAGTATCACTTAATTATACCTAATTTCTAGTTAATTATGTTTGTACTGAGTGTAATTGATCCACATTTCGATATGGATGTATGTACTCAAATTACATACGTCAATATATGTGATTATGTTTAATTAGCCGTAAAGAGCAACGTATTGAAAACTTTGAAGTATGTATTGATTATGTAATTGTTTAATTTTTTGAAATAATTATTGGCATTGTAAACGAGTTAAGTGTCAGTGATTACTGAAATATGTATACCCTCGTTTAATTAGTAACGATTGTTTTCAGATCAAAATTAACGTTTTTATAAATCAACATGTACTTTGTATTTTTTTATAAAATTTGTACATTCTATTAGTAAAATAATACGAGGCGCGTTTTTAAACTAAGGCCTGTCCAGTAATTAGAAAAAACCATCAATGATAAGTTATTACAGGGAAAATACATCTACATATATACATTATTTTTCCATATAGTCACCATTGGACTTCCATGCATTTTTGATATCGTGAAATCAGCTTCTTTATTCTCGTATCGAAGAAATTTGCCACATGTGACTGGAATCAGTGACTAATAATCTTCAGTTCTTCGCCATTTTTAAAGCGTTGAAATTTTAGTCATTTCTTTAGATAAAATAATGTGGCTAAAAAAGTCGTGTTCTTCATTTTCCTGTCGCTGAAAACATTTCTTAGCTGAATCCATACGTTTCTGCTTGTCGGTTAAAAGTTTTGGTACCCAACTAACACACATTTTTTGTGGCCTAACTTTTCTATCATAATGTCATAAATCACTGGCCGTGAAACTTCTGGAAATTCAATGGACAATTTCGAAACTGTAAAACGACGATTTTTTTGAACTTTCATGCTCACTTTTTCGGAATGTCATAAATCATTGGCCGTGAAACTTCTGGAAATTCTATGGACAACTTTGAAATTGTAAAACAACGATTTTCTTAAAGTTTCATGCTCCCTTTTTCGGCTAAATCGTCTATCGTCACACTGGGCCGGATACTGCACTCTTTATCATGAATAATCATTCGTCTTTTGAATAAACGACACCATTGCCTAACCTTATTATCACTTATAACACTTGGGTCGTACACCTCACAAAGTTGCCTGTGAATTTCAGGAGTACTGTTGTTTTTTGCTAACAAAAACCGGATCATAATGCGAACCTCGTAACTTATAGGATTAATTATTGGTGCACTCATTATATTTCGTATACATACGTGATCATCAAACAAGAATCTGATAATTAACCCATAAACCACGTTAAGCTATTGCGCATGCGCTGACTCATCATTCGTGTTTAATAAGTGGTAATTACAAAACGGATCTTATTTGAAAAACACCTCGTAGATACATACATAAACATATCCATATATATATATATATATATATATATATATATATATATATATATATATATATATATATATATATATATAGGTGAGTCGCGAATTTAATGAATCAATTAATGCACACCGAGGTTGTGCACCTTTGCGAGGTATATTTACTTACTAAAAGTATATAATTATTTTTAAAAGTTTATTGAAGTAATTTAAAGTTAAGTTTACAAAAGATAATTTAAATGGAATAACTTTGTTGTTTAGTTCGATTTTTGTAGAAATAAAGTTATTTTCGGTTGGTGTGTTTTTATAATTACACCTAGTTGTACTAATTTATTCCTTAAATTATATAATACAACCACGCTGGAGTAATCAATTTCATTCTCTTTTTCTTTAACTTGCTGCCAAACATTGTTAAGAGATCTTAGCGCATCACTTCTAGAAACTCATTTTACCTGGTCCGATAAAGGTACGGTCAACTTTTCAAAATTCTTGGTTTCCTATGTCTTATTGCACAAAGTGTTGACTCATCGACTCCGTATTTTTTTACTAAAAATTTAATCCCTATTCCTTTATTTAACATTTCCAGTATTTCGGTCTTTTCACTTAATTACAAATGTTTTTTTTTTTGTAGTAGACATTATGTATTCACTTTAAATTTCAAACCATATATTAATTAAATTCATTTATTATCATTCATATATTAATTAAATTCGCAAATTTATTGATGCAACAAACATGGAATTACTTAGTGCACTTGAATGCAAATAACTCATTTATCGTGTAACCAATCAAATGATGAATATTAGAGGAATTCTCTGATTATGTGGAAGATGGTTTATTATATCGAATTAATATTTGTTCACTTGTTCACTATATAAGGTATTTCAGTGTAAAATTATGTGAGTTCACTCTACTGAGTAGTTTACTGCATGCAGGGTTCACTATATCGTAACTCGACTGTATATATATACATACATATATACATATATATATATATACATACATATATACATATATATATATATATATATATATACATACATACATACATACAGGTCAGTATGTGTATATGTTGATAACCCATTGGACTAAAACATAATATCGAACAGAAATAGTAAAACAATATAACACAAGTAGTAATAAATGAAATATGCTAAATTGTAAATAAAAAAATACATACATTTAGTATTTATTACTGAATCAGAAATGAACCTTTTGATCGAAAAGCTAAAATAAAGTTACATATATATTTTTTTATTTATAAAAATTTAATATATGAACTAATTTACTCGTGTATGAATTTTAAATTAGTTTTTTTTCGTAAAGAAAAGTAGATGTAAATATAATAATTTTCCAAGAACTGTGTTCATTATGATGTATTAAAACTAGTGTCCGTAAAATAATTACAATTTATATTGAGTTTTAAATCAAAAAATATTTCACTATATATTAAAAATTCTAATAAATAATTAAATATTCTAATAAGTCTATTATACGAAGTTAAATGTTACAAAATCGAAATAAATCAATCGGTTTTTTATTATATTGAAAACAGAATTTATAATTTTTATCGTTTACATTATTAATTACATAATTAATATGCTTTATGACCTTTCCATAACAAATGTGGATGTTTATAGTTTTTTTTTTCATGTATTTGTTTAAGATATAAATTATATATAATACTTAATATTTATTTATCTGTGATATTTTATTAATCAACATATTACAGAAAAAATCAAGCTGTTACTTTACAAAGCAACCTTCAATATGCACATATTTTACTGTAAAAATACCACTAACAGTATGGAATGATCAAATCATATATCCTGCTGGGTTTATTCCGATTTCAATGTGCTCTTATCCTTAATATCGGTTAGAAATAGCACTTCTAGATACTGGAAGCATTATTACTGCTTGCCAGTTTCCACAACGTGTTAGATTTGATTATTCGACTGTTAATATTGGGTTTGTTACATATCTTCAGCAGCAGTGCTCTGAATTGATTCGTTTCTTTCTCTTCGTTTTACTTTTTTTGTGCTATATTTCTTCTGAAATATCGTCACGATGTTCAAATTGCCTTTTTATTGAAACATATTTTTTCAATATGTCAATTTAAAATCTGATTTTTTCAATTGTTTAAAAAAATCGTTTTTATTTCAACAAGGTTATTATTCGTTGAAATACTGCTCAGAGAGATATTATATTAAAATATTTTAATAGTAGTTCAATTCTACAATAAAATATTCTGTCTTTCTGTATTTTAATATTATTAAATAATATTTAAATATATGGTCTTTAATTTAGAAAATATTTTTTTTATTCTAGAAGAAACTTTTCTAGTAAATAAAATGAAACGTATTTCATACATGAAATAAATTTTTACATATTTTTCTTCCAATAGTAAGGTATATATTAAATATATTACATTGTGTATAAAAATTTTTCATACATTCACAAAAAATACCTGAAATTATATAATACAATTTGCACAATATATTTTTGTATATAATACAGTAATAATTTTAATTATATTTAATACTTCGCCCATTATTAAAGAAATAAAATAAAATTATAATAAATATCCTATTACAATTCTTAATACATGTTACTTGTAAGTATAATACATTTTTCAATAATTTATTTATATAATTAAAAGTTTATCTTTTTATTTGTAGGTACAATATAAAGTGAATGAAGTTTCTTTCAATCTGTTTGGCATTTTTATTTGAATAGAAAGTAAAATAAATATTATGTTACTAATATTTAAAATTATATATTTGCATTTGACATGTATTACGAAGTAAAATGTAACACATTTTCCTTTTTTTCTCATATCACATTACTAGTTATTTAATATTTACTTTCTAGAAATCATAAATTATAAAATGAGAAAAATGTATTGTATGTATTGAAAACAAAATTTATTACATGTGCTTGTTTTCTTAAAATAAATTAAAATATAAACTGCTCAAAACGTTTTACAAGTAACATTTAATCTATTTTTGCATAAGTATGCATGCATGTAATAACATATTTTGTATAAATTTTACTACTTTAACATATTCGACACTTCAATCATAAGAAAACGTTCAAATGTTACAATTTAAATAGTCCGTTTAACAAGATGTTTCCTTTTAACTTACTTGAAGTATAATTTTAACTATCATCGATGTTTAGAAACACAGTATACCAATTGACATTTTTCCAACAAATAATTATTTTTTTTTAAAAAAAAAACAAGTAACTCCTCAAGATTAAATATTATGAAGAGTTTTACTATACTTGCAGATATTTATCATGTTTAAAAATAAAATAAAAATGTTAGCAAATAGTTTTGACTAACGAACCATTTTTTATGTACGTATGTAAAAAATAACTGATTTCGTTTTTGTGAATAAAACTTTCATTCATAGATGATTCGTATCTGATTGTTAGTTATTTATGTTTATGAAATAAAATGTATTTTCTGTGTAAACTCGACAATATCTACATAAAACGGACAAGAATTGAATGTATTTCTTTATAAATATTCATAAAATTTCAAGTTCTAAACAAAAAAGTAGAACAATGTGAATCTTTTCTTTGTGTTCCATATTACATTAATGTTTGATTATATTAAAATTAAATAACTCAAACAACTTATTAATATAAAATCTTACTGTTTTAATAATACATGCGTTCTTTTCTAATAACATGACGTATGGACTATACAAAACTACATGTGCCAGTTTTTATTTTTAGTAAATCGTCTTCTAAGTAGTTTAACACGAACACACTAATAGAAATAATAAACATTCCGTTTGTTTGTCTGTATATATGTATATATATATATATATATATATATATATATATGTATATATACTCGTATATATATATGTATATTTATATAATACTATTTCTCTCGAAATGACTACATTCCTTCACGGTTTACACTATTCTCTGTGTAAATGCGGCAAGAAATGTTATTAGTTGTATAATTTTTCTTTTTTTTTATATTCTGTCTATAAATAAATGCACCGACCAGTACGGTCAAAGATCCGTTTCTTACAAGAAATTCATCAGCGTTATACAAAAAAAAATCTTCACCGCCAAGGTCATTGAAAACTTGCTAAACCGGCGTTGGTCAAGTGTGTCTGACTATACAAAAAAAGAACACATTATCTGTATGCACTGAAAGGTTCAGCTGTTTTTATTATTTTGATGTCGTTTGTATGCCGAAAAATTTCCATCAGTATAAAATTGTAGTGCACTGGCCTTATGTTGTAATTGTTGTACCTGCAAACCACACCTGTACTCCCAGAACTATCTATCTATATAACTATATATATATATATAATATAATATAATCAGCAGCATCTTCTGTCAATCCACTCCTAGATAAATACCTCTTCCGTGATTTTCCATTTTATATGATTGAATGCCACTTTTGCACTGATTTCCGATAAAAAATTTAATTTCCTTATCCCACCTGTTCATTAGTCTCTTTCTTAGTCTGTTTATATTCCTTGGTTCCCAGTTAATAATTTCTGTTGTCTATCGGTTTTCTTCTTTTTTGCAATTTGTCCTACCCATTTCCATTTCAAACTTTTTACTCTTCTTATTACATCTGTGACTCCTGTCTGTTTTCGTATCCATTCTATTTTTTCCTATCTCTTCTTGTTGTTCCTATCATACTTCTTTCCATATTTTTCCGTATTATTTGTAGTTGAATTATTTTGGCGTTAATCATCTATATTTCTATGCCGTAGATGAGGACTGGTAGTATACAAATACTTTTTTTTGTCAAATACTTTCTCCTTCAAACAAAGTGGTATTGTTAATTTAAATATCGAGCCGTTTCATTCAAATGAACTTCATCCCATTTTTATTCTTCTATTTACTTCTTCAGTAAATGATCCATCTTTGTTGATAAGCTGGCCTAGATAGACATACTTCGTAACTTCTTCCATTTCTGTTCCTTTTATTTCAATTTTCTTCGAGCTACAATTCATTGAACAACACTTGTTTTTGTGTGGTTCATGTTTAGGCCAATTTTTCGACTGGGATCATCTAATTCTTCTATCCTATTTTGAAGTTCTTCCGGAATAATTCCGAGGATAACGATATCATCACCAAACCGGAAGTAATTTATCTTTCGCCTTTTATTTCGAATCCTTTGTCCTCCCAATCGAGAGATTTAAATACATCTTTTAAAGCTGCAGTAAATTATTTCGGCGAAATTACATCTCCCTGTCTTACACTTTTCTCAATTTTTATCTTTTTTGTTTCTTCCTGCAGCTTTACCGACAAGGTTGTGTACTTGTAGATGTTATCTGACAACTCGATATATATATATATATATATATATATATATATATATATATATATATATATATATATATATATATATATATGTCCTCTATTCCCTGGTTATATATATATGATGTGTTTATAATCCTATAAATTAATTACATTTTATTGTTGTATTTAATCAACGGTCTGAAACATATTACATTGTATTAACAGCGTTGACTCATTTTACTAAATTCTCATTTGCAAGGAATAAGCAGTTTCATTGAATGTTATTTATATATTCTTCTATTGTAGTAAAAAAGTCGTTGATATTCTACTTGATCCACTGTTTATTGATTGCATTGTTTATACAAAAAAATTATTCAAATTTGTACCTATTCACGTCGTGTTATTATATTATCATTAGACATCTAAGGTTACTATTATCTTGTCACTACAATATTTATGATAAATGATATCCATTAAAATGTGTTGTAATCGCGTACAGATATCAAAATGAATTACAGTTTTAAATAATAATTTTTCATTGATGCAATTACATTTATAATAATTTCAGTATTGAATCAATCATCAGTCATCTTATATTTGAATGTGTGTACAGTAACACTCACAAACACACACATGTATGTATATACATATATATATATATATATATATATATATATATATATATATATGTGTGTGTGTGTGTGTAATTTCACAACATTGCATGTGTCATTAACTACTTACTTTTTTTTCATCTTTAATGACATATACAAAAGATTAATCAATTTTGTCATTCATTATCAATTCATTCAAACAAAATGAATTGACAAAATATAGTTATTCAAATGTTTCAATAAGGCAAACATAAATAATATACAACGCTGATTATTTTATAGATAATAAAGTAAATAAATTTTTTTTTGTTAAAAATCGATTTGTCACCAAGTTTATTATTATTATTATATATATATACATATTTATATATATATATATATATATATATAAACTCAAATTTGAAACTATAAGTGCCCTAATTGTGATACTGGGGTATCGATATTTATTCGAATAAAAAAATATGAAACAATATTATATACTTTAGCTTGTGGCTGCATTGGACAATGAGATACCGAGAAGAAACGAGACATTAAAGTTCGACAACCTAGAACAATGAAATAATTCGTTCTATTTTATATTTGTTTATCAAAATCAACTTCTGTAGGTCAAAAAAACTTCTGCGGTCGTATCTACAATAAAATGTGTTTGAAAAATCGTACGTCGACTTGCCTCTCGCTCGATATCTAATGTGGCCTTACACAGTCTGAACTAACTATATAACAAATTACATTATTTTTCACCAAATGTTTACAAAGCTATAAGAATCTATTCATAACATATGAATAAAAATTTATACAACTAACTGACTACAAACGAAAGGTAATTAAAAATTTTATTACTAGAGAACAGTAATTTTAGTCATTACGAATAAAACACAATAATGAAATATTCGAACGGTCTTTATATTTATGAATGTATAAGTAAAATGTGTAAATATTTTTAATTCTACTGGAAATATCTCTCTCTCTCTCTCTCTATATATATATATATATATATATATATATATATATATATATATATATATATATATATATATATATATATATAGATAAAATGCGATATTTTATTATAGTGTTTTCTAGGAGTTCAGACTTCAATTCTTCACAGTATAATAAACAGAAATGAATATTTAACAATAACATCTAAAATAATAATTATACTGATAAAGCTGTAGATAAATATAATTCTCAAGAAAGAATTACTGTATACTACAATTGAGTAGTTATATTAAAATATTATACCAGTTTTCGTAAATTATATTAAAAAGATTTTCAGTTTTTACATAAAGTATTTTAAGTACTAGTGAAAAAAATATTCAGGAATGTATTATCTCTTGTAAATATTTTTTTATATAAATTTCTCTGTATATATATAAAATACGTAATATTAAAAATATTTTTCAGTCATTTCTAATATGTTTCATATATCGAAAAAAAATATTTTTACGAATATTTTCTTTTTTTTCCAGGTAAGACATCTACTTTTCTTACTACTACTACATCTACTGCTTTCTTCGGTACTGGTAAGACCTTTCTTTTCAAACTAAATTTATGTACGTTTAATAAATTCTAAGAACGAACTAAATTCGTTTCCAATTATTAATCAAACAGTTCATTGAATTGAATCGAAATATTAATAGGTCTGTATACTCCTCTTAATTGCAAAACTGTCATCATTTTCAATTTATTGAAATTATTTTAGGAATATATTTCTATTCGACTTATCTTTTAAAAGCATACATACATGTACATTTCATGAAAATATTCGACTTTTGATCTTTTAATGAAAATATTCTAGTATTTGAAGTTCTCATTTATTTTAGGCAGTTAATTTGTCGAAGAATTTATATCTCATTAAAAATATAAGGATTTATGACTTGAGAAACATTTCTAAGAGATTTTTAAGATAGTATAAAAATGAAAAAAATTACATTTTTCCGCTGACAGCCAGCTAATTGGAATTAAAAATTTCTACATAAAAAAGTTAATTTAAGCGGAATTATTGGATTGGCCAATAAGTAATGATGGGTTTTTTCGTAAGTTAACGTTTCTACTTTTATTAAAACAAAAGATAATTCGTAACATATAAAGCGCATGTACAGTCTTAAAGCTGAGACTACTTATAATTTAAAAAAAAATCATTATATAATTAATTTTTTTAGTGTTTCTTTTGATTTGAAGATGAACAACGAGGACATGTATATTCATGCAATTATGTTTTTTTATTTCCGCAAAGGTAAAAATACGGTACAAACAGTAAAAAAGATTCCTGATGTACATGATGATTGTGCTGTGACTGGAAAAATGGTGCAAAGATAATTCAAAAAGTTTCTTGATGGAGATTCTAGTCTTATCGGTGATCAACCCTATGATAGACCTATCGAGATTGATAACGATCAAATCTCTTGTCTGTTTGAAAATAATCCACGTTATACGACACTAGAGATTGTTGAAATGTTAGAAATATCGAAATCTAGTGTTGAGAACCATTTGCATCAACTTATTATGGTTTCCAGATATGATGTTTGGGTTGCGCACAATTGAAGTGAAAGAAATTTAGTCAGTCAAATTTCGGATTGCGATTCATTGCTAAAACGCAATAAAAACGAACCATTTTTGAATCGAATTGTTACTGGGAATGAAAAATTAATTGTCTGTAATAACATGACATGAAAATGACATTAAAATCAGCTAGGATCAACGTCATTAACTTCTCCCAAAGCTGGTATACACCATAAAAAAATAATGTTATATGTATAGTGGGGTTAGAAGGAGGTGCTGTTTTACGAGTTCCTTCCGCTTAATCAAATCATTAATTCTGATAAATACTGTTCACAATTGGATAGAAGATCATTAAGGAAAAAGGATCAGAATTTACCAATAAGTAAGGAGTAATTTCTCACCAAGATATTGCGAGGTCATACATATCTTTACAGACTCGACAAAAATTGAGAGAGCTGAATTAGGATGTTTTTATTCATCCTCCATATTCATCAGACTTAGCACCATCAGATTTCCACTTATTTCGTTCTTTGTAAAATTCCCTTAATAGGAAAAAATTAATTCTTTCCGCATATTTCGAGATTTTTTGCTGAAAAACAACAAATTCTGTGAGCATAGTATTATGAAACTACCTACAAGATACCAAAAAGTCATTGATCATAATAGTACAATACATTATTTAAAAGTTTTCTATATTAAAAAAAAAATGACCAACAAATTTACTGAGAAATCCAACATTACTTATTTGCTAACCCAATATTTGTAGATGTCTTGTATTACTATCTACATGCATATTTTTAATGAGATAATTTATTTTTCTTTTTGGTATAACTTGTAATTTAATACATCTTTTACACAATCGTTAACGTGCTTCGAAGACGACAGAAGAGAAGATATCGACACCAAAAAGCTTACAAAGGAATCAAAAATATCAATAATCATTTATTTATCATTTTTTAACACATTTTTTATCATATATGGGCGAATAAAAAATTCATTTGTGGAAGAAACATCTCACAATTTTATTTTCACGTTAATGTCATATCAGATGATATAAACTGAGGTTTTATATAAATATTATATATGTATGTATATAAAACGAAGTAGTCATAGAAGTAATTCATGGTATATATACAAAAAGTTTATGTGTACATATATATATATATATATATATATATATATATATATATATATTGTTAATAACGAAGATAATAATAAGTGTATAATTAACTACTTTATCTGAACAGATGAAATTTAAATGCAAATTCAAGACAAGTAGGAAATTATTTTGCAAAATTAAAAAATGTTTCGTAGCCACTTAAAATATTTTTATGTTGTATTAAAATGCAAATAAAATTTGGTAACAAAATGAATGACTAAATAAATTTCATTTATATTGTAATATTATTCTTATTTTCGTTTAATTTTTGAATTTAATTAAAATTTTCTTAGAAATTAGAATATCTCTTTCAATTAAAGTAATATTCGAATATCTTACAAGAATGTATAGATAAGAAAAATGAAAGTACGTGATTGCAATTATAATCATATTGCAGGAATCTATGAAGGGATAAATGATCAAAATTGTAAATATATCTCCTTTATTAATAGTTATACTTTCAGAAATTAGAAACTGGAATAATGACCTTAATAAAATTTAATAAAGCTGAAATATCGGCTTCAAAAATCTGTAATATTTAATTTTGAAAAAGTAAATTCAATAATACAGTGTAAATGAAATTATTTGAAATATTTTTTCACTTATATATACTTATATATATATATATATATATATATATATATATATATATATATATATATAAGGCCACTCTCTAAGAAATTATAAGTAAATTACGTTTCAATTTTATGTAGATACTAACGAAATGCGTTCACGGTGATAGACATTAATTAATTAACGTCAAGTTCAACTCTTTACTTTAATTATAAAACGAATAACGTTATAAATATAAAATTTGAATTAATGAAATTATATTCGGCACGCGATTGGAATATATTTTTTTGTTTATTTAAATTTTATGTCGATTATATGTTTATTACATTATGAATGAAATTTTGCGTGCACTCTGGTATTTATTACATTTAGTTCAGATAAACATGTTTCACGAACCTACACTATTTTAATTATGTGAATAATTAATTTTTCTTTAGAATTATTTCCAGTACATACATATAGTTGTGCGTTTATACGAATATTTCGGAATTTCTGTATTAAATAAAATAACCGATTCGAATCGAATTCAGTATCGAAGTCTTTTTTTAACAAAATACAAACGAAATCCGCTTTATGAAACCGAAAAATTGACTTCGATTTTTTCCTTTCTATAGTCTTTCGCTTATGACAACTATTTGCAGTGATTTTTTTCTATCTTTTCTCAAATGTTTTTATGTCTCTTACTAAGGGAGATTTGTTTCCAGTTTTTCTTAACTTAGTTTTTTTTTTCTCATAATTCATATTTGTCCCATGATGGTCATTCTACAAGTCATCTTTTAAAAGAATACATGTTTTTATCACCATTAACGTTCTTACTTTCAACTGTTATCTCTAATGATTAATTTTATAATTTTAATAGGTAGTTTGTACATGCAAGTTTACATTTCTCTAATAAAATATATAATTTTGATTTTATAAAATTATTGTATACTTTTTTTTATTTATTCAATTTACATCAACAAACTTTTTAACTTATTTTCGAAGCCCAGTAAGTGTTTTCAACTCAAACAAATTTTTTTGAATACTTTTTGGTATTAAACAATCATCCATTATTTATTTTTTTTCATGACAACCTATAAATTCACAAAAAAAATTTGGCATGTAAATATTAAGTAAAAGTTAAGAGCACGTAACAAAAACTATGAAAGGTGACGAAGATTAATGAATTATTTTTTTTCACAGTATGGTACATCCTGTAGAGATTACAGATATTATATATATATATATATATATATATATATATATATATATATATATATATATATATATATATGTACACAAATTATTAATTTTGTCAGAAAGTGTACAAAACTATGTGTGTGTGTGTGTGTATATATATATATATATATATATATATATATATATATATATATCGCAAAAAGAAAATCATTTTAAAATCTGAAATCTGTAATTTTTTCGATTTATATCTCTTGCGATTTACGCAATAATTTGATTAAGAACTTATATTTATTAGTATTCTATTTCAACGATGTAACATCATGCATAGCCCATGCACTGTGTATTTGATAGAGCACTCAGTATATGGAATATTTGTGGTATTAATCGTGCACCAAATTATTCCACTACTGGTCTGCAAAGTATTCAGTTAAATCATTTATTTAAAATTGACAATAACCAGTGCGGCATAAATATTCATTTTTTACTTACCAATATATTAATTTTTTGCGTATATTAAGGTTTGAAGCAAGGTTTAGTACATAATCCAGTATTATCTTCTTGCAACATGCCCCGCCCATTTCTATTTCAGACTCTTTACTCTTCTTATTACATCTGTGATTCCTGTCTGTTTTCATATCTATTCTATTCTTTCTTATCTATTCTGTTATCTATCTATTTTATCTCTTCTTGTTATTTTTAGCATGCATGTTTCCATACTTCTCTATGTTCTTTGGAGTATAAGTATATATATATATATACGTGTGTGTGTATGTGAATATATATATATATATATATATATATATATATATGTATATATATACGAGTATATATGTGTATATATAGATATATATATATATATATATATATATATATATATATATATATATATAGTGAAGGCCTATACAAATCGGGGGATACGTTTCGCGCTATAGGAAACCGCGTTATACGAATCACATGTGTTATGTATGAACTGTGAATGTGGCGAAACGGTTTTACACGAATTTTATGAAAATTGATCCGTCAACAGAACGCTCTGTCGTATTTAAAAGAAATTGCTTGATTGTTTATCTACATATTTCTAAGCCAAAAATAATTTGGAAAATAAATTGCTTTAAAATAACTATAATTACAGAGATGAAACTAATCATTCTTCGAGCGATGAAGCCAATATCTTGCATAGCCAATGTCAACAAGACGGTGTCGTTGGAACTTATTTGAGAATAGCGACAGTGAATAAATGTTACTTCACTATTTAATTTTTGTTTCGATTTTAAATGAAGTAAAAATATTTTTCTGTTATCTTTTTAAATATTCATTTTAATGTTTTAAGGTAAACCTTTACATATTTTATAATTATAACTTCCCTATCCATACATGAACAAGAAGTAAGATACGTACAGTGTTTCTAAATAAAACAAATCGAAAAGTGTATCAAAATGTTAAATTTATCTAACGCGTTATACGGAGCTGTTTATCGCTTTTTATGAGTACTGGCCGCAATTTTTTCGTTGAGTTATATGTATCCACGTTATAGGAGAACGCGTTATACGGGGGTCTACTATATATATATATATATATATATATATATATATATATATATGTACATATATATATAGTGTGTTTGTGTGTGTTAGTACATCTATGTATATTTATGTAATTGAGTTTATAATCGATAATTGCTTTTATTCTAAATAATTCAAAGTTCGATTAATTTCAGCAACAACAAAAAAATAACACCACAAAATTGCAGAATTTTATGCTCTGAAAATTAACACGTAATCATCGATTACGGCCGTAATGGCCCCAACGTAATATATGAGTATGGGTTTTGTGCGTGATAGGGTGATATGTGCGTTTATCTTTGCAGCAAATACGATTACTGGTGTTACATATCATGATTAAACACAGTTATTCCCACTTAGAAAACCAATAGGGCGTAATAATTCAACATTTAAACTTTGTACTTATGCAGTTAATGAAAGATTCCATTATCGTTCGATTAGAATGAAATATTCTTGTCTAATGAACGCTCGTTTCGCACCAAAACCCTTTTTCAATTATTACAGTTCGTCAGTGCGATTTATATTATTTTTTCCTTTTGAATTTCAACTCAAAATATATGATTATAACTCATATCAAAATTATAATTCATTTGAAAAATCACATATCCGACAGATGAAATGTGCAAATTTATATATATATATATATATATATATATATATATATATATATATTATACATCCATATATATATATATATATATATATATATATATATATATATATATATATATATATGTATATGTTTACATAAAAGTTATACTATTAAAAAATATTACCGAAAAACGATCACTAAATACTTAACATACAATAAAAATTATACTTGTTGAATATATGAACATTAATGGGGTTTTATTCATAGTATTGAAAAAAACAAATATTTTTATAAAAAAAGTTATTGGTTTTTCACTCTCTCGAGCCCAGACCCATTTCCCGTTGAGAAAAAATTACGTTGGGCTTCAGGGGTGTAAGAATTGGCATGTTTTCCAAACATGTAACAACTTATTTTTTTTATTTTTAACGTTTTTACAGTCATTTACAACATATTGCAATAATGACTTTGTATGAAATGCGCAGAAACAGATTTTTTTCGTTTTCAAGCAGTGTCGCTTTGCATTTTCGACAATATACATACGACTTTCGTGCTTTGCATCTTTCGAGGGCTCAGAATCGGGGTCTGTAAGTTCCCGGGAAAATAGTTTTCTTCGTCGGACTCCTCCTGTAAGGGTCATTCTGGTTTCATCGTTTCATAGGCCGACAGGTGATGAAAAATAACAATTTTCTTTTTCGTTCGAGATATCTGAGTAGTCCGAGATATAAGGATTTGACGGATATACCGTCCTTGCACCACTCGATTTGTTTCGAATATTCATTTTATACCAAAAACAAAAAATGTAAAAAAGAACAACAAAAAGATGTTGAGAATAAATTTTGCAACTGCGCTAGTTACACCCCGAAATTCCCAACGTGTCATATATAGCACATTCAACTTTGACCTCGTGTCTTTTTCTCCATTTTAATAAAAATAAACATATCGCACATATATGTCATTCGGGAAACCTTATTTTACAGTATCAATGCGATAAATTTAAGAAAAATTAATATTTACTTACATTTTTAACAACAAATGTGAGGCGATGTTTACGGACACGATGTTACCTCTGGGGACACTGCCAACAAAAATGACTTTTGATTCCTATGAAAATGTTTATAACTTTTTTCGGGTTCAAGTAGGGCCTTCTGGGTTGAATTAAGGGTACTATATTGAAACTGCACTTACCTGATCGTTACACTACTTTTTACACCACTTCAAAAATGAATGTGTCAAATATGGCTTCTGGGCTCAAACCCGTTAAATAAAAGTATAAAAATAAAAAAATGACTGCATCAAGTCGAAACTCGTACTATAAAATCAACATTTAATATTTAGCCCGAAACTTTGAAGTTTAATTAAACCCTCATGCAAGTGTAGATATAATAGATTTTACTGTAGATATATAAAAAAAATAAATTTACTTCCTTGAAGCCTCATATATTCAGTTTTTTAAAAATAATAGTAATATATCAATATTAATTTTTGAGAATATATAATGGGCTATATCAGTATAATTAAAATATTACTCCTTACATTACCCAAGATAACGCTCTAAAAGAAAGATAAATATTTCGAAATTGTCTCATACACCATATAATAGTAGTGAATAAATTATAAAAATGTAAATTATAATAAGATAATTGTAAAATAATATGCGAAATATAATAAAAAAACTTCAATACCTTCAATATAGAGGCCTTTTTTAAATTGTACTGTTTATTTTTTACTGAATTACAAATGTTATGATCCATTTATACATAAAATATGAATAAAATTACTGGTTAATTTAATACAAGCTACATATACCTTTCTGGATTTTCTGTTGCATATTCGACGTATGTGTCATTAATATATTCACAACAATAAAAAGTTTAATTTGTTTTGTAATAAAAATATTTTATTTACAAAATCAAGATTGTCAATGAACCTTTTAAACATGATATAAAGTTAGTATAGCATATATATATATATATATATATATATATATATATATATATTAGGTAACCAAGTAAGTTCTGTCGTTGTTATAACGTACAATAATACCAAGAATTGGTTATCAGTTATATAAGCATGTGTTTTACTGTTAATTGTTGAATGAATCTCTTACTGTTTACTTTAATTTAAAAAATAATTCTAACCCTTAAAAATGTATGTGAAAAATAGTGTAATACGTGCGTTATGAATTTAAACTTGAGACTAATGCTTCAGAAACTGCAAAAAAAATTTGAACTGCGTATGGAAAAAAGAAAATTACATCAAGAACGGCCCAGAGTTGTTTTAAAAAAATTCTTCCGGGGATGATCCATTAAAGACGAGGCCAGGCAGGCAGATCATCAAATTTAAATATCGACGAATTGGAAACAATGATTGAAACAAATTCCAGTTTAACGTGTCAACAGATTTCAGAATTGTTCAAAGTAAGTGATGAAACAATACGGAAGCATTTACACAAAATAGAAAAGAGATGGAAATTAAGTAAATGTGCTCCATACGAATTAACTCCCTATGACAAATTACAGCGTCTTATAATCTGTACATCTCTTATTTCACGACTAAATCAGAGAACTTTTTGGAACAAATTTTGACCACTGATGAAAAATGGATTATGTATTCCAACTACAAACGTACTCACTACTGGCTTTCATTAGAAGATCCTGTCCCAGAAAGTCCTAAAGGAAAGTTAACACCACGAAAACTTCTTCTCTGTATTTGGCGGACTTCAAAAGGAATTATTCACCATGAATATCTACGAGTGGGTCAAATCCTAATGGAAAACATAGTGTACAACTCCAACGTGTACACGATGCATTAAAACAAAAACAGCCAGCACTTGTAAATCGTAAAAAAGTTTTATTTTTGCGAGATAACACACGACCACACGTTGTAGTAGAGACCGGAATAAGAATTATGAACTTAGAGTGGGTGATCCTCGTCCATCCCACGAATTCCCCAAATATATATAATAATATATATAATATCTCATCAGATTATCACCTATTTTTATCTTTGGACAATCATATGCGTGGTAACAGTTTAATAATGAAGAAGAATTAAAAATGGAGATGTCTACATTTTTTGAAAATAATCAATTTTATAAAAATGGAATTTATAAATTATTTTCTCGCTGGAAAAGGGTTGTTCAGTGCGATGGTGAATATTTTGAAGAATAAAGTTATTTTATGTAAAAATGCACAAGTGTTTTTTTCTCAATTCAAAAACGACAGAACTTTCTTTGTTACGTGATATATATATATATATATATGTTTATATAACATTTCATACGATCAGAAATTTTAGTTTGATATTTTGATACATTGTATTTTATATTAATTGTGTATAATGAATCATAACCTTATCAGATATACGTTTTGTAGTTGCTATTTTTATTTTTATACCACCATTCTAACAATGTGAATAATCCAGATAAGTCGTTAAAACGATCATCAAATAAAAATAGTCATAAAAATAAATAGAGAAACGATGTAACATAACTAAATTGTTTTCGGAACATTCTTCCGATCTGTAGATAACCTGAAACATTTAAATTTCACTAACGTTACCTGTAGATTTTAAATTTTGATATGCATTGAATATTTATGTTTATCACTTAAAACCGTCGCTAATTTTCCAAGATAAGCAACTGAATACTATAAAACAAAATCTTAACAGCGTACGTAATGGCTACAGTCAAAAATATCTCTTTCGAAAATCGCAGAAAACCTCAAGATTAATTTTTTAAATCCGCCTGAACTAACCCATGCTATATTCTTGTTATCTCTGTAAATAAAGAGCTACGTTAACAGCGTCGAACATAAAACGAAGTTAGATAGGCTACATGCTTCCGTTTCATATGATAAACATAGAATTTTCTACCTTTTAGAATAAACCGTCGGACGCGTTAAATGCGACACAGTGATTATTTTTAAGTTTGTGATTAAAGTATTAAATTAAAGAAATATTCATAGTGTGAATATTGTTTTATGACTACCACTTCATAAAGATATATATTAATTGATATATATATATATATATATATATATATATATATATATATATATATATATGTATATATATATGTATATATTGAAATCAGTTAATGCTTGAAAGATAAAAAGTAGATTAAATGTGGTATTTATTTATTTAATGCGTCTTGAAGTATTTTCAATTCACTTACCTACTATTTTTATTATGCTTTTAAATAAAAATGTTTGTTTTATTTATTAACCTCAATTGTATTATCCTCTTTGTTTTATATCTTGTTTATAATAAATTAATAAATTATATATATATATATATATATATATATATATATATATGTAAACACAATAAGCTCATAAACTATTGCGATATGTTGTCCGTGATTATTTTCATTTTTTATGGTTTATAATCGAATGGACACGATTCGTAAATTATAAAAGTTTATCTATTTTAATTTATTTTCCACTGATTATACAATATTAAATACGTTTCAACTCTCCTGTATACACATAAATTTATTTGTATTAAGTTATTAAGTTTATCTTTCGATAATCCTTTATTACCATTGTTGCAAAAAATTTTCCATTCTTCCAACTTGAACATACCTACTACGACTATTACACTTTATTTTTCTTCAATTTCTAATACGTTTCCGATTCTCTAATTTTTTTCTTTATTGAATTAGTAACGATCAGTGACGCATTGGGTTGGGGGCCAAAGGACCCTGTCACATTCGAAGAAAAAATAAAAAAAAACACTAGGAAACAAAATAAAATCATCTCGAGAAAATTCTCCTATATACACAAAGAGATTAATGTAACCATGACTGAAGTAACTCAAGGGCTTTGTAAAAAGGAAAGAAAACTGGAATTTTAATTTTAATGAATTTTATTGAATTCACATTAAAACATTTTTTATCCGTTCAACTCACTCCCGCCCAAATTAAAGTCTGAGTGAACCACTGGTAACGACATTAATTTTAGCAATTCTGAATCAACAGAATAAAAAAATGTAAATCCAACTGTACTACCTTAACTAAGTTCATTACAATGATTTTCTAATTTTTAAACTTACGAACCTTAATAAATAAAAATAATAAAGTATATATAAAAAAATTACCATCTCTTTTTGGTCGTTGTTATATTTCTTTGCGCCAAATCAGTTCATTACTGTTGTCCATCAATTGATTTCATTTAAAAAGTTTCATGCCTGCTTCAACTTAGACATTGTTATTATGATACCATTCATTGTGGTCACAAAATTGTAGATTCATATTCACTGTGTATATATATATATATATATATATATATATATATATATAATTTCGTAACAAGAATACGAATTGAATAACATTAAAAAAGAATAAGAAATAATTAAACATTCAAAGAAATTTCAATGAAACGTTTAAAATAGCAACTCACACTGACATTGTTTATTCAATTTCACAAAGCTTTTGATGTAGTTACCTGCTATGAATGAATAGTAGGCAAGTTCAAAAGATTCAATTTTGAATAGAGATCTTCGAATACAGAGTGTATAAATGTATATTAAACATAAACTTACTCCGTTTCTAATATGCATACATTAAATATTTACCATACAATCATTGATCTATAACACTTACGTTTAACGACTTAGTTTCTGTTTGGAATATTTTACATCACAATGTAATTAAAATACGACAATAATGTATGCGTAATCTATTCGATGATATACACACATATTCATATTTTCGATATTGCTTTTTTGAAAGTTAATTGCTCAGCAAGGTCTTTAATAAAAAAAGTTAAATTGCCTCACATCGTTTTTAATATACATCAAAGTATGTAATTTTAATTCGTATTTAATGACAGTATTGAGAGGAAATTACCATTATATACATATATATATATATATATATATATATATATATATATATATATAAACTTCAATTTGGTTATATATTTTGAAGTCATTGTCCAACATTGTTATAAATTCAGGTTTTAAAAAAATGTTAATATTTAACATATATAGTTAATTAGTTTAGTATAGAAATTTTACTATTGAATATTTATATCCGGTCTATTGTCACTAAGTTATAAATAATTAATACCGATATACTAGGAATATATATATATATATACATATATATATATATATATATATATATATATATATATATATATATAATATATACGCATACAGTAATCAAGTGTGATTTTACATTGTTTTTTATTTAATATATTTAATTTATAGTTAAGAATGTTCTTACACTTTTTTAATTTCATTTTTGTGGTACTAAAAAGATAACTATTTCACAAATTATATTCTATTTTATAATTTATATATGTATATATATATATATATATATATATATATATATATATATTGATAAAATATATGCAAATAAAAATTTATAAATTTAGTATTTACTTATATTTATATATATATATATATATATATATAATTTTAATTTATATTGTAGTAGTGTTGCTATCTTTATGAGAGAAAAATTGAATATTTAATTAATTTATTTTTTAGTTTCGTCAAATAATTCCTTATATATATATATATATATATATATATATATATATATATATATATATATATATATATGTTTGTACAATTTTAAGGTACAGTATTCAGTATGTTATTTAATAATAAACTTTTGAAAAATTTATTTTGTGTTTGCTGTAGCATGAAGTATAAACCTTTTTATTAAATATGACATACTATGCATAAAATATAAATACTTAAAAGACAGCGTTGAAGCTTTTTTAGTTTATAAATTTAAGTGCTTAAAAATATTTTTTAAACGTACACAGCGATTATAACAAAATCCAGGTACAATAAGAAACAACAAATAGGAATAAAAATACAGTATTTTAATTGAAATATGAATAATATCAAAATATGACAATCTTTATATATTTTGATGAATTCGAATTCATCGTAATAATAACTGTTGTGATTCTTTTTGAATTGTTAATGTAATGTCTGTAATTATTTATTTTTTATTAAATAATCATTTAAAATAAATTCTAAAAAAGTAGTTTTTAATCAACTTGATACACCCATAGGATATGTTGAGCTATTATTGGCAGTTCATGGATGTAAAGCAAGTTTTATTGTACTTTAACCCAAATTTAGTAATTTAGACCACTGTTATTTTTAACAGAGGTATTAATGATTCCGACAATTTAATTTACCTCTGATTTTCGATGAAAAAATATTTCGTCGTGATGATTATGTATTTTATTTATTTTTTATTACCAAGTACAGACATATTTAATATTATAGCTACTTTCATGAAAACGTTTTGTTCCACCGTATAGTAATATATTATATTCACAGCTCTTAAATAAAATTTAATTGAGACAGAGATCCGTATACTAATAGACTTTAAGGATCACTATTCTAGAATATATCATGAAAAAGAAATAATAATAAAATTAGTGTATTTCTTAAACTGCAAAAGCACAATTGAGGTTTTACTTAAAACCTGGGATGCAAATTCTAGGAAATATTAAATGTATAATATTAATGTATTTTTTGTACGTGAGTATAATATATACCTGAGATAATACCGAATTATTAACCAATGTGTCATCTTTCTTTAAAACATGGTTGTCTATGGCCTTTGATCCAAACAACATTCTTAAATACTTGAAATAAAATAAAACGTATTATCACTTAAAAAATGTTTACAAAAAATGTGGTTAAAATTCGTGTTTAACAAATGTTAAGTATATTATGAAGTTAAATATTTACTTCTTTAAACCCATATTTTATGTTTTTGTAGCTTTATATATATATATATATATATATATATATATATATATACAATATGTATGTTAATTATGAAAATGAGTTCAACGTTAGAAAAACAGAAACTGAAATGTCTCCGTTGAATGAAATGTAAACAAAGAAGAGTTCTTTTTCTGTATGTGCATGTATTATAAACTGTATGTGTAGGATGTGTCGCATCATAGAACATAATATTTACCCAAGGTCTTTAATGACATATGACAAATAAATGTAAATGTTTCGTACTTGACTGAACTTCATTGCATTTTTGTCACTGATCTATACGTGCACTATATTCCAAATGTCATTGAGACTCCTTCACAGAAAAAAAAACTTGTTGTAATGTACAGAAATATTGCATCTAGAAACACAGTTTTACAGTGTGATTTGTTCGAGTGTATAAAAATAATTATTTGACACTTATTCTCATTTGTCTGGTCCAGATGCATTTTTTTCGTAAACACGTTTATACACTAGCCAAGATTTGGTTACTCTTAATACTCATATAAAAGATAGTATGCTTCGATTTGAAAATAGCTCTGTAGTGTCTTGTAAATTATTTGTGTCACACAACTGTTTTAATTTGCAAAACGAAATATAAAAATTTAGTAATCTAGTTCTGATTAAAAATATTTTGTACTCTTATTTGTAAGCTGATACAAACAGCAAGTTTTATTAAATTCGTTTACATAACAGATAAACATTAAAGTGGAAATTGCATTTTCTGCTTCAAATAGAATTAAAACTCAACCGTCTGCTTTTGTGTAAACTTCCACTCTTCTTATACATATGTACATATTCATATATATAGATATATATATATATATATATATATATATATATATATATATATATATATATATATTATTACATTGTTGGATTTAAACCAAAATTAAATTGAATTTATAATTCTTGTAGATAAAAAATAAAAGCTGTTTGCTATACTACTAAATGAATATTTAAACCACTTTAAAATTACTGCATTTTTATTTTCAAGTCGTTTTAATTATTTATTTTCTAAAGTTTTCCATTGAACTATTTTCAGACTTTTTTAAATACATTCGTCGCAGATGATTTAAAGTATTTTAATTTTGTTTTCATGATGCACATTACTATTGTTTAAACGCTTTTAATTTCCTCTTTTAACATTTAATTATTGATCTCTATCTATATATTAAAAAATGTATTAATATTCAAGTTTAAATGACAAATAATTTTACAAAGTTTATTACATTTTTTTTCATCAATTATTGAATATTATATTATTAGTATATCAGTGTATCTCTAACTTGTAATAATGGCGAGTTTAGTTTTACAGATGTATCTTTTCTAATATGAAGTGAAAATAATCTACAGTTTTGTATTTTTTTTCTAGAAACATCAGGTCAGACAAAAAGATGCTTGTTTTTTACCATATATTTGTTTTTATATTTTCCTCCAGATGTTCTTTTCTATAGTCTGTTCTTACAATACACCATTGTCATATTTTAAAATTCAATAAATTTTCATTTTCTTGAAGAAATATAAAATGAAAAAAAATCTTTCCATATCCCCTGAAACGCTTTCTTTTACCCCTAATTATTTGGGAAGCACTGAAAATATTTTAATATAAAATGTGATACAATTTATTTTACAATTTATTTTTACTATCTTTTATTCTGTCATTATCTGTGTAAACCTGGAGAATTCTAAGTGTTACTCCTAAATTAATCATTTTACTTTTTTTAAAAAAATGTTGGTTTCTATTTTACAAAAAATTCAATTTATTCGGCACGATCGATGAAGTGTTTTTGAAATCGTATTTGTATCTCCTATATAAATTTAAATCGCATTAACTCAAAAATCTCAAGCTCAAACAAATATACATTTTACTGAAACTAATATGTTTTATAAATATTTTCAGATTTTTTATAAATTTCAAAAATATCAATATATTGTTTATAGTCAAAATACAGCCTAATCAAATAATCACTCGAAAGTGATTGTTTATACATTTGTTACAAAAATTATTCTAATATTAAGTAACATTTTTATCAGTAAAATATCAATTTTATCTTTATTTTTACTGAGACGTCGATCACCCTATACAAATAATTTTATTGGATATTTTTACTAATAATTTCATTTTAAAAACTTAATTTTTAATTTATTTATTTTACGTCACTTCAAAAATGTACATATAAAAAATATCTCATTTATATTTAAAAAAATCTACTTCCAAGTCATTTAAAGCAAAAATTTTACTGACAAATTCACAAACATCAGCATACACACATATACCATAAATTGAATGATAACAAAGAAAACTTTCATATTTTTCAAATATTCTATAGCCTATGTTTGTGATAATTCGCTTGAGCTAATGTAGTGGCAAGCGATTGCTCTTAGCGGTTCAGTAAAAATCGTATAAATTTCAACTGATATTACAGAACTCACTCATTTAATGGAATGATAAAACATGATATCACGAGAACAAGAGAAAAATATCGTCTGTATCAATTCATTGCTTTTTGCAGCGTTATATTAATAAAAAAAATTTAAAAATGATAATATTTTTATATCAAAGGAGTATATTAGGTGTATAATTTAATTCGGTGCCTTTTTATAGAAAAAATATTTATGGAAAATGAAGTACATTCCAGTCCTCAAAATATCTCCCATTATTTTGTATAATTTTGCTCCATCTGTCGGATAACTGACGAATCACTTTTCGAAAAAAAGATGGCGGATTTGATACAATAAAGTTGTAATGCATTTTTGATGCCTATCCACTTTTTTATCGTTTTTTTGCAAGTTTTATTCGTCACAACACCTTCCCTCAAAGCTGACAAATTCTCTCAGCTTCGGCAGCATTTTTTTTTCAACTGGACTGCAAAAAGTATGCAATACCTAATGTTTGTTTTTTCGGATGCCATCGTGTTCACTATTGTTTTGTATATGTTTATGCCAACTGCTTGACCAAAGTATTTTAAAATGTTAAGGCTCGCACCTCTAAATCGTAATACGACGAGAAAATATATTAATTTAAAACATAGTTTTGATTGATTTAATTTAAAGGCACAGAATTAATCTTTACACTTAATAATTTAAATATCATTTTCGATGAACATATATTGTTTAGTATAGAGATCTAACAACGAATGAATATGAATCAAAAATTCATTGAATTAATAAAATAGATTTTGTGTAGAACTAAAAGTTTTTTGAAATAATTTTAGTTTTTTGTCGTGAATCTTGAAGTATTCTGTTAATGTAGCAAAACACTAGAAAATTACAACGATACCAATTTGATAAGGACAAAATCATTTGTAATAAAAATGAACTATTTACTTTGTTATGAAAATATTATTCAGTTTTTATTTTGATCGGAAAAATGTTTTTGGTACGTATTATATTTACACTTTTCTATGGAATATTGATTTTTTTCATAACTAACATGAAAAAATAGGTTAATCGATTTTCATTTTTAATAAAGATATTTGGTGTTTCAATTATTTCATCACCTATATATATATATATATATATATATATATATATATATATATATATATATATATAATATTGGAATGTAAGTTCTTAATACTAAAAATTATTTATTACCTTTTAAAAAGTTTTAAAAGTATTAAAAATATTTTAAAAGTATATTTTTGCATATTTCTCTATTTTTAGAAAGTTGTAAATAATATTTGTGAACATTTTATTACACAATATATGAAACGAATTTTCGATCAGACTACGATAAAGTTAAGTGAGATTAATAAAAGCTTTTGACGTGATGCGTAATGTTATTTTCCATTCCATCTATTCGGATCGATACGAAAGCCGTCCCTTTTTTCTCTCTATACGTACACCTAAGGCTATTGTTTCCCATTTACGTTTATTTTCAGCAAAGTTCTGTCTCTCGTCCGTGTCGCGAATCTTTTTGTTAATTGGATGTCAGTTCTGTCGTGCAAGTTTAAGAAAAGGGTTGTGACTCGTCCTGCTACAAATTTTGTCGAGTCTCGCACTCACTTTTCGTACGCATTTTAATTTGTTTACTTTGTACAGATAAAATTAATTTAATTTTATGACATTACGTGGCCGAAAGTCGTCTTTTATAAACGAATTATTTACTCTTATTTAAAATCGGCTTAATTATACCAATAGAAACTGACGCTGTATTGTTTAACATTGACCCTTACACTGATTATATATTCAGAGATATGAATTATATGGAATCGTTTTTGTTTGCGATAGATTTTCTAGATTATAGCGGATTTATATAGAATCTAATTCATTCAATCGTTACATGTTTCAGTATTTATTGAAAAGCTTAAACTTTATAATTATATTGAACTGAATGCTTTATACATTATCAGATTAATAAATTGAGTAGATTTATTTGTTTTTGTTTCTAAATTGCTAAAATTTTATCAGCTGTATATTAAAATATCAGATTAAATTATTCTTAAATTTTATGCATGACTGTATAATATTTATAGATTTTCGGATCTTTTTTTATTTTGTTCTAGATTGTTATATTTTTTTATTCTTTAGCACATAGTTAAGTACCGATATAATTTTTAGCGTTGTAACTAATTCACTTTCGTTAATGATTTTTTTGGCACTGTGGTTAAATTCTCTTTCAAAAAATAGATATTTCTGTATCTTAGTGCTTTGAGGATAATGCATCGCAATCGGAATGCATATAAATAACAATAAAAAATAATAAATAATCAGTTGTTTAAAATGTTATGTCAAAGTTTTTTTTTTACGAATCTTAAGAGAATGTTTATGAAATTATAGTTAAGTGAATTTCAGCAATATTCTTAAATAAGAAACAACAATGCATTATTTACATGAGGTAGATCAGAAACAACTGCATTATTTTTAATAGTAACGTATTTTTCGTATAACTTACATTTTATTTTAAAAAATGTTTTCTTCGTACTCAACAATCGTTTCACTTTTCTGGGATTTTATGATCCTTTTTGCACAAAAATGTCGGATTTAAAAGTCAAAAATTTGATAAAGTGATTTTTCACTGTATTCCCATGAAACTTATTATCATTTAGGCAATATTTCAATATTCTGAATAAATGTTTATTCATAAAAGTGAATTTGGAAAATATAAAAAGTAAAGTAGAACCTTCTAATTCAATTTCTGAATTGTTTACTAGTAATTATTACTATTTGATGCATTATCACTGTATATTCTCTAATGATTATACTTCAGTTACATGAAGGTAGAAAATCAGTGCCTCCATAATTTAATAATGATAGTATCGTCATAGAAATACATTTAAGTCGAATTTAAAATGGACTAATCATAGTTATTGAATTTTTGATATAAACCATTATTGTAATATGTAGAGATTTATTTGTGAATGTTAATTTAGTCAACTCTGTAATTACGCAGATTCATAATTAGATTTTACTTCGCATGTAATTTTTTTTATAGCAAAAGATATTGTCAAAAAGTCTATAATTAAATAATAACAGTTTTATAAATCATTCAAATTAAAAATGTTACAGATGATATTTGAAACCATTATTAGTTGAATGTTTTATCTAATTATTGTTCTTTTTTTCGTGACGAAGAAAAAATTGTATGATTTATTCAAATTATTATATTGTTTTTCAAAGAATATATTTTTTTGTGCTAATCTAAAATAAATGTTTCCGTTTGTTTGAAAATTATATTATACTTTTTTAAATTCATTTTATTACACATGCAGTTAACTAATGATATTAGCAAATTGATGCACACATGAATATTTCGTAATTAATCAAAAATATTAAGCATAACTAAAATGTTCATTAAAGTAAATAAGTAAATATTTAATAATCTGCGGTGTAGACAGCGTTGTTAATTAAAAAAAAAATAACTTGTGTATGGAAGAAAAATATTCAATGTAAAAATATTTTTTTCTTTATTGCCGAACAGAGAAATAATTTATAATTTTGAACCTTACTTTCTTAGACGAAATAAATAATTTATGGAAATTAATTTCTCATTAGTCGCGTTTATTAATTAAAAAAAATATTACTTTATGGTTGTTGAAGATAAATAAAGGTTATACGAAACTGTTTTCGACGATTGTCTGAAAAAATACACAGTGTAAATATATATTCGCAATCAATTAACCGAACTCTAGTGCTGTGTGAACGCAGAGAAAGTAAAACAAAATATAAAACGTGCTTTGTTATTTCCTCGGATCAATTTATTACCAACACTAGTTGCCATATGTTTATATGTTTTACGTTTACGCTCCAAGTTTATTGTTTTCACGTTATTGTCATGTGCACCATATGTACAAACGAAATTGAACCTTAAATAAAACATATTTGTATAACAGAGAAAACTTCATACAAATAGGCCATGCGTTTATACATTTTCACATCTATATAATACGAATTTTATTTCGAATTCCACGAACATTCAGCGTATAAAAGTCAGTTGAATATTTACCGATTCGACCCCATTTGCGGAACACATTTAAAACTGCGCGACTCGTTTCAAACAGTTGTTTATTCAGCAATAACACTAACTTCTAGTTGAAGCACAAAGCAAAATGCATGTAATGTTCATAAATGAAACTGTGAGACTGTCGCCGGTTAACGAATTTATATCAAATAATCGTTAAACGACCATCTTGACCTGCTTACGTTACTTTTTACTGGGTTTGCGAGCTTCGATATACCAATCGTGCTTTTTTCATTTGTAATTCCCTGAAAAACATTCATGTACTCTCTTCAGTCACACTAGATAAGTACACATATATAAAGTAACATTGTGCAACAATATGTATGTATGTGTATATATATATATATATATATATATATAATAAACAAATAAGTAATTAAATGTCATATAATAATTAAAAAAAAAACAAATATTATTTTAAGTTAGTATCTGTATATAAAAAAATCTATGTATAAAAAAAATCCGTCCTATTTTTTCCATAAAACATTTTTTTTATTTTTCGTGCAGACTACCTCCTCGCAACGCCGCTCCCCCCGCTACATTCTACAAGTAGTACGTTAACCATTTCCTTTCCATATCATCAATGATTGGTTAATGGATATCACGTGGTCGCTCTTCTGATCGGTTGACATTGTATGTACCTCTCTCACGGTGTACAGTAAAGGAGGTGTATACGATTTCAGTGTAACACTGATAAGAAATTTATTCAAAATATTGTATTCACTGAAACTTGAGAGTAAAAAAAAAATGGTTATACATCCTAACATTATATTTTGTTGTTAATTTTTATAAACTTTTTCAATAAAAAATTTATGACTTGCATTTTATGCAGATTACTTGTCTGTATAATTTGTTAATTTCTGTTATTTGTTAACGAACGGGGGACAAAGCCCTCCCCCTTTGATATTGGCGAGCGTACAGTAGGAGTCACAGCTCCATGGTATTTTAAAATAATAATATAATTTTTCAAAGTATTACTAAAATAATCGAGTGTTAAAATATCTTTCATTTAATACTCTATTTAAATTTAAAACATTTCTGTATTTAAAATCTACGTTTTATCTTACTATACATTAATGTTTGCATCTGTTTTTTAATTCCAGTATGTTTATTTTAAACTTTTATTTGCACATTAACATTGCTGAAACTAATCAGACTTTTATTTATCAAACATATGTAGTTTTCAAATAGAAATAAATGAAATATTTGCAACAATTAATATGAAACGATTTTCGATATATTTTATTAAATAATAGCTTGTTTTTATTTGTTTTCAAACCAGTAAACTGATTTTTTTTGACATTTATTTGTTATTGGTCTGTAAATCATTTTATTAAATTTATTTTTCTTTCTTGTTTTTAGAGTTCTTTCTTCAAACCAACTAATTATTTTATTATATAATATTTATTAATAAAAATAATATTTATTTACATTGATAACAGTAATCAACATACAAATCAGTACAGAATATAAAACTGTCTTAAAATTGATAAAGTATCAAGAATGTCCGTAAGAAGAACATTTTAGGACATTTTTGAAATTTACTTGTTATTGGTCTGTAAATCATTTTATTCAATTTATTTTTCTTTCTTGTTTATAGAGTTGTTTCTTCAAACCAACTGATGATTTTATTAGACAATAATTTTAATACATATAATGTATTAATGTCGTTTATCTTATTTGATTTAATTTCGAGTCTTTTTAAATAAATTTGAAAATTCCGTTATTTTTAGATAATTTTCAAATTTATGAATAGTAAGCATGATGTTTAAAGGAACTGTTGATGATACCAAATACTGTTTTGTAATTATAAATTATTTTTCAGTATATCTTACAAAAATATAGAAGTAGTATATTGGCTCGTAGGTATTAAGTGGGTTCATTTAATAAAAATAATATTTATTTACATTGATAATAGTAATCAACATACAAATCAATACAAAATATAAAACTGTCTTAAAATAGATAGAGTATCAAGAATGTTCGTAAGAAGAATATTTTAGGACTTTAAGGAAGAGTTATATAAAAGGAATAAAAACCTGATATTTTAAAAAGAGCGATTGTAATGAATGCTTGATATCATAATAGTACTTAACATTTTTCTAGTATTACAAGTAAAGTAATCGACATGTTAATCATTTTATTACTTGTGTGATTTTTGTTCGAAATATTATATTGTCAATTTAGTGACAATATTTTTATTATTAAAATTTTGTTCTTATTATATTATATACCGTTAAATTAGACGTGACTTTACATTCATTATCCATCTTTAAATGAGTTTTAAAACTGAATTTCAATGTATATTCCATTAATTTCTCGACGAAGTTTCGATATAGTCTGATGTCGGTATAATAATTATTAGTTTATCCTAAAGTAGGTCAAGTTTTATCAATTATTGGTATGGAGTTCGACCATAACTTCTCGTGCGATTGTTCGCGTCGTCGGCGTCTCTGGACAAAATACATAATACGCTGCTCCGTCTCCATAACACGCTCAATAACAGCTGATAGTTACGACTCAAGTACGTCTAGAGATGGC